>SJXQ01005519.1:132683-289238 GCA_006408695.1 Aepyceros melampus | reverse complement strand
GGAGCTAGGAGAGCGGCCCCCAGGGCCAGGGCAGGGGGGGCGGGAGGAGGTGGTGGTGGAGGGGCGGGGGCCGCCATGGACAACAAGGCATTCACTAAGGACCTGGACCAGTGGGTCGAGCAGCTGAATGAGTGTAAACAGCTCAATGAGAAACAAGTCCGGACGCCGTGTGAAAAGGCTAAGGAAATTTTAACAAAAGAATCAAATGTACCGTCTGTGGAGATGTGCATGGTCAATTCCATGATCTTATGGAACTCTTCAGAATCGGTGGGAAGTCACTGTTCATGGGTGACTATGTAGACAGAGGTTATTATTCTGTGGAGACAGTAACCCTTCCTGTGGCATTAAAGGTGTGTTATCCAGAATGCATTACAATACTGAGAGGAAACCAGGAAAGCTGACAAATTACCCAAGTATATGGCTTTTATGACAAATGTCTGCGAAAGTATGGAAATGCCAATGTTTGAAAATATTTTACAGATCTCTGATTACCTGCCACTTACAGCTTTAGTAGATGGACAGATATTCTGCCTCCGTGGTGGCCTCTCTCCATCCATAGGTACATTGGATCATATAAGAGCCCTGGGTCGTTTACAAGAAGTTCCACACGAGGGCCCAATGTGTGATCGTTTATGGTCAGATCCAGATGATCGCGGTGGGTGGGGTATTTCACCACGTGGTGCTGGCTACACATTTGGACAAGATATTTCTGAAACGTTTAACCATGCTGATGGTCTCACACTGGTTTCTCACGCTCACCAACTTGTAATGGAGGGATACAACTGGTGTCACGATCGGAACGTGGTTACCATTTTCAGTGCACCCAATTACTGTTATCATTGTGGGAACCAGGCTGCTATCATGGAATTTAGATGACACTTTGAAATATTCCTTCCTTCAGTTTGAACCAGCACCTCGTCGTGGAGAGCCTCATGTGACCTGGTGCACCCCAGACTCCTTCCTGTAAATCCCTCTTGGGAAAACCTGCCTTTGTATGTGGAAGTATATCTGGCTTTATATGTGTGTATATATAACTTCCACTTAATTCATTACCATTTATTTTATTGAAATGTATAATTAACTGAAAAAAGGATTCTTGGGAGTACGTTGTCATAACATTTAAAGAGATTTCCCTTCTTTAAAAATAAATTACTGTTTTATGTTGATCTGCATATTTCTGTATATTTGTCATGATAATGCTTGCATTCTACTTGGTGTACTGAGCAAATAAACTTTCTGTTTTAAACAACAAAAAAAAGTAAATAAATTTATTAACTGGCATGGATTAATAGGGTTGGATTTTTATTTTCAAGAAAAATTCACAAGCTAACTTCCACTTAATTCATTACCATTTATTTTATTGAAATGTATAATTAACTGAAAAAAGGATTCTTGGGAGTACGTTGTCATAACATTTAAAGAGATTTCCCTTCTTTAAAAATAAATTACTGTTTTATGTTGATCTGCATATTTCTGTATATTTGTCATGATAATGCTTGCATTCTACTTGGTGTACTGAGCAAATAAACTTTCTGTTTTAAACAACAAAAAAAAGTAAATAAATTTTAAAAACAAACAAAAAAGGCAACCTCAACATGACAGTGGTGTGAGTGAAAAGAAATGTTCTGGCCATCTGTAGCTCCAGGCCTCACACACGGCCTTCTTTTCTAGTCGTCAGTAATCACAGTCAGCTGAGATGGCAGCACATCTCACCTAATTTAAGACACCATCATTTTAAGTTTCATTGAGAAAGACTAACTGCTGCTAATTAAGGTGCCGCTGATTGTAAGACACACCCCAATTTCAGTGATGTTAAAATGTGAAAAAAAAAAAAGAAAGCACACATCTTGGAATAAGATGAAGTTTCCTTAGTGAATAAGCATCTTTTAACCCTGGGTGATTAAGAATTAAATATTCTGAGCTCTCTGGAAGTCTATGAGTATTCGTTAGTGAGTTCATACGTGCTCAGTCACTTCCGTTGTGTCTGACTCTGCGACTCTATGGACTGTCGCCCACCAGGCTCCTCTGTCATGGGATTCTCTAGGCAAGAATACTGGAGTGAGTTGCCATGCCCTCTTCCAGGGGGTCTTCCTGACCTAGGGATTGAACCGTGTCTCTCATGTCTCCTGCATTGGCAGGCAGGTTCTTTACCACTAGCGCCACCTGGGAAGCCCATTCCTCAGTGAGTACTGGGTTTTTAATTCTGGGAAGATTGAAAACTAAGCATTAAAAATTTTAAGGGAACCAAAACCAGGTATTAACACTTGGTGTTTGGAAAGACTCTATAAAGATTTGATATCCTATATGTTTGTAATACTGAAGATACTGTAATTCTTCTCTAGGAGATATTCCCAACCTAGGAATCGAACTTGGGTCTCCTGCATTGCAGGCAGATTATTTACCATCTGAGCTACTGGGATAGAGGCTAATACTGAAGAGAATTGAGTGTATTAGAGTAATAGCCTTGTAAAGTCAGTTTAAAATATTCAAGCGAATAACTAAGTTAGATTTATGACATTATGTTGAAATCCCAACAAGTTCATATGCAGAATTGGAATCTCAGACTTCCCTTATTTATAAGGCTAATTTACTGCATTTATAAGAGTTATCTTCAGAAAGATTGGTTTGTTTGGTCAAGCAATTATGGTTTAAAAGAAACTCACATATATTAGATTGATAAATGATGTTTGAAATGTTGAAACTGTTTCATTAACTGAGTTTTCAAACAGACCAAACAATATTTGAATCACTTAAAAAGTGATTGTTAACAATTGCAAGATTATAGATAGAACTAAAAGTTCTGTAAGAACTAGAACTATAATACATTGAGAACAACTTGTTTAAATCAAAAGTAAACTTCTGAAGAGTCTTTTCTACAAATAAAACCCATCCTCAATGTTACCAGAAAGCTTGCATTGACAGTCCGGAGGGGCACATGACTCCAGGTAGCCAATCAGAGATCTTACCTAGAATTTTTCAAAGGGTGGAGCGGGGGAAGAGTCTCTGGTGTGAGCTTGGAGTCCAGGGTCTTGCAAGCTGCCTGTAGTCTTGTCTTGGGCTTCGTGGAGAACCCAGCCTGCATGGGAGTGGAACTGACAGACAGAGAGAAATGGAAATAAGACCCAGAGAAAGAGTGAGAATGAGAAGAAGGGGAAGTGTAGAGAGGAAAGGAGAGAGCCAGAGAGGGTGGGGGTGATGGTGGAATAAACTGGGAGACTGGGATTGACATATATACACCACTATGTATAAAACAGATTACTAATGGGAACATACTGTTAGCACAGGGAACTCTGTTCAGTGATCTGTGGTGATTACATGGGAAGGAAATCTAAAGAAGAATGTATACATGTATACATATAACATTCACTTTACAACAGAAACTGACACCACGTTATAAAACAACTATACACCAATAAAAAATTTTAAGAAGAAGAGAGAGAGAATAGTCCTGCTTACGTTCAAGTTCTAGCCATTCTTCAGGGCCAGCTGTACCCAAACTTCCTGCATTCAAGGACTCTTCCTTCAGTTACCTGAGGGACCTGATATCTTTCCAACAAAATCTCCTTTTCTGCCTACTTTGATTCAGATTTCTGCCTCTGGCAACACAAACATATTCAGTATTCAATGAATATTCAATATTTCCAGGTGGTAAAGAGTTCACCTGCTAATGCAGGAGACTAAGAGACAAGGGTTTGATCCCTGGGTCGGGAAGATCCCCTGGAGTAGTAAATGGCAACCCACTCCAGTACTCTTCCTGAAGAATCTCATGGACAGATGAGTCTGATGAGGTAAAGTCCTTGGGGTCACAAAAGAGTCAGACATGACTGAAACAACTTAGCATTTTCCCAGGGACCTTGACAAATTCAGGTAAGAGCTATGCAGCAGGAAAACCAAGCTCACAGCAGAAGAGTTGGATTATAGTCAATATTACCAAGCTGTCAATAATGAACAGCCTTGGGAATTCTGCAATAATAAAACTTGTATTTAAGTTGCTTATCATGTATGGAATATTAAACTTCCATAGTACATGAAAATTACCTCATAAGCCTAAGTGTATGAGCCAAAACAATAAAATCCCTAGAAGGAAACACAGGAGTAAATCTTCCTGACTTTGAGTTAAGCAATGATTTCTTAAGTGCCAAACACCAAGTGCCCACATGTTTGGTTACGTTCTGCTCCAAATTCCACTACAACAACTAACAAAGTGCACACACAGAATTAACTGTATCAAAATAGTTGTTTTCCTTACAGCCTCATCTTCTTGAATTTTACATTACTATGGCAAAGAATCAATAGAAGTGTCTATTTTCTGAAAACAAATTGAAGAGCAATCACCTTGCTTCTCCGAAGAACCATTCCATGTTTGGTTTTCCCATTCCAAAAATAACAGAAAATTTTGGAGATGGTCACATGGCAAGGAATCAAGCATTGGAATGTAAAACCTTCCTGTCTCTTGTGGCAGGCTCTTGAGTCCTTAAGTAGTTACATTCCAACATCACAAGGAAGCCGAAGAGGGCAAATGCAGTGAGGAGAGTGTCAGAGGCAGCCCTGGCATTCCTCTCCAGGGAGACACCAAGTTTGGTCATGCCCTGGAGAGGTTAGGGTGTCTTGCAAAAGGTGTTGCCACTGCTCTGGTCTGTGAGGCTACATGGAAGGAAACAGCAACTTTTCCAAGTTCAAATCAGCCGCACACAGTCCCCTCAAACACCCACCTCCCTGTTTACTCCTCAGCCTCCTCTTCACTCCATAGAACTGCATGACAGTCCAACTTTGCTGCTGCCTCTGCTGACAAAGACCCACATGTTTTATTCCATTCTCTTTCCCACCTATCATTCTCCCCTTTAAACATATAGGTCAAATGTCTCTCTATTTTCCTTAGTTTTTAAAAGCATATATCTAAGCTAATTACTCCCTGGGCAATTATTGCCTCGTATCTAATTATCATTTTTATCCTTGTGTTCCTACACCTGCCACAGCTTAGACCCAATTATGTCATTATAATCTGTGTTTGTTGGTCTCTTCTCCCATTTGTGAATGAGAAATAAGTAAAAGCAAGGATCCTTTAAACAAATGGAGATGGAGCAATTGGAAATCCCTGGGGGTGGAAAAAAGCAATAAAGAAAAAAAAAAAAGTAGTGACCTAAACATCACACCTTGATCAAAAATTAATCCAGAATGGATCACAGGTTTAAATATTAGAGTTAGAAATCTTTCAGAAAAAAATAGAAAATCTTTGGGATCTAGATCTATGTAAAGAATTACTAGTTCTGACATCAATCATACAATGTACAAAAGGAAAATCTGAAAATTGGACCTTCATTTACTTCAGTAGCTCAGTCGTGTCTGACTCTTTGCGACCCCATGAATCACAGCACACCAGGCCTCCCTGTCCATCATCACCAACTCCCAGAGTTCACTCAAACTCATGTCCATCGAGTCCGTGATGCCATCCAGCCATCTCATCCTTGGTTGTCCCCTTCTTCTCCTGCCCCCAATCCCTCCCAGCATCAGGGTCTTTTCCAATGAGTCAGCTCTTTGCATGAGGTGGCCGAAGTACTGGAGTTTCAGCCTCAGCATCAGTCCTTCCAATGAACACCCAGGACTGATCTCCTTTAGGATGGACTGGTGTATCTCCTTGCACTCCAAAGGACTCTCAAAAGTCTTCTCCAATACTACAGTTCAAAAGCATCAATTCTTCAGTGCTCAGCTTTCTTCACAGTCCAGTGGACCTTATCAAAATTATAAATATTTGTAAAAGAGAGAAGATGTGAAGATAAGCAAAAAACAGAAGAAAATTTGCAATTGTATATCTGACAGAGGAAAAGTATCTATAATATATAAGGAATTCTCAAAACTCAACAATTGAAAAGACAAGCAATCTAATTAGAAAATGAGAGGAAGACATGAGATGACATTTTCACAAAAGAAGATAGATTTTTACATGACTAATAAACATGTAAGAGGGACAGACAAAATGACCACAATATAAATTATCAGGGGCTGTTCTGCAGCAGTGGAGAGGAAGGATGGGACAGAAAGTGTGAAGATACTTTAGGAAATTAGAGTCATGTATCAAAGGGGTGACATCAGCAAGATGGCAGACTCGGAGGTCCCAGACTTCATTCTCCAGAAAAAACATGATTTAGCAGATTGGACATATTTACATTGTATATATAAATATGTATGTATATATACATTCACAAGGGACTTTTTGATACACAGTATGCACTACACACACACACACACACACACACACACACACACACACACAATGGAATGTTATTCAGCCTTAAAGAAGGAAATTCTGCTATTTCAGACAACACAAACCTGGAGGACATTAACATGAATGAAGCTGGAGGCTAAGTGAAGTAAGCCAGATACAGACAGACAAATACTGAATGATTACATCTACATGTGGAATCTAAAGTAGTCAAACTCAGAGAGGCAGAGAGTAGAATGTTGGTTTCCAGGGCTGTACAACTCATCTGCTCAACTCCCTCCTGCCCACTGCCAACCCTCCCTCTTTAAGAATAAGGAGTGGGTCACCATATTCAGGGCTTCCATGATGGCTCAGATGGTAAAGAGTCTGCCTGCAATGCAGAAGACTTGGGCTCAATCCCTAGGTTGGGAAGATCCCCCTGGAGAAGGGAATGGCAACCCACTCCAGTATTCTTGCCTGGAGAATTCCACGGACAGAGGAGCCTGGAAGGCTACCGTCTCTGGGTTCGCAAAGAGTTGGACATGACCCAGTGACTAACACTTTGACTTTCCCCATATCCAAGAGCTTTGGGAAGAGGACTGAGCGTGAACCAATAGAGTGGTTTCCACACTCCTTGTGAGGGACTCTATAAGCCCATTGCATTTGCCAGAAGCCAGTTGTGTGTTCTTTGATTAGACTCAGTATCTGTTGGCGGGGAGGCAAAGATCCCCTTTGAGAATTTCCCTTCAACTCACGGAGGTTCCAAAGATGAGGCGATGCCTCCTAATGAGATGCCTCTGGTCTAGGCTATTTAGGATCTAGGATTGCGGTTCTTTAGATGTGTTCTTCCTGTGTTGTGCCTGGCAACAAAAGAGCCTATTGCTTTGAGTGCCTCCCAGTGATGGATGTGTCTAGTCATTTCCCACCCACATCACTCAGAGTCCCCATGGGACACACAGGATCATGTCCATAAAAATAGCAAGTGTGCAGGGCTGAACAAAATGCCCTAGCCTGGTCCTATGTTGAGCTTTTGTTAACAACTGCTGATTTATACAACACCAATTAAACCAAAATTGAAAACAAACTATTATTTCTGTCCTAGATTTTGCATGTCAGAGAAGGCAATGGCACACCACTCCACTACTCTTGCCTGGAAAATCCCATGGATGGAGGAGCCTGGTAGGCTGCAGACCATGGGGTCGCTAAGAGTCGGACACGACTGAGTGACTTCACTTTCACTTTTCACTTTCATGCATTGGAGAAGGAAATGGCAACCCAATCCAGCGTTCTTGCCTGGAGAATCCCAAGGACGGGGGAACCTGGTGGGCTGCAGTCTATGGAGTTGCAGAGTTGGACACGACTGATGCGACTTAGCAGCAGCAGTAGCAGCAGATTTTGCATGTAAGTATTTTAGACAATGGCACACCACTCCACTACTTTGCCTGGAAAATCCCATGGATGGAGGAGCCTGGTAGGCTGCAGACCATGGGGTCGCTAAGAGTCGGACACGACTGAGTGACTTCACTTTCACTTTTCACTTTCATGCATTGGAGAAGGAAATGGCAACCCAATCCAGCGTTCTTGCCTGGAGAATCCCAAGGACGGGGGAACCTGGTGGGCTGCAGTCTATGGAGTTGCAGAGTTGGACACGACTGATGCGACTTAGCAGCAGCAGTAGCAGCAGATTTTGCATGTAAGTATTTTAGTTTAAATTGATGAAGGTGGTAGGAGGAAAGAAAATCTGTATTTTTTCACTCCCATAAACATATCTGCTCTAGTCTCAAATCAGAATGCTTTTCTTTTATCACTTCTACTGCCAGGAAGATAACAATGCAATATAGAGCTGAGTAGAAGAAGTAGATTTGTCCTTGGCACAAACCTTTTTGTCAAATCAAGAGACAGTGAGGCTGAGCTTTCTCAGGACTGTGGACTGTGTTAGTCACTCAGTCATGTCCGACTCTTTGCAACCCCATGAACTGTAGTCCGCCAGGCTTCTCTGTCCTTAGAATTCTCCAGGCAAGAATACTGGAGTAGATTGCCATTCCCTTCTCCAGAGGAACTTCCCAACCCAGGGACTGAACCCTGGTCTTCTGCCTCGCTTTCTCAGGAAGCACCTTTAAATATCTTGTAGAAGGAAATGGCAACCCACTCCAGTGTTCTTGCCTGGACAATTCCAAGGACAGAGAAGCCTGGTGGACTACAGTTCATGGGGTTGCAAAGAGTCGGACACGACTGAGTGACGCAGCAGCAGCAGCAGCAGCAGGGCCCAGGACCACTACAGGGACAGGACTTTGGTTCATGAGGGTTCGCCCCACAGGGTGTGGGTAGACCTGGGCCAGCACAGTGTGCGAGAAAGACAACCACGTCACAGACGGTGAATGGAAGGCTTTCCACATCCAGAGAAAGGGTCAAGGCAAGGGGAGGTGCGAGTTCCATAGATAAGTCCCAGAGTTAGTCAGAGTGCCTCCTTCTGTTGACCAGCTTTTGCTAAGAGTATTCTTATGGGGAATGTTACAGTGGTTGCAGTCCACTTGGCAGTCACAAGTTAACCTTGATTTTCAGCTGCTTCTGGTCATCTGAGAACTACACACCTGCACTGCACCCTTTGGCCACTTCTGGAGGTTCCTTAAAGACTTTTACTCCTGTGTCACTTCTTTCTCACACAGAATACACATATAGAAACACATTCACATATATTTCCATTTTTCTCTACTTTTCTCTACCTAGTATCATTTTTTTACAACTACGCATATCTTTTTAAACGTCTTTTTATGTGGTAAATTACATATAATATTTACCATTGTTAAGTGTACAGCTCAGTAGAACTAAGCACATTCACATTGTTCTTCAACCATCATCACCACACACCTCCACAGTTTTTGCCATCTTCTCAAACAGTTGAACTCTACTGCTACTGCTGCTGCTAAGTCACTTCAGTCGTGTCTGACTCTGTGCAACCCCATAGATCACAGACCACCAGGCTCCCCCGTCCCTGGGATTCTCCAGGCAAGAACACTGGAGTGGGTTGCCATTTCCATCTCCAATGCATGAAAGCGAAAAGTGAAAGTGAAGTCACTCAGTCATGTCAGACCCTCTGCGACCCCATGGACTGCAGCCCACCAGGCTCCTCTGTCCATGGGATTTTCCAGGCAAGAGCACTGGAGTGGGGTGCCACTGCCTTCTTAAATAATATCAGTAACCCCCCACTCTCCATCCCCCTGACCCTGGCAACCACAATCCTACTTTCTGTCTCTGTAAATTTGAATACTCTAGATATTTCATATAAGCAGAATCATACAATTTGTCCTTTTGTATCTGGCTTATTTCACTGAGCATAATGTCTTCAAGGTTTATCCATGTTGTAGAATATGTCAGAATTTCTTTCCTTTGTAAGTCTGACTCATGCTGCATTGTATGTATACCATTCATTTTGTTTATCCATTCATCCATCAATGGACTTTTGGATTGCTTCCTCCTTTTGATACTGTGAATACGGCTACTGCGAACTTAGGTACAGAAATATCTATTCAAGTCTCTGCTTTCAATTCTTTGGGACTGTATACCTAGAAGTGGGGTTGCTGGATCATAGATGTTATCTTTTAAAAATATTTTTATGATGGAAAATTTCTAACATTCACTCAAGTGGAGAGGATATTATAAGCAGCCCATGTCCCCATCACCCAGCTTCAACCACTACTGGCTCATGGCTGATCTTGTCCCATCCATCCTTTACCACTGGAGTACTCTAAAACAAACCCACATGCCTATCATTACATTTATAAATACTTTAGAGTCTACTTCTAGCAGAAGTGATCTTTTTTAGGGAGTTTTTTTTTTTTTTTTTAGGGAGTAAATGTACATTGTGTTTACTAAATACCAATTTGGGTAAATGCTCATTGGGTATTTATCACTGTTTGGAGCTTTAAAGTGGCAGCCTTCTAAAGAAATGTTTTATTATAAAAATTTTGAAATATGCTATAAACTGGAAAAAATTGAACAAGTCACCTCCATGTGACCATCACTCAGCTTCAATGACTATCAATAGCAAAATGGTATTCCTTTTTAAAATGTAGGCATAAGATTGCTCAAATGATAATCTGAAACTTCATTCCTCTGGAGAAAAGAACAGGAATTACAGTGGAGTTGATAACAAGAAGAATTCTTTTAATTCTAGAAAGGTTTATTACTCATTGCTTTTTTTTAAATTAATTTTTATTTTTTAGTTTGTTTTGCTTTACAATACTGTATTCGTTTTGCTACACATCGACATGAATCAGCCACAAGTGTACATGAACTCCCAATCCCGACCCCCACCTCCCCACTCCCGCCCCTCATTGCTTATTTTTAAATGACTGGAGCTTTGCTATAAATGCTCATAAATATCAGCTCAAATTCTCAGCTATAGTGTGATTCCTGGTTTATCTGAGCTCACTTGTCTTTCCTCCCTGGCTTAAATCTAGGTAACTTTCAGATTTTTCCAGCCTAGATGGTTATTTACAGAAAGACAAGTTGACATTTGAATAAAGGCAATGGCTAAGAAGTTATTTCTCCTTTTATCACAAGCACAGAAAATGTGCAGTCAAAAATGGAAGCTGCACACAGGTTTAACTTTTTTAACTTAGGGATTTGTATAATTTTAGAAACAGATGCTTTTCCTGATTATTCTTATAAAGACCATATCACTTAACTTTTGTTGCCTAACAAATCATCCCTCAAATTTAGTGACTTAAAATAATAATCATCAAGATGGAAGGATTTTCTTCATTAGATATCAAAACTTAGTATATGCCATTGATTCTAAGACACATTATCTTTGAAATTAGCCTCATGATCTAACAATCTTTGACATTGTAGAATTACTCTTCATCAGGTCAGGGCATATTTGTTGTTACCTTCACAAGACTGAATGTAGTCATGGCTGTTTACATAGTCACCACCTCGGTTGAGTAGAATGTATCATTATATGTATGTGGCTTAAATGATAAAGAAGCTGCCTGCGATGTGGGAGACAGGTTCTATCCCTGGGTCAGGAAGATTTCCTGGAAAAGGGAATGGCAACCCACTCTAGTACTCTTGCCTGGAGAATTCCATGGACAGAAGAGCCTGGTGGGCTACAGTCCACGGGGTCATGAAGAGTCAGATATGATTGAGTGACTAACACACATATACACACACGTGTATGTTTAGTTAATTAATCTTCAAAAAGACTGCACTTTTTGACCAAAATTCTATGGAAATAAGCTATTGTGTACCAAAAAAAAGTGTTGAAGCAGGTCAGTTACATAGAGTATTGATATTAGTGAAACAAATTTTCACTGTTGGAGAAATGATCTTGATTAGACAGATATGCCCTTACAGATCTGTGTTTTATGAGACCTAAGAAAGGATCACACACGATGGTGGATCACTCACCTAGAGCCAGACATCCTGGAATGCGAAGTCAAGGGGCCCTTAGGAAGCATCACTACAAACAAAGCTAGTGGAGGTGATGAAATCCCAGTTGAGCTGTTTCAAATCCTAAAAGATGTGTTGTGAAAGTGCTGCACTCAATATGCTAGCAAATTTGGAAAACTCAGCAGTGGTCACAGGACTGGAAAAGTTTTCATTCCAATCTCAAAGAAAGGCAATGCCAAATAATGCTCAAACTACCTCACTCATCTCACATGCTAGCAAAGCAATGCTCAAAATACTCCAAGCCAGGCTTCAACAGTACATGAACTGTGAACTTTCGAATGTTCAAGCTGGATTTAGAAAAGGCAGAGGGAACCAGAGATCAAATTGCCAGCATCCATTGAATCATCGAGGAAGCAAGAGAATTCCAGAAAAACATTGTTTCTGCTTTATTGACTACACCAAGGCCTTTGACTGTGTGGATCATAACAAACTGCGGAAAATTCTTCAGGAGATGGGAATACCAGAACACCTGACCTGCCTCCTGAGAAATCTGTATGCAGGTCAAGAAGCAACAGTTAGAACTAGACATGGAACAACAGACTGGTTTCAAATCGGGAAAGGAGTACGTCAAAGCTGTATATTGTCACTCTGCTTATTTAACTTATATACCGAGTACAGCATCCAGCTGGGCTGGACGAAGCACAAGCTGGAATCAAGATTGCTGGGAGAAATATCAATAACCTCAGGTATGCAGATAACATGACCCTTATGGCAGAAAGCGAAGAACTAAAGAGTTTCTTCGTGAAAGTGAAAGAGGAGAGTGAAAAAGTTGGCTTAAAGCTCAACATTCAGAAAATGAAGATCATGGCATCTGGTTCCATCTCTTCATGGCAAATAGATGCAGAAACAATGGAAACAGTCAGAGACTTTATTTTCTTGGGTTCCAAAACACTGTAGATGGTGACTGAAGCCATGAAATTAAAAGATGCTTGCTTCTTGGAAGAAAAGCTATGACCAACCTAGACAGCATATTAAAAAATAGAGACATTACTTTGCCAACAAAAGTCTGTCTAGTCAAGGCTATGGTTTTTCCAGTAGTCATGTATGGATGTGAAAGTTGGACCATAAAGAAAGTTGAGTGCCAAAGAATTGATCTTTTGAACTGTGGTGTTAGAGAAGACTCTTGAGAGTCCCTTGGACTGCAAGGAGATCAAACCAGTCAGTCCTAAAGGAAATCAGTCCTGAATATTCATTGGAAGAACTGATGCTGAAAGTCCAACACTTTGGCCACTTGATGCAAAGAACTGACTCCTTGGAAAAGTCCCTGATGGCAGGAGGAGAAGGGGATGACAAAGGATAAGGTGGTTGGATGGTATCACTGGCTCAATGAACATGAGTTTGAGTAAGCTCTGGGAGCTGGTGATGGACAGGGAAGCCTGGCATGTTGCAGTCCATGGGGTCACAAATAGTCAGACATGACTGAGTGACTGAACTGAACTGAAGAAAAGATTAGATGACATTGTGTTTTATTTTGTGACTAAAACTCATTGAAATGAATTGCCCATTATATACTAAAAAACTTTTCAAAATGGGTGTCAGAAACTTGGCCCCCCAAAATCATGTAATCAATAGTCGAGCATTCCTTTAAGAAGTGCTACATCAGACTGCCCTGGTGGGACAGGGGATCAGAATCCACATGCTAATGCAGGAGACAGTTTCAAATCCTGGTCCATGAGGATTCCACATGCCTCAGAGCAACTAATCCTATGCATCACAACTACTATGCCTGGGCTCTTGAGCCCTCGAGCTTCAACTACTGAGCCCATGTGCTGCAACTACTGAAGCTCGCAAGCTTAGAGCCTGTGTTCCACAGCAAGAGAAGGCACCGCAGTGAGAAGCCTCTGCACAGCAACAGAGTCACCTCCTGCTCGCTGCAACTGTAGACAGCTCTCATGCAGCAACAAAGACCCAGTGCAACCAATAATTAATTAATTTTTAAAAAGTGTCACATTTTCAGTGCTCTTAATGGCTAACAAACCTAAATACCACTGACTCAATAAGTTATTGGAGAAGGCAATGGCACCCCACTCCAGTACTCTTGCTTGGAAAATCCCATGGACGGAGGAGCCTCGTAGGCTGCAGTCCATGGGGTCGAGAAGAGTTGGACATGACTCAGGACTTCACTTTCACTTTTCACTTTCATGCATTGGAGAAGGAAATGGCAACCCACTCCAGTATTCTTGCCTGGAGAATCCCAGGGAGGAGGGAGCCTGGTGGGCTGCTGTCTATGGGGTTGTACAGAGTCGGACATGATTGAAGCGATAGCAATAGCAATAAGCTATAAGTTTGTTTCTCTGAGATATAAAAGAATTCCAGCTCTCTCTCGCCTTGGCACTTCCAAGATGACCAAGAAAAGAAGGAACAATGGTTGTGCCAAAAAGGTCCGCGGCCACATGCAGCCTATTCACTGCACCAACTGTGCCTGATGCGTGCCCAAGGATAAGGCCATTAAGAAGTTCGTCATTCGGAACATCATAGAGGGCCCCAGCCATTAGGGACATTTCTGAAGCGAGTATTTTTGATGCCTACATGCTTCCCAAGCTGTATGTGAAACTACATTACTGTGTGAGTTGTGCCATTCACAGCAAGGTAGTCAGGAATCGCTCTCGGGAAGCCCGTAATGACTGAACACCTCCAACCCAATTTAGACCTGCGGGTGCTGCCCCACATCCTCCACCAAAGCCCATGTAAGGATCCAAGTCCTTAAAGACTGAAGAAATATTGGTTTCTCTGAAAAGACCATAAAATGGAAATTATACTTTAAAAAAATAATAATGAAAGAATTCCAGGGGCAGCCTGTACAGGATGGATATATAGCATTACAAAGCTACCAGGGATGTAGGTTATGTTTGATCTTACTGTTCTGCTATTTTCTGCACATGACTCTTGATTCATGACATAATATAGCTGCTTCAGATCCAGACATCATGTGCATATTCCAAGACGAAGGAAAGAATGAAGAGGAAGCAAAGGGCAGGTGCCAGCTGACTTTCTAGAGGAGCATATGCTTGTTAAAGGAAGGGAAGAAAAAGTCTGTAAACCCTGGGTCTCCAGGAGAGAAGCACGCTGGCCCCCAGCTATTCACTCTCAGGTATTTTTAGGCCCTGGCTGGCATCAGCAGATAGGCCCTAAGGGTCACATGCCAGGAACCCAGCCGGGTACTTCATGTGGACTCTTTGCTAAGGGCTACTCCAGAAGTGCTAGTAAAAGGACGGGGCCAAAAGCTTCAGTATCAGTCTCCTCTCCTCCCTCTTCTTCAGGCCACTTCTCACCAAGCCTGCTTGCCTCTCATTCTTCCTTCTTTGTTTAGCATTTCCCTGTCAGATTCTAGAGCACTGTTTGGGCTACAGAGTCAGTAGAACACAATCTTACCCAATCCAGCATCTGGCGGTTCATAATCACCCAGGAAATCCACTTAGGGCATGTGAATATGAGCAACAGATCTGCTCCCTCTCAGCAGGGATTGCATATTTCACGGAATCTCTGCAATGCTCAGACCCCCTCCCTGAGGAAATGGGAATGAATGAAGAATTGTGCCCCAAGTACCTACTAGGTTTCAGGATCCTCTTCACAGAACATCTCAGAGGTTTGTGACTCTTGTGTGACACTTGGCATGTCAATACATCGACAGCACAAGCCCTCCCATAGGACATTCGGAGTGTAACCCTACTGGTCAAACTAGGGATGCTATCTTCCCTCTCAGATCTTTGCCAACACCCAGCCCTCCCCAGGGCCCCTTTGTCCATACGAGTAGCTAGAGCTGTATGTGTGAGGCACTTTGAACACCTCTTATAATGAGGCTGACTTAGTCTTTGTCTCCACAGAGCTTTGTCCTGCGAGTCTGACAGAAGATTCAACTGTTTAAACTTAAGGACTCTGTTTTTTTTTTTTTTTAATTTTCATTACTCCAGGAGGTAGATCAAAAAAGATCTTGCTGTGATTTATGTCAAAGAGTGTCCTGCCTATATTTTCCCTTAAAGGTTCTATAGTATCTAGCCTACATTGAGGTTTTAAATTCATTTTGAGTTTATTTTTGTGTATAGTGTTAGGGAGTGTTCTGGTTTCATTGGTTTACATGTAGCTGTCATCAACAGATAAATGAATAATGATGATATGGTACATATGTACAATGGAGTATTACTCAGCCATAAAAAAGAAAGAATAATGCCATTTGCAGCAACATGGATGGACTTGGAGATTGTCATACTGAGTGAAGTCAGTCAGAGAAAGACAAATATCATACGTTATCGCTTATATGTGGAGTCTAAGAAAAGGGTACAAATGAACTTATCTACAAAACAGAAATAGAATTACAGATATGGAAAACAAACTTATGGCTACCAGGGGGTAAGGGGGGAGGGATAAATTGGGAGTCTGGGATTGACATATATATATACTACTATATATAAAACAGATAACTAAAAAGAATCTGCTGTATAGCACAGGGAACTCTACACAATACTCTGTAACAGCCTACATGGGAAAAGAAGCTAAGGGTGGTTGTATGTATACGTGTAACTGACTCACTTTGCTGTACACCAGAAACCAGCACAACACTGGAAATCAACTATACTCCAATAAAAATTACCAACTTCCCCCAAACAACAAAAAACCCCCACAAAACTTAAGGTCTCTGATGTGGGGCAGTGTGTTTCAACAGACCTGGTAATCACTATTTACCTAAGCTCCTTCCTTTGACCCTCCTTTTTCTTGCACTTCTTCTCAGGGATCTTGAAGGAAAAGTAGATCAAACATCTATCCTTGTTTGTTGCATGAAAGCCAACCATTACTCCTTCCCAACATCATCACCTTTCCCTATTTCAAAGTGTAATTATCCAGTCTTGGAAGCACCTTGGTATAAACCCCCTTAGTGACCTGCATGTAAACGTGGCAGGCTGTTTTTCCCCCAAAAGGTCACAGCAAAATTTCCAGCCTCACAGTTTCAGAATCTTGCCTCTAAGAAGAGGCAGATTCTATTAAGTCTTCCCTTGAACCTGAATGAGACTTGTGACTACTTCAGAGAGTAGGATGTGGCAGAAATAATGATTCATGACTTGTGAAGCTCAGTCAGAGAAGAAGATAAAACTTCCTCCTGGCTCCCTCTCTTGGAGGGCTTGCCCTCAGAACTTGGCCACCATGCTGTGAGGAAGTCCAATCCAGCTCTCACAGAGGAGCCACATGGACAGTTGAAGTGGAGACAAGCTGAGACTCCAGCCAACAGCCGGCATCACCTGCCAGATGCGTGTATGAATGAACTCTCAGATGATTCCAGCCCCCAGCCTTCATGGCCCCAGATACTGTGGAGCAAAAACAGGCTGTCCCTGCTGCACTCTGTCCAAATTCCTAACCCATAGGCTCCCTGAACATGATCAATGGCTCTTTCCACCACTCACTTTTAGGGTAATTTATTAGACAGCCAGAGTAACTAAGACAGGAAACCAAGCATAAAATACAAAATCTGCTAAGGTCCTTATCTCAGCACCTGCAGACTCCTACTCATCCTGTGTCACAGTAGCAACGCACAGAGACCAGAGGGGTGACCACAGGGATGGTTCCGCTCCCATGGCCGGAGCAGCCATGAGGAAAGCAAAGATGTAGAAAATGGGAAGAGAACTGCAGAAGCATAAGAATAATTGGGAATTGACTGTACAGTGTATAGAATGTCACTTACCCAACCCTGACCTTTCCTACTGGAGAAGGCAATGGCACCCCACTCCAGTACTCTTGCCTGGAAAATCCCATGGATGGAGCCTGGTGGGCTGCAGTCCATAGGGTCACAAAGAGTCGGACATGACTGAGCAACTTCATTTTCACTTTTCACTTTCATGCATTGGAGAAAGAAATGGCAACCCACTCCAGTGTTCTTGCCTGGAGAATCCCAGGGACGGGGGAGCCTGGTGGGCTTCCGTCTATGGGGCTGCACAGAGTCGAACACGACTGAAGTGACTTAGCAGCAGCAGCAGAACTTTTCTAACCCTGGTGTTGTGTCTGCCAGAACTCTGTTTTTGGCATTGGCATTTTATAGTTGCCCCTACCCCACTTTTTTTTTTTTTTTTTTAAGAAAAAAAAAAGGTATGTGGGCAGTGGGGTTTTGAATCATTTCATTCCCCTGGGCCTATTACCTCCAGCTTTTTTACTTCCCTAGAAGGTCTTTCCTATTTGTACACATCTACTCCTTATTGCTTAGTTTGCTAAAGACCAAGAATTGAGAATTTAATGAGCTGAATACCCAATAAGTGGGGGCACCATCAGCAACCCCCCAGTAATCCCCAAATCATCATAATCATTATCAACATTTTTTTGGTGGTGTTTTCTGTTGATTTTTTTGCCACTCTGTGCAGCTTGTGAGATCTTAGATCTATTAGGGGTTGAATCCAGGTCCTTGAAGTGAAAATGCAGTCCTAACCACTGGACCACTGGAGAAGTCCCTCATTATCAATATTATTGTCATCATAATCTTTGATATGACCAAGGGATGCTTAATCTTATGAAAACTAAAACTCCAAACCACTTGAGAATATTCTGCTGTTCTTATTCATTTGTAGCTATCTTACTCTAGGCCCTCGAGTAGAACCCAAGACAAGGGGCTATGTGCAGCTAGTCTATGCAGAAGGAGACCCCAGAGAGTGAGAGTGAATGAGAGGGGAGACTAGACCTGGAAGGCAGAAAAACACTGGGTACATTAAAAGGGTACGTTTTTGAAGTTGCTTCTTTAGATTGTGGAGTGTGATTCCATTGGACTTCCTGAGAGGCACATGGAATTTCTCCACTGTAGGGCTTCCCAGGTGGTGCAGTGGTAAAGAATCCACCTGCCAATGCAGGAGATGCAAGAGATGTGGGTTTGATCCCTGGATCAAGAAGACTGCCTGGAGTAGGAAATGGCAATCAACTCCAGTATTCTTGCCTGGGAAATCCCATGGACAGAGGAGCCTGGTGGGCTACAGTCCATGGGATCATAGTCAGACCTGACTGAGTATTTGAACAGGATAATATTGGCTAGCATTTGCTGGGCACCAACTGTGCTATGCATTTCCAAACACTGTTTAATTACCAGAACAACACCATGAGGGGAGTTTTAATTATCTCCATTTTATAGATGACCAAACTGAGGCTTAAAAGCTTAAACTGTCTGAGGCCACAGAGCTTGGCAGAGGTGGAACCCCACCTTTCAACTTCAAAATCATTTGCCACTTTAGAGCAACTTCTCCTGTGCAAAGAGGGCAGAGGTTTTATTAGTCTCTCTCAGAAGCTCTTAGAAAATGCAAAATTATCTTTTTGGCCTCAAATCAAAAGTTTCTGAAGAAAAAGTCCTCAAAAGTACAATAGGAATTGTCTGGCAAACTTATACTCAGCTGGAAGCCCAGCTGAGAGGGAACATCCTCTGAGACCCTTGATAAGCCCCTCCAGCCCATGTTATATTTTGAAGATGCAGCTGACAAGACGTCACAGAAACATATGGTCCGAAAACCACAGACCAATGAAAAACCTAGGATCCAAGCACAAAACTGAGTTTTAGGTCTCAAGGACTCCCTGGCAGGAAGCAAGTGAAGTTCCTTGTGGTCCCTTCACTGTCATCCTCCTTCATCAGTCAGTCCTATTCTTAGTTTGAGGGATCTCAGTTGTCACCGACGAGAACACTCAACTGGCTGAATAATTACAGTGGCTCAGAATAGCATATCTGAAGTAGCGAGCCAAGCCGGCAGGCACGCTGCTACATTAAGAGAAACTGGGTGGGGAGGAGGGAGATTCTGTGCATGCTGGAAGCCAGGTCACAGGGCCTTCCTTTTCACTCAGGGAAAAGGCCAGAATCACTGGTTTTGCTGTAAAAACAGTGCTTTAGGGAAGAAGAAGTAAATTTAAAGTAGAGAGCTAGTACACAAAGGCTAAAAAAAAGCAGCCTTTATTCATTTAATGCCTTTTCTTCACTCTGTCAGATTTAAAACATGGAAATAGCTTTGTTCCTTCACAGCTATAAAATGAATGTATTCTCACTGTAAAAAAAAAATCAGACACATAATAAAGTATAAAAAGGAAAAGAAAAGTGAGTAAACATGATCCTAATGTATAGTACAGGGAACTCTTCGATATCCTGTGACAAACCACAATGGAAAAGAATACACACATATATGGGCTTCCCAGGTGGCACCCGCCTGCCCATACAGGAGACGTGAGATGCAGGTTTGATCCCTGGGTTGGGAAGATCCGCTGGAGGAGGGCATGGCACCCCACTCCAGTATTGTTGCCTGGGAATGCCATGGACAGAGGAGACTGGCAGGCTACAGTCCATAGAGTTGCAAAGAGTCAGACACAACTGCAGAGACTTAGCATGCACACACACATATATGTTTATATATGTATATATAAGCATATATATACGTATAACTGGGTCATTTTGCTGTACAGAATAAATTAACATCGTAAATCAACTATAATAAATTGTTTTTTAAAGAAAAGTAAAAACTGGCACTAATTCCATTAGCCAAAGCTCCGAGATACAAACGCTACTCACTTTATGGAGTGGAGTTTTGTTGCTGTTGTATGCCAACAACTGGTATTTGCTGCCCAGAACTTTGCCCTCTTTCTCCAGCAAAAGTCCGCCCAAATTCTTCTGGCATCTCTCTCTCCCTCTAGTTCTCAGCCTGGTGGTTAGGGATTGCCTCACTGTCGGTTCCATTATCCCTTGTGGCTTCAGCTTACCACTGGAGCCCATCACTCTGGCCAAGGAATTTGGTTCAGGAGTGCTCATGTGACCCAAACCAGAGCAACCCCGGTGAAGTTCATGTCTTTTTCTGGGACACTGAAACAAAGATGCTCTCTACGTTCTATGCGAGATGAGGAAACAGAGCCCCAGGGACTGTTGGCAGCTATCTGGGAATCATGAGAGAAGCAGCAACTCTACAGAATGCATAAGAGAGAGAAAGAGAAGCCAGGCCCTCCAGAATGTCATTGAGCCCCTGGAATCCACTCTTTTCAGTTACAGGAATCAACTGACTTCATTATTATATCAGCTTTGAGTTTTCAGTTACTAGTATCTGGGAAAAAATTCTAATCAATAACAGTTCTTTTGGACTTTGACCTTACCCCAACACGTATGGTTTTATGAAAAAAATAGGGATTGTAATATCTTTTCAGGTCAAGAAATACAGGCATATGTAATAGTGATTTCTAATGTCCTTCTTGCCATGTAAATCTCTACTTAAATGTCATCTCAGTCGGGCTTCCCCTGACCCACCCCTAGTCACTCTTTATCACAACACCCTTTCCATTTTCTCACAGTACTATCGTGATCCAGCATAAAATATGTTTTTATCTATTTATTCCAGGTCAACAATTATTAAAATGTAAGCTCCATTAAAAAAGATACCTGTATCCCTAGATTTTACAAAGATATTCTCTCAACGTATGTGCTCAATGAATGCTTATTGAATGAATGAGTGAATGTCTGAATAATGTTTCATGTATACACCATAGTTTATTTAAAGCAAGCCCCTATTGTTGAATATTTAGGGTGTTTCCAAGTTCTTTCTCATAAAAACAATTATCTTCAAACATTAATTATTTTCTTAGTATAAATTCTTGAAGTAGAACTGTTGATCCAAGGCAATGTTGCAGAGTCTTGATGACTATTGTTATGTCATCCTGCAAAAAATGTATACCAGTTCTGCTCCAACAACAAAACATGAGACTCTAAGGCTCTACTTCATACTCCACAGATGAAAAATCTTTGTTGTCTTATTTTTCATGTGCCAGGCTTGTGCTAAGAAATTACCTGTATTATAGCATGTAACTCTCACAATCAACGTCTTGAGATAGCAAATTTACGCTTAGTTTACAGATGAGGAAACTGAGGCTGCAACAAAGATATTATACAATTAGCCCAGGATCCACTAAGGAGTAGTTTTCAGAGAGGGATCCAAACACAGGTAGTCTGCTCAGGGGCTGATATCCTCAATTACTGTGCTTTATGAAGTCACTGCCTTCAGAGGAATTCTACTCCCTAAGCTTTGTCAGTAAAGAAAGGAAGATGACATACACTGGTGTTAAGTTTGGGCTAATATTTTTGTAGCGCTTACACTGGGCCAGTCACTTAGGTAGTCTCTTTACTTAATTCTTACCACCATATTTTGTAGAAGGAAACACCACAATCCTTATTGTGGTGTTTAATCCTTAAAACTCCCAGAACCAGTGAGTCACTGTAGCCAGATCAGCTGAGACGCCAGCGTTTCCTCTGAATTCAGGATGCATGGACATGAGTAGCTCTACCCCAGCCTTTCAGGTTCTCTCTTACAGGACCTCTTCCTCTCTGAGCTCAACCATCTGTGCAACAATCCCACAGAATGTTACCCTCCTTCCAACCAGTTAGTGTAACTGCACAAAAACTAAAGAGTTGGCCCTGCTCCCCTCTGTCACATGCATATCTAGTGATGGATAAGTATTGATTAATTTATGAAATGTTAATTCATTTAGTCCTGAAGAGGAATCCAGAGCAAGGGATAATTCCAGCAGCTGGGCCTAAAACCATTATCTAATCCTCTGCAATGTCCTAGACTACATTCTTATTTCTATAGAGAATATTTCAGAACGCATTTCCTCAGATCAAGGCCACAAATGTGACCTCTACAATCATCCGGCTAACAAAGGTGGAAGAAATCCCATTTGGTCCTTATTCAGCAGAGTTCTGGGAGCCAGTTTTCTAAGCCACAAAAATATATTTGCCACCCTCTCCCAATCTCTGTTTTTCACTCCAACACATTTCAGCTGTAGTAGCCATGGAGAGCAGGACTTGAAGAGATATACTCATGAATGCTTTCTGAAATTTCTGGCCCATCTTATAGAGGAAGTTGAAAACCATGCCAGGGAGGAGCAGACTTCATTCTGCATGTTCAGAATGCTGGCATCCCTTGCAGTTATGTGGACGCTGCACACCCAGCATCCATGAGGGGAGGGGTGGGAGGGTTGCAAACTCCGTGTCCTCACCAGTCTTGAAGGTCATATTGGCGAGTGAGGGTGGGGGGGTTCTACATTGGGCTGAAAACATGCAGCTCCCGCCTGCGACTATCCTATAATGATGTGCACCCAAAACTGCCAAATCTACCATTTTATAAAGAAAAGCCCCAAATCTTGACTTGTATATAAAATATACTGATTTTTAAATTAAACAAATTTTCCATCACTTTGTGCAGGCCAAACAAAACATGTTTGTGAACTAGATTAGTTCCATAGCTTCTGGCAATTTGCAGGCTCAGTTTAAAAGTGCTTTTTAAAAAATTATAAGTAGAATATAATACAACATGATCAACAAACTATTTCTAGCATCCTATAGGAGTGGCCTCTGAAAGGAAACACTAGAAGATTGAACTCAGAAGCAGAAAACTTTGTTTTGAATCCAAACTATATGTATTTTTTATTAGTGAAGGATTCTAAACAATTTATTCAACTCAGTTATGGATTACTTATAAAACTAGCATAGCCACACTTGCTATTCTTAATATATATAGGCTGTTGTAAAGAATAAATCAGACTGTCAACTAAGGAATTTCTCATGCAAATAAAATAATTTGTAATGTAAACTCCTGAAAGGCAAAGAATGTCATAGTACATAGTGTTTGTGTTTATCTGCACACTGATGCACTCAATAAATATTTTTAACTGATTTAGTTTATCAGAATCCCTGCTATGATTCAAATTTAGAGAATTAATTTCTTTCAGAAGCTACAAAATACTCTGTGTGACTCTTAAGCATAATAATTCACATAGTGACTGATGAGTGCTAAAACTATTGATCAAAGTTCCCGGACACAGTGAAATCAGATGCTAATGTGTAGCTCTTTGTCTGGTAGAGATGCAAATAATTTTTGTCTGGTGGAAAAAACAAAGACAAAGGTTATCAATTACTATCCTGTAGGATATTAACTAGTTTTATGTAACTCTGAATTCTTAGCCTAGTTGGTATTCCTTAATAATGACTTATCCATAACTAGTTCCTCAGATGTTCTTTAAACCAATTCTAATATCTTACTGGTTGCCTCATTAAATAACAGTATTAAAAAAACTTTGACAAGGATTCATATTATATTTGCATGAGAATTAAAATTTTATCCTTTTGAAAACTGTACTTTAATATTAGCCTGTCTTTTCTTAGCCAAACTAAGTTCTTTGATTTTCTCAACTTGTTTTACTAATGTTCTCCAGTTTATATCAGTGCTGTCAATGCTGAAGTTTAACTGGGCACAGTGTTAGAAAATCTTCTATCACTGACACGTTTTTGGACAGATATATTTCAATTCATTCATTCATTCATTCCATTTTCCAACAATCGTTTCTGGAATATATGCAGACACTGAAGAGGATACAATGATGAGTAAAAGACACACACACACAACAAACATCCCTTTTAAGGAAGTTGAGGAGTGATTGGGGAGTAGTTCTATATATTGATAACTAGAATATCAGAGGATACAGACGAAGGGCTATGGAAACTTACTGAAGGAGTCAGTGTTAAATTTGATTGAGAGCATCAGAGAAGGCCTGACAGAGAATGTGATACATTACCTGAATCTGGAAGGATGACTCGGATTTTGAAAAATGGTGAAGAAAAGAAAGGTATTCCCAGCAGAAGAAACAGATAATTCAAGGAATGTACTGGGGACATGTCCTTCTGTGAAATTGGAATATACATGGGCTTTGAAGGAGAAACTTACCCAAAAAAGGCTGTGGGGGTCTATTGTTATAAAGCAAAGGACCCTAACCTCAGTGACTGGACACAACACTTGTATACTATTTCTCATATGTCTGCTGATCTAAGCTGAGCTCATCTAGAATGTTTCTGCTCCACATTCCTCTCACGCTGCCCGGGAGACAGTAGGTGGTCTAAGGTGTTCCCTGGGTGGGAAGCCAAAGGGTGCGGAGATAGATTCCGACTCTTTAGTGAAAGAAACTGTAAAGTCATATGGCCAAGAACATAGATACAGAGAGAGGTGAAGCGGAACCAGTGATGCAGTATCCAAGGGAACCTGCAGGATACCTGAGTGCCACAACAAAGAGTAAACTTTGCTGCTAAGAAACTAGATCTTAATTGTTCTCATCACAAAAAAGAAATAATTATATAACATGAAAGGGGCTAACACCAAGGTGGTCATCCTACTACAATATGTAAATGTAGCAAATCAACAAGTTGCATGCCTTAAACTTACAGTAGTACTACATGTCAGCTATATCGCAATAAAAAATGAAAGAATTAAACATTGTCCTAAGCAGTGGAAAGTCATCACTCTTTTTTTGAAGCAGCAAGGAGACATTCTTAGGTCTATGTTAGATGATTCTGCCTGCTTAGCTAGGTGGAGAATTAGAGAGTTTATACCAGCTGAACTAGGGTAGTGGCTGTGGGAAAAGGGACAGAGGGACAAAGTAAAAATAGTTCTTACGTGGAATAAAGTAGGTCATCTTTTGGAAGAAAAATAAGAAAATCAAAGACACCACTCAGATTTCTAAATTGATATGGGACTGAGAATATTACTAGCTACATTTACTGAACATTTATTTTGTGCCAGCTACTATTTCAAACATATTACACGTATCATTTGATTAAAGTGTCACACAAAACCCACAACACAGCATTAAGGTTTCTACCCCTGTATTATAAATGCAAAACCTGAGTCTTAAAGATAGTTGAGCAACTTGCCTAAGGTTCTAGGCTATACTTGACAAAATTGAGGTTTAAACATAAAATTATTTTGAATCCAGAATCTGAACTTGTAAGCTCTATGGGCTGCCTCAGCAGGACAGAAATAATGAATGAGGGAACCAGCTCTTGGGGGCACTAACATTTGATTTGGGGAAGGGACTGGATTAGCGGCTTTATATCCTGGCCCATCATACTATTTTTGAGTAGTAACATGCCAGTGTATTTATTGGTATAAAACATCATTTTGATTATTTTTAAATGCCTTAAATTCTAATCACTTTGGCTCAAAGGGGCATTCATCTGGAAGGATTCAGAACCCATCTTCTCTCTCACACACACACACACATCCATCCCCTCTCTCAAACCCTCCTAAAGTATCTTTGCTGTAATTCCCTCTTGTTAGGCTTCTAATGGGTTTTTGTGTATTCACCATTTGTTTCCCACAGACCCTTTGGTCCAGCTATACTTATGGTAGTCCCTAACAAGGTTGTTTCAGAAAGGCTGAGGGGTGGAGAGAAAAGAGAGCATTTAGTGCGGGTTCTGGGAAGGAAGAGAAAGGAGATTCAGGAGTTTCTAGTCCAGCTCCAGCCCTTTCCTCTTATTTTTTCCAAGTCTTCCTTCTTTCCACTCCTTTCTCTTGTCCTCAGAGACAGATCTACTCTCATTAACTCAACAGATCTCCCCAAGGATGATTTAATCAGTCAATGTATTTTTCCCCAATCATTCCTCCTAGAGAGAGATTCCAGCTCAGCTCAGAGGAACCTGGACTCTGGTCCTCTCTGAGGTAGAACAACATCCGAGGACAGTGCAGAAGCAATGAAACCACGTCATACTTTTTATTGTAAAAAACAAATACCAAACTATTACTATTGCCATTGCAATCACTACTAGTCTGGGGAATGTGAATTGTGTCAATTTTATACCTGTATATATACAGAGTGACTTTAAAAAGCAAGGATAGCAATGTGAAGAGCTCCCTCTCCATACATACACACATATATATTTTAATTGCCATTCAGCCTTTTATTTTAAACCTCATTCATTTCACTAAATGTTATTTTAAAATGTCAGCTACCTTATTATTATGGGGATTTCTCAACACTATGATTTGAATTCCTTTTATTCATTATTTTTTGAAGGATAACTGCTTTACAGAATTTTGTTGTTTTCTGTCAAACCTCAACATGAATCAGCCACAGATATACATATATCCCTTCTTTGCTTTTAATTTTTAAGGCTTTTGTACGCATTTTTATTTAAAACAAAATATATAGATATATATGCATGTGAAATGTGTACCATATAGAATCTATAAAGAGGTGTAAGTATAATTTTCCCTCTTTTGGTTCATTCAGCTTTACCACTGGATGAGATGTACAGCTACAGGGGTCGCCTACAAGGTGAAGGGTACAGTTAATTTTGTGTCTACTTGACTGCTCTATGGTGGCCAGATTATTTGGTCAAATGTTATTCTGATGTTTCTGTGAGGGTGTTTGGGGGATGAGATTAACATCCTAATCAGTGGATTTAGAGTAAAACAGATTGTCCTTCATAACGTGGGTAGGCCTCAAATCAGGTGTGAATGTAGAAAAAAGCTGATCTTCCCTGAGCAAGAAGGAATTCTGCCAGTAAGCCTCCAAGTCTTCCTTGGGTCTCTAGTCTGCTGACCTAGCCTGCTGATTTGGGATTTACTAGGCCTCCTTGGGCTTCCCTGGTGGTCACACAGTAAAATATACACCTGCAATGAGAGAGACCTGGGTTCGATCCCTGGGTTGGGAAGATCCTCTGAAGGAGGGCATGGCAACCCACTCCACTATTCCTGCCTGGAGAATCCCACGGGCAGAGGAGCCTGGCAGGCTACAGCCCATGGGGTCACAAAGAGTCGGACATGATGGAGTGACTAAGCACAGCACAGCACAAGCCTCTACAACAGTGGGAGCAAGTCCTTAAGATAAATCTCTTTGTATATACACATCCCGCTGGTTGTTTCTCGGGAGGAGACTAATACAGGGATGTAGGCTTTCCCGCTCCACTCTCCCTAGGGGATAGTTCCCTAGTTCTTCTCATGTTCCCCCATGTTTCTGACACCAGACAGAAAGAAACCCCTCACCTTGGAGGCCTCAGTAGGTTCCTAGCCCATTCATCACCACCATACATGCCATCAGGGTTCCTCAGGACGTGCACCACTGCCTGCTCCAGCCTGCCAACTGGCAGCCTCTGCGTTGCTTTGCCTGAAGGAAGGGGGAGTTGAGGAGAGGGAGGGGGTCAGGACACCCTCTCCCCCATCAATGCAAACATATTTGACCCGACCAGCCCTCAGTCTAAAGCTAGCTGGTTTTAGAACAAACAGCCTGGCTCTCCCACCACCTGGGTGGGAAAACTCTGAGGCACGTGTTTCATGCCATTCAGCAGAATTTCCTGGGTGTGTGTGGGGGGGTGGGATTAAGTTCTGGCTCCCACTGCAGTTTACCTGCATTTCCCAAACTAACTACTTAGACTCAAAACCTGGTCTTGGGTTCTGTGACCCAAATTACAATCTCCCCCATCCTCCACTGCACAACTAGTGCTGTTCCATTCACCACACAAAGTCAAGGCTGACAGAAGCAGGAAAGTGACGGACAGACAGGTGATGCTATACATCAGTAAGATGCTGCTGATGAACCAAGACTACCATGCAGATCTGGAGAGTTTCAAGGGCGGAAGGTGCCCCAGAGACCTGTGAGGATACAAAACATCACGTAGTCCCCCATGTTAGCCTGTACACTCGTGGGAGATTTGCACTCTGCCGCGTGATCTGCCTTGTGTTTCAAACACCTACCCCCAATTCTGAGTAAAACAGATTCTGCAGAAAGATGGATCATTTATTTTCCTTGGGGGTTCATACAGGTAAGATTGCTATCTGAGAGGCAATGGCCCTGAGTGCTCTAGAATTTTATTTGTGGATTAGATCAGAAGGCAGGGCAGTTTCTACATTGCAGTTTTCAGTGCTTTCTCCAGATCTTTTACTGAATGGTCCTTGGAATTATGCTACTGCCTTACAGTGAACACAGTAAGGAATAAGTGAAGTCTAAGTGAAGTCACTCAGTCGTGTCTGACTCTTTGTGACTCCATGGACTATAGCCTACCAGGCTCCTCCGTCCATGGAATTTTCCAGACAAGAGTACTAGAGTGGGTTGCCGTTTTCTTCTCCAGGTGATCTTCCTGACACAGAGATCAAACCTGGGTCTCCTGCATTGCATGTACAAACTTTACCATCTCAGCCACCTGGGAAGCCCAATAATACTGGAGTGGGTTGCCACTTCCCTCTCCAGATCTTCCCAACCTAGGGATCAAACCTGGGTCTTCCACGTTGCAGGCAGATTCTTTACCAACTGAGCCATGAGGGAAGACCTCAGAAAGGAATGGACCTCCCAAATCCTAGCAAGAATGTGGCACGATCGCATGATGGAAAATGAGACCCCACAGAATAAGAAAAGGGGAGGGGACAGATTTCTGGAAAAACTCCCCTCCCTTCCTCCACATAAAGTGAACACTATCCTCACTCATGTTTGTCCTTCCTATTCTGATATTCCTTCCTCTTTCTTCATTTGCCTAGCACCCATTTTTTTCTTATTTAACCTCCATATATATTGTAGGCAGCCTTAAATCCTCCCCAGCACAAAGCTGAATATGAGTTTAAAAGGGGTAGGGCAAAGGAGAAAAAGAAAGATATGCCCATTTGAACGCAGAATTCCAAAGAATAGCAAGGAGAGATAAGAAAGCTTCCTCAGTGATCAATGCAAAGAAATAAAGGAAAGCAATAGAATGGGAAAGACCAGAGATCTCATCAAGAAAATGAGAGATACCAAGGGAACATTTCATGCAAAGATGGGCAAAATAAAGGACAGAAATGGTACGGACCTAACAGAAGCAGAAGGTATTAAGAGGTGGCAAGAATACACAGAGAACTGTATAAAAAAGATCTTCATGACCCAGATAACCAGGATGGTGGATCACCCACCTAGAGCCAGACATCCTGGAATGCGAAGTCAAGTGGGCTTTAGGAAGCATCACTACGAACAAAGCTAGTGGAGGTGATGGAATTCCAGTTGAGCTATTTCAAATCCTGAAAGATGATGCTGTGAAAGTGCTGCACTCAATATGCCAGCAACTTTGGAAAACTCAGCAGTGGCCAAAAGACTGGAAAAGGTCAGTTTTCATTCCAATCCCAAAGAAAGGCAATGCCAAAGAATGCTCAAACTACTGCACAACTGCACTCATCTCACATGCTACCAAAGTAATGCTCAAA
This sequence comes from Aepyceros melampus, assembly GCA_006408695.1. NCBI lineage: Eukaryota > Metazoa > Chordata > Mammalia > Artiodactyla > Bovidae > Aepyceros > Aepyceros melampus. The sequence continues at coordinate 259,613 of SJXQ01005519.1, read as the reverse complement.
ATTCTCCAAGCCAGGCTTCCAACAGTACATGAACCGTGAAATCCCAGATGTTCAAGCTGGATTTAGAAAAGACAGAGGAACCAGAGATCAAATTGCCAACATCGATTGGATCATTGAGAAAGCAACAGTGTTCCAGAAAAACATCTAATTCTGCTTTATTGACTACACCAAAGCCTTTGACTGTGTAGATCACAATAAACTGTGGAAAATTCTGAAAGTGATGGGAATACCAGACCACCTTACCTGTCTCCTGAGAAATCTGTATGCAGGTCAAGAAGCAACTGTTAGAACTGGACACAGAACAACAGACTGATTCCAAATTGTGAAAGGAGAGAAATAGCAATAACCTCAGATATGCAGATGACACCACCCTTATGGCAGAAAGTGAAGAGGAGCTAAAAAGCCTCTTGATGAAAGTGAAAGAGGACAGTGAAAAAGTTGGCTTAAAGCTCAACATTCAGAAAACTAAGATCATGGCATCTGGTCCCATCACTTCTGGCAAATAGATGGGGAAACAGTAGAAACAGTGTCAGACTTTGTTTTTTTGGGCTCCAAAATCACTGCAGATAGTGACTGCAGCCATGAAATTAAAAGATACTTGCTCCTTGGAAGAAAAGTTGTGACCAACCTAGGCAGTATATTAAAATTACTTGGCCAGCAAAGGTCTGTCTAGCCAAAGCTATGGTTTTTTCAGTGATCATGTAGGGATGTGAGAGTTGGACCATAAAGAAAGCTGAGCACCGAAGAATTGATGCTTTTGAACTGTGGTGTTGGAGAAGACTCCTGAGAGTCCCTCAGACAGCAAGGAGATCAAACCAGTACATCCTAAAGGAAATCAGTCCTGAATATTCATTGGAAGGACTGATGCTGAAGCTGAAACTCCAATACTTTGGCCACCTGATGCAAAGAACTGACTCCTTGGAAAAAGACTTTGAGGCTGGGAAAGACTGAAGGCAGGAGGAGAACGGAACGACACAGTGAGATGGTTGGATGGCATCACGGACTCGATGGACTTCAGTTTGAGCAAGGTCTGGGAGCTGGTGAAGTACAGGGAAACCTGGCATGCTGCAGCGCATGGGGTCGCAGAGAGTCAGACATGACTGAGCAACTAAACTGAACTAAGGGCAGACACTGATGATTCACTGGGCACTACTGGAACATTCTAGGGAACAGAGATCCTTCCTTCCTGAGCATATTACCTAACTCATCACAGAAAAGTGCTGCAGCCAGGGACAGCGCAGCTCCTGCTCAAAAGCTTCCTTTCCTCGTCTCCTCAAGTTTGCAAAAGGACTCATTCCTGTATTTAAAGAGCAGAAGTAAACCAAACCATCATATATTTAACCATTTTTTTTCTATCCACAGAAGGTGGCTTTTATTTATGAAATACGCAGGTTTGAGTCAGTGCCTTGAAACCTGCTCAATTCACGGTGTTGCAATAAATGATTTATAAATTACAACACTCAAACTGACACAGACACAACCAAGGATACATTTATAATAAAACTAAGTTATGAGTAACTGAATTTCCAACTCAACTAAAACATGTGCTTATTGTGTCAATTCATATTACAAAAAGCCCATAATGGAACCAAGACTCTTCTCCTTTCCTAAATTCAAGGTACTTCCAATTCCAATTTACACAAGCCTAAATTCCTAGTTTTGTTTTGTTTAATTTCAAACATATTTTAGCCTTTAAACAGTGAATACAGGAGTATAAATCGATGCAACTTTTCTAGGAAGCAATTTGGCAGTAAACATCAAGAGCCCTAAAAATGTTCCTCTGCTTTCACTCAGTAATTCCATTTCAGAGAACCTATCTGCTGCAAAGGATTAAAATGCTGCTCATTGATATATTAGTATAAAAATGGATTATATATAAAAAGGTACATTTCATATTAAAAGAAAAAAAATGGAAATAATCCAAAAGGCCAACAATAGTAGAACTATCTATTTAGGCAGCAATGGTCACAGCACATACTATGATTCTGCAATTATATGTCCTCATTTTCATGATCAGTAACTGAAATAAAAGATGCACTTTAACACAGGAAGTAACATAGAAATTCACCACTGAGCACCTTATTGATTGCAATGTCCTCCTTTTTATTAAATTATAAAACTGGCTGTCAATATACACATTTCTGGAAATGCATTTTTCTGCTTTTGTGGAGCACATGATTTTAAACAGACAAAATATTTCTATATTAATTTCTCAGTCTTCAAGCTATTTTGCACCGGTAGCCAAACTACCAAGTATAGATATTACAATATACAGTCAGAATTTATGGAAAATATTACAAAGACAAATGCCTTAAAAAGATGATAGTGCAGAGAAAACCATAGCTCTGAAACAGGTATAAAAATTTAGTCAAAATATTTTAGTCCATTATGGCTTTGCATAAAGCTTCAAAGGAAGAAAACTGAAGACACTTCTCATCAAAGGCACTTAAAGAATTGTAATAAAATACTTCTTTGAATTTAGTTTTGAGTCCGACAGTATTTTTTATTTATCTTTTTCACATTCTGTCTCTCATTGAAACGTCCTGGAAGGCAGCTATTAATAAGGAAAAATAGTTATCATTTCTTAATATACATGTTAAAAATATGCAAACAGAATTAATACAGATTTTGGTCCATGGAAGCAAGTAACAGTATCAGACTGTAGTATTTCTCTTAATTCTGAGCCCAAAGCCCTCAATTCCCCAGACTCAGTCCCCTGGGCTCCCCAGGAGGTGCCCCGCCATCGGCACAGTGAGCTGAAACTGGAAAGAGCCATCCTCCCGGCTCGGTGGGAGTGCTGCTCCGAGGGAACGGCCACGGAGCACACAGGAGTCAAAACTCGGGTATTATAATTCTGTGTCCCGGTATCGGGAAGGCTGGCCGTAATAACCGCGCCTTGAGTGTTCTGACAGCTGCTGCCGGTATTCCTCCTCCTCAGCATCACTGCCATAGCTTCCTCTGGCATCCTGATAAAGTCTGGCAGGGCCTTTCTGTGGCTCGGGGGGCCTGGAACTAACAAAGAGAAAGGGTTACGTGCAGCCCAAAGCTCGGGCCTCCCTGCCCGTCCATGCTGCATGCAGTGGGCAACTGCCCAGGACAGATGACTTACCTGAGTCACACTCTGCTGACAAACCAGGGCACTCCTGGCCCCGCTCCACGTTCACAGAGTGGTGCAATTGAGGATAGGAATAACAGGTCAAGGCCGATACCCACTCAAGTAGCGAGTGGGGAAGACAGACACATACTCCCTGACCCAAGAACCCTCCAGCCTGATGAGGATGCCTTCCTGAGATCACTGATTAAAAGTTCACAAGCAGAGCGAGCTCTTCACCAGTTTTGGTCAATTATACCAAATCCCCTCTGTTGCCAGGGGCCTCCTGGTCAGCTGTGCCACTATTTTTGATTGGTAAAGAAGAAACTTGCCTCTAGTTTTCTATTGCTGTAAAACTAGACTCCAGTTTCCAGTCAGAATGGCTGCAAGAAAATGTGGTTTTGTTTCCTATTCTCGGATACAAGAAATGATCCAGTGTAAAACCTCAACAGGAAGACTCTGTGATAATCATACTGCTTATGCAGCATTTTAAACATAAGGCATCCTACCAACACCAGTCAATTGATGTTCCCTTTCCCTCAGACCACAGCTCACACACAGCCTGACTTTGCTAAGTGACACAAAAGGATTACTGAGCTTGTTGGCCAACAGCTAGAAAATATTAACAATGAAACAACTGACACCTAAACCCCAGGAATTTTGCTCATGAACTATCCTAACACAATTTAACACATCTGTGGCTCCAATTGGATTTCCCCGGTGGCTCAGCAGTAAAGAATCCACCTGCAGTGCAGGAGCTGCAGGAGGTGTTGGTTTGATCCCTGGGTGGGAAAGATCCCCTGGAGGAGGGCATGGCAACCCACTCCAGTATTCTTGCATGGAGAATCCTATGAACAGAGGAGCCTGGTGGGCTACAGTCCATAGGGTTGCAAAGAGCTGGGCATGACTGAAGCAACTTAGCATGCACACACATGGCTTCAATGGGTCTAATGGGACTGACTTGGATTGTCAGTGATTACATTGTGTTGGAGAAGGAAATGGCAGCCCACTCCAGTATCCTTGCCTGGAGAACTCCACGGACAGAGAAGATTAGTCGGCTGTAGTCCATGGGGTTGCAAAGGGTAGGACATGATTGAGTGACTAAATAACACCACTATGTTAGTTTTAGCGCGCAATCTACACTACCGTAAAACTTTGACTCTATGGTCTTTATAATTAAATTTGACTGAATAAGTAAACAGTTTACCAGGAGAAACAAAAAAAACAAACCTTCTTGTTACTTTGAAATGTAGGTGAAAAAAAATTCTTAAGCATCAAAGTCCTACACAAGCCCCCTTTTTACACCTATACCCTCAGAGCAGCCCTTACCTTGTGTACTGGGATGGGCCCGGATCCGGCTTGTGTGTTTTGATTGGAACTGCATAGATATCAGGATGCTTCTGAGCAATTTCAATCTGTGGAGATTACAGGGGTAAAAAAAGAACAAGAGGGAAGGGATGAATGACTAGCCAGTCAACTTGCTCATTTCCTGCGCTTCCATTCTCCAGTCCCATTTTAGCCAAGAAGAGGAAAGACAGAAGCAAACCTTTAGTTTCCAGAGTTGTATGTGATGCCTAGTGGTAAATGTCAAACAGGAAAAATGTTTAAAACTAATGAAAGTCTGCCACGTGCTACAACATGGTTGAACCTTTAGGACATTATGCTAAGTGAAATAAATCAGCCACAAAAAAGACAAATATTGTATGATTCCACTTCTGTGAGGCTCCTTGAGCTATCAAATTCATAGAGACAGAAAACAGAACAGTGGTTAACGGGCTGGAGGAAGGGCAAATGAGGAATAATTAATATACACAGAGTTTTAGTTGGGGAGGATGACAAAATTCTAGAGACCAATGATAGAGATGGTTACACAAAAATGTGAATATATTAATGCCACCAAAAATGTTAAAGATGGTAAGTTCCATGTATATTTTACCACCAAAAGAAGCAAAAAAGAAGAAGAGTGTGGGTCACCTCTTGCCTTCTGAGATGGCCCACACTCTGTCCATAGTGTGTGCTTCTCCCAGGGCCACTCTTGCCTTTTGAGACAGATTGCATTCTGTCTGTGGAATGTATGTCTCTAAATACATCCACTTTGTTACTAATTATTTTGTCTCTCACTGAATTCTTTCTGCAGTGAGACATAAAGAACCTGAGTTCCAATAAGCCCTGACACCAGGAACCAAGGCCCCCTCCCAGTTGGAGGATAGAATTATGTGGACCCTCCTGGCTTCAATCAACTATAGTCTGGACTCTGTCAACCTCTGTTCCAATTCCATGCTGAAGTCTTCTTTCTCTACTCAAGCCCCCATATGAACATGCACATAGCCTTAGTCTTAAACCTCCCCAAATTTGCAGTTCAGGGAGATTGCTTTGGGAAAAGATCCTCGTGTTTTCCTTACTTGCTGCAGGTAATAAATCCTTCTTTTTCCTTACCTTCCCCCTCTAAAAAAGAAAAAGGCTCAGAAGCACTGCAATTGTTGTGACCAATTTAAATGAAGAAAACTCCCATAACACTGGGCCGAAATGCTCCAGAAACCTTTACTTAACAAATGTTACAGTGAAAAATAATTTTGAAGAAGCCACAGATTCTCTTGTTACGCTTTCCTATTCCAGAATCCAATATAAAGTTCTGAAGCACAAAGAGTAGAATCCTATTCACCTGCAATGTCAGGTTTTCTTGACTGGAAGAAAAAGGGATGTGCTAATAGCTGGCAGTCTGAAAATGACACACCCATAGGATATGCCTTTGTATCACACATGTCAACATACCCTTTCATGTTTGCGGAAGTGGCAAAAGGACTGTAAATCATTACACTGCAATGAAACTTCTTTAAAACTCTTATTGTTGACACACTAAAATGACCCAGTGATTGAAAACAATTACCCTTGCATTCTGTGCTTCTTGGAGCTCTTGCATTCTCTGTAACCTTGCCTTGTGATCCATCTTCTCAAATATTTTTACTTTGCCCAGGACAGACTTGGGAGCATTGTGCTGCTCCTCACTGCCCTCTCCCGTCTCCTCACTCTCTGGGGGAGGGACGGGAGTGGAGGGCTTCAGTACAGGCCGTCCAAAAGTGGGTTTCGCTGCAATAGGAGGAGGACAACCTTTGGTAGATGCCCCTGGAATTTCGTTACCAGCAGCAGCTGAGGGGTTTGACTTGTATTCATAAGATCTGGAGAAGTCAAAAGATTCTTCTCTGTTTTGGGTTTTGGCCTGCAGAGAGCAATGACATAGTTTTAACCTTGAGCTTTCAGTTTATTTTCAAATCTCTATTAGTGATTTAATACACTCCATTTCCTGATCAGTTTCCAAAGGTGGTCAACAAATTCCACTCCAACAAGGAATCAAATACAAGGTACATGGCCAAGATCTGGCATCCAAAGCCCTGCCTCACTCCCTACAGAAGAGTATTAAGTGCTCGAGGAAACCAAGAGGGTGCTGGGAGGCCTGCAAGCGCCAGAGGGGGATCAGACCTAACTCTGTCCTAGAAGAGATTTGAATCTTAGAGAGGACCTTAGAACAAGTCAGGCTTCGGATGGAAGAGTGGCTCCTGAGTTCACACCATGCTGAGGGGACGTGCCTTGGCCCAGAGGTCCATCCAGAAGTGAGGAGACGGGTGGGGAGCGGTAAGGGAGAATATCATGCTGATGGCCACTTTGTCTTCATACTTTCATCCTAGGCCGCTTGTAAACTTTCACTCATCTATATTATTAGGTCGCCAGTTACCCCTGAGAGCTCACAATGAATTATTACTTTCTTCTTATCTAAAGCACTGAGTTAGGAAGAGAAACTTTACTGGGTTTTAAGGGAAAGCCTGTAGCTTTATAGCTGTGATTCAGAGAGGGTGAAAAATCACATGACATTGATTCTTTTCTGGACAATGGTTTATTTAAAAAATAAACTGTCCTCATAATGAGAGGCATTGTAAACAATAGTGGTGATTGTTTTCTTAGGCAAGTCATCAGGAAGGATTTTTTCAGGTCCATCTAAATCAGACTGTGGGCAGAAATTTAATTGGATAGAAGAAGAAAAACAGATTCTATGACAGGTGATTCTGGGCATGCAGTATTCATCCAACTGTTATTCTTTCTACATAAACAAACAAATAAAAAACAAAAGGAAACAAACATTAACAGTCCTAAAATTGTACTCTCTTCTAAAACTGCCTTTACATTTCACGTTTTTGTCATTTCTTAATTTTTTGGATTCACCCAAAAGATAGGCTCCAGTGGAGAACCCAGTTGGTCAAAACCATAATCCAGTGCCATCTTACTGTGCATGCTCTGCGCTGTCTAGGCTGGAGCTCCAGGTGAGCTCCAGGTGTTTCTTCCTCCTTCCCATCCTGGGCGTCCCAGCCACGTACCTTGGGCGGCTCTGGCTTGAATGCCGGGGGCGGGCTATTGTCCCTAAGTTGATCTCTGCTAGCAGCCCTCCTCATCTGAGCTCGTGGCTCTGGGCTGGGTTTCCTTATGCTCTACAAGACATAAAGGTTCATTCACAACGAGAACATCCCAGCAGGAAGAAGAGAGCACTGGTCTTCTTTGCTGGAGTTCTTAAACTTGTGGGAATTAAGATGTTAAGGTTCCTAATGTGCGGAAGTTGAGCTACTGACCCAGTGCTTCTTTACTGAAAAGGCAGATACCTGGTGTACCCTCCAATTAGCAAGTGTTTACAGTACATTTTTTTCCAAAACTAGCTGCATCTCTCCCTTTACAGTAAGAAAACAAGAGGTTTTTGTAAAGTTTTGTCGCTAACAGCTGTTAATATTTTATTCTTTTTTTTCTTTTCATTTTTGGCCGCACCATGCGGCATGCATCATCCTAGTTTCCCACATCCCCTGAAGTGCAAGTGTGGGGTCTTAACTACCTGACCACCAGGGAATTCACTACCTGACCACCAGCAGTTTAAAGCATTAGCTCAACTGTATCTGCAGACATTCATGAGTTAACTTATTTTTTATGGCTTGTCTGACAGTATATACTGATTTTATTTTATTTTTTTGGTCATGGTGAATTGTTCCTCCTTTCAACTTACATATTTGGTCCTTCTATATTGTAAAGAACAAAATTCACTGAAACGACCTAAACTGCTGAAGACAAGTCCACAGAAATCCAAATATACGGAGAATCTTGTCTGCAAAGGCCATTATCCCAGTGTTCTCTGAGGTGCAACCAATAACTGCTCTGGTCCTAACTTAGTGCTAGCAATGTGATTTCTAGAATCACAGAAGCAGTCTATTCGCTGGCCAGTGGATGCATAGTATGTGAGATCAGATATATAATTAATAAACTCAATTAAAAAACTGAAATACAAGAGAGAAGGAAACTGATGGGGAAACACTCAGGAGTTTTGGCAAGATTAGAAAGGTTAAAGGTAGGGTAGAGAAGAAAAAGCACAGATACCTAAGAGTACAGAGAGAGACCTAATCAAAGGTTACAAGTAAATACAACAATATTGTATTTAAAAATAATGCCCCACTGGTAATTTGGACAGCTGGCCTCACATCATGACATGCCCAGGGACATCTGTGGGGTGAGTGCTGATCACTCAACCTCTCCCAGCACTTGGTTCCTGTCCACTCCCCTCTGGACCATATCCACAGTCACATAGGCATTAGCTTGGAACGAGAGGCTCCCGAGGTACCAGCCACTCCAACCCTTAGGAACACCTGCCTCAGCACCCTGAATAAGCTGTTGGCCAGAGCCACTCGAGCGAGACACCAGAACCTCCTTTTCCTGCCCAGGCCTGCCTTGCCTCACCTCCTCGTGCGGCACCGGCTCCGAGGAGCGGGTGATGGAAGACACCAGCGGCTCCTCAGCTGGCTCATCCAGCTCATTGTCAGTGCAGGCGCCTCCTTCACCGTCGGTGTCCTCAAAGTCACTGATGAGGCGGCTGTCGCAGCTCAGGTAGTCCGCGCCCATGGCAGTTAAGTAGGACATGCGGTCTTCGGGGTCATCATCCACCCCTTCCATCTAGAGGAATGTGTGTCGGAGGGTCAGTGGATCTGAGATGGCTCCTGGGAGTGAGGACTCAAGAAAATTCCCAAGGGCACGGCCAAGGGACTGAAACCTTGACTTGTTCGAGAAAAGGAAGTTCAGCTTTATCTTCCTGAAATCACTTGGCTTTAAAGGACTGTGTAAATTTTTGTGTAGAGACTTAAATTAGAAACCCTCCACCCTGGCTCTCCTTGCCACCATCCATCAGGCTTCCTCACATCGTGCACTTTGCTTCCAGAATCTGGCTCCCCTCCAGTTTTTTTCTGTTGAACTGGTCTCCCAGAGATAAGTGCATGCTGTCTGGAGCTGTATGCCTCTCCACTCGCCCACGAGATTCTCAAATCCTTGAAGGCAGAAGCTCCATCGAGTTCAGCCTGTTCTCACCATGGAGGCTAGCGCAGAGCCGCAGCAGGCATAAGCAGTCAGTACATGCTAGATACTCTGACTGAACGTGCAGTTCCTAAAGGGCAGGGCTAGGGCTCAACCATTAACTGGTAATAGAGGCACTTACGGAACAAAATCGTACCTTGAATGTCTCACAAACGACCTCAACTCAGCTGGACCACAGAATACCAGCACCAAGGGCTCCTAGTACCACAGGGGTTCTATAATTTCTCCGCTTCCTTCCTGCAGTAGGGCTGGGTGAGAACTTCCTCCACAGATGAGAAGTGAGCCAAGGTTAGGAGCCTATATCAGATTCTAGCGCTCTCTCATCACCTACTCAAAACCCTAGAGCTCATCCTCTGCCAACCTTCTCTCTAACACAATGATTCCAGCTCCATTAGCTTTTCTTCCTTCTATTAATTTTTAACTATGTTCTCCACGCCCTCAACCTAACCCCTCGTCTCCACTCTGGGTTTCCCAGGTCCTTGGTAATAAGCTGTGGAGTTCAGCACAAGGTCTTGTAAGCTCTGATTAGTGTGCTTGGAACACAACACTAGTTACTACATTAAAAGCAAAAGGGAAGTGAATGTAGGGCTGCATATATCCCATTCTGCTTTTCTTGTAAAAGTCCCTTTATTACTTTCCCAGAAAATTTACAAATTTTTGAACAGTTGAAGCATATGTTGAGATTACTTGAAATGTGCACGGTTTTACTACATTCACTACCCTCTTGAGAAAAAAATTCAGACCACAGACTCTCACCTCACAGCAGAGCATCTGTGTCACATACCTTTCCTTCGGAGACCCAGACTGCTTCTCCTTGCTGATGCTGAATCGTGTCTTTCAAGCTGCCAAACCAGCTGTCGTTGGCTGAATTGAGGTTGATTGTAGCTACAGAAATGTAAACCAAAAGGTGTGCCTCAATTTCACATTTATTAGAAAACTCATTGGACATAACTTACCCTAACTTGTCATATTTCAATTAAAACTTCAGCAAATGGAAGAGAAAGCTGGCACATATTTGAACACTATTCTTTCAACTGAATATAATTAAAACTATTACCATCTATCTGTTGAAGTCTGCATTCTAGGTGGATGTCATAAAACTAAAAATGGATTTATGTTTATTTTTCAGAAAAGCTACCTTTAAAAAATATGTTTTTAAGAAATGAATTTGAGTCAGTTGTAGTGAGGTGGATCAACCTAGAACCTGTTATACAGGGTGAAGTAAGTCAGAAAGAAAGAACAAATGTCACATATTAACGCATGTATATGGAATCTAGAAAAATAGTACTGAGGAACCTATTTGCAAGGAAGGAATGGTGATGCGGATGGAAAGAACAGACTTGTCAACATAGCAGGGGAAGGAAAGGGTAGGATGAATTGGGAAAGTGGCATAGACATATATACACTATCATGAGTAAAATAGATAGCTAGGGAGAAGCTGCTCTATAACATAGGGAGCCCAGCCTGGCACTCTGATGACCTAGAGTGCCAGGTCATCATATAAATATATAAATATATAAAATCATAACTGATTCATGTTGTTGTATGGCAGAAACCAACTCAACACTGTAAAGCAATTTTCTTCCAATTAAAAAATAAATTAAAAAAATACATTATTAAAGAGTGTGCTTTTGGGGCAACAAATAAAATAAAATATAAAAGTACATATTTAAAGAAATCAATATATAGATATGAACAGTAAAATAAAAATATATACCAATCTACTGTTTACCCCAATAAAAAACTAAATGTATGTCATTTTGATAGGCTTAAACATTTCAGAATATAGATACAGACTAACCAAACTCTACAGGTGTGCGTATTCATGGGACACACATTTTCTATCCTGAACAAAATGCTTCCTACATAATAGCACTTACTAGGACTGACCAAGCACTTTCCTCAATACGTTACATGGATTAGTTCATTTTATGGTTAGACAAACCTTGCAAGGTGGGTGTTGCTATCATCCCCATTCTATAGATAAAAAACTGAGGCATAGCAGTGAAAGTAACTAGTCTAAGGCCTCACACCAAGCAAGTGGAAAAGCCTGGATGCAAACTCAGAAGTGTGCTTTTAGAGCTTATGGCTTCAAGCCGCTGCGTGACTCAGCCCATCTGAAACATGAATTTGGAGCACCAGGATAAAATACCAACCAGCAACATACATGTGATCATTCTGCAGCAATACTTTGGACCTAAAATGATCAAACTTCAGATAAGCCAGTACTTTTCAGAGCTACATCATCATGGCCTATATTAAGCCCATTATGTGTCACCCAAAAGAAAACTGGATCTTGTTGCTGAAAGTTGTTAGGCAGCCTGCTCCACCTATCCTGAAGTCTGCATACTTCTCTATACATAACTCCAAAGAACCAGGAAGCAAATTTTGTAAGCAATTTTGCTTCAAGATTTTCCTCCCAGTAACATACAGCATTCTTTCATTTAAACAGTCCCAACATTGACCTTGGAAAATCCTGAAGCTGACAATTTCCTGGGCTATTAATTATTTATAGTATTAGAATAAACTGATACCGTGGACAACTAAAAGATAATCAACCTTGTTTCCTTGGACTTTTGTACCCTTACCGTGTGTGTGTTAGTCGTTTAGTTGTGTCCGACTCTTTGTAACCCCATGGACTGCAGCCTGCCAGACTCCTCTGTCCATGGAATCTCTGGGCAAGAATACTGGAGTGGGTTCATTCCCAACCCAGGGATCAAACTTACGTCTCCAACATCTTCTACATTGGCAGGTGGGTTCTTTATCACTAGCGTCATCTGGGAAGCCTTATCATAGTACCTTGTAAAGATTACTATCCTTTTGGTAACAGAAGTGACATTGGGCACCCCAGGGACAAAATGAGTGGTCTCCACTAAATGTATACAGAATGTTCAGCTACCTTTTTGAGCTTTATGCAGAAGTTGTCTAAGATGAGTACAGTTTGTATTTATCATGAGGAAAACCTAAAATTAAAAGGGCCATTTGTGAAATGCCGAAAATATGTACATGCCCCCTGATAAAATGAAACAAGCCAGAAGCCTCTTACTGAATTCATACTGAAGTCTAGTGCATGGAAAAAAAGAAAAAACAGTAATTTCTAACTGAGCTGGTAGCATTCAAATCATGCACTTTACCTCTCTTTAAGAGGTGGGAGCACAGCCATGATGCTGCCTTCCTTTCTCTTAGAATCAAGTTCCTTTGGTTTACTGTTGACTTTTGCTCTTTAGGTTTCTCAGATTCTTTGACTACAAGCCATTAGGTTAACTCCTGTCATTTCCACCTCTGGATTAGACTCATGCTTCCTTGGATAGACTAAATACATCTCTCAAACTCCAGAAGGCGAAACACTGGAAGGAGCTTCCTTCAGCCTCCATCACGGCCGGGAGTCCTGGGCTTCTGAGGGCATCCATCGCCAGCCCAGGCACGGGTGCACTCAGCACTACTTCTTCTTCCACAACCAAGGAGGCTGGGAAGCACAGGAGCAAGAGCACAAGCTGATAAAGGCGACATGTGAGGCTGGAGGATGGGGAGAAGTCAGAAGTGACTGTAATGGTATGAGGTTTCTCTTCAGGGTGATAGAGAAGTTCCAAAATTGGTGGTAGTGACGGCTATACATCTCTAAATACACTAAAAACTATTGAATTGCATGCTTAAATCAGGTGAATTATAGGGTATATAAATTAAATTTCAAAAATACTATTCCGGGCTACCATTTCAGTTCAGTTCAGTCGCGCAGTCGTGTCCGACTCTTTGCGACCCCATGAATCGCAGCACGCCAGGCCTCCCTGTCCATCACCAACTCCTGGAGTTCACTCAGACTCACGTCCATTGAGTCTGTGATGCCATCCAGCCATCTCATCCTCGGTCGTCCCTTTCTCCTCCTGCCCCCAATCCCTCCCAGCATCAGGGTCTTTTCCAATGAGTCAACTCTTCGCATAAGGTGCCCAAAGTACTGGAGCTTCAGTTTGAGCATCATTCCTTCCAAAGAAATCCCAGGGTTGATCTCCTTCAGAATGGACTGGTTGGATCTCCTTGCAGTCCAAGGGACTCTCAAGAGTCTTCTCCAACACCACAGTTCAAAAGCATCAATTCTTCGGCGCTCAGCCTTCTTCACAGTCCAACTCTCACATCCATACATGACCACAGGAAAAACCATAGCCTTGACTAGACGGACCTTAGTCGGCAAAGTAATGTCTCTGCTTTTGAATATACTATCTAGGTTGGTCATAACTTTTCTTCCAAGGAGTAAGCGCCTTTTAATTTCATGGCTGCAGTCACCATCTGCAGTGATTTTGGAGCCCATTCTGCGCTCAGCCTTCTTCACAGTCCAACTCTCACATCCATACATGACCACAGGAAAAACCATAGCCTTGACTAGACGGACCTTAGTCGGCAAAGTAATGTCTCTGCTTTTGAATATACTATCTAGGTTGGTCATAACTTTTCTTCCAAGGAGTAAGCGTCTTTTAATTTCATGGCTGCAGTCACCATCTGCAGTGATTTTGGAGCCCAAAAAAACAAAGTCTGACACTGTTCCTACTGTTTCCCCATCTATTTCCCATGAAGTGATGGGGCCAGATGCCATGATCTTCGTTTTCTGAATGGGACTCTAAATGGACAGGCATCAACCAAGGTGCCCAGCCAGGGAGAGTGGCAACTTCCATCTGCTTCTTGTGGTCCTCAGTACTGGTCCCTACATATCCTTGGGAAATCAAAAATTGCCTACTGCAGTTTGGGTATTTTTAACTGGTACAAGATTCACTCCTCCCCACTAGGCTTTCTCAAACACTGTATTATGGAAATGAAAAATGTTTACAATATGTAACAATTAAAGATTTTGAAAAAGTATAAACTAGTATCACTACTGAATAGCATTTATTCAGCATTTCCAAAGTCTTAGGACTCCATTGTACATTAATTTTAAATTAATATAATTAAAGTAATGATCTGTAAGTTACAAATTTCACATTAATGAAATGTGGGAAACTGAGAAAAGTGCTGGACCATCCTGCAGTACCTTAAAAATCCCAAATTTCACACAAAGGATGGCTCTACATGGATCTCTAAGTCCACAATTCCATTTCTGTGGTCCTCAAATCACGAACTGAGTGCTTCAGCAAAACATGTTCAACAACTCCAAGAAAATATGTAATGTAAACTTCATGTTTAAAAAAATAATTTTTGTAACATGTGCATGCAAAATGTATTATTCTACAGTAACTTTTTTAAAGCGATGGGGGAAGGTTGGGAAGCCTAACATTTTAATTTACATTGATTAAGTTAACTTGCTTTTGGGCAAATCTCAGAATAAAGTTTCCCTTGTCATCTTTGCATAGTTGAGAAGTACCTTGAATGCGCAAGAAGAGTCATTTTGCTTTAAATTTTTTAATTTTTATTTTTTAGGTAAAAGGTATTTGATTATGTTGTAAAAATAGTAATGGATATATGTCAAAAAACAAAAGACAAAATAATTTATACCTTTCAAAAATGAGCAAGACCTAATATTAAGCATAACAGTACAAAAAAAGTAAATCAATGACAACTAGCAATGCTAGTTTTTCTTGTAACCAGCTACTATTAATATACTAAGCCCTGATTTGTCCTACATCTGAAATACTAACAATTTATCATGACACTGTTTACAGATCTTCAGTTCTCCTACTCAATCACTTTTATACATAGTAACTTCAAGGAGACTCATTTTAATACTGTCAAATTTAAATACTCATCTATGAAAAATGGGATTTTCTCCTTACTGTGCAACAAGGAAAAAAGAAAGATATTCATTGAGTTAATCTACCTGCAACATAAGCCTTGATTTTGAATTGCTGTTCATCACAGTAGCTCTATTTTTCCCCACTTATTAATTCATTGTGTGTGTGAAGGCATTGCTTAATGACTATTGTCACTGATGTAAATCTGATTCTTGTTGCTTAGCTGTTGTTCTGTTAGTCGCTCAGTCGTGTCCAACTCTTTGTGACCCCATGGACTGTATGTAGCCCGCCAGCCTCCTCTGTTCATGGGATTTCCCAGGCAAGAATACTGGAGCAGGTGCCATTTCCTCCTCCAGGGGATCTTTCTGACCCAGGGATCAAACCAGCATCTCTTGCAATTCCTGCATTAGCAGGCAGATTCTTTACCACTAGCACCACCTGGGAAGCCCCTATTAATTCACTTAAAGGCCATAAATGCCGTTAATTTAAAATCATTAAAAAAAAACCCAACAACCTTGGATTCTGGCCTTGGTGTACACCATCAAGTCACAACCTGGCCAGGTTGAGACACAGGGCATATAAAGTGCTCAGTGGGGCCATCCACGGAGTTTCAAGAGTTAAACTAAGCAGTGCGGAAAAGGCCACAAAGGGCTATCCTTTTGTAAGTTACTCAGCGCCCTGCTGTACCCATCATGAAGACTGAGTCAGCAAATGAAGCTGACTCAAAGGCGGACCAATGAAGTGGCCAGCGTCTAGCCTCCCTCAGCCTGGCTCTTCCTCTACAACTTAGTATTTCCCTGCCTGGTATCTTAGATCCTCACATGAATCCCAAATTCAGCTCTCTGAGGGAAGTGCCTAGCCATTCAATGGACTTACACAAAGGTAAGGAGGTGGGGGGAAATGAAGTGGGCATAGATCGTAGATTTAACATCAGTCACAATCACATGGACCTCAAATTCAATGAATTATCTGTTAAATGGAGGAATGGCAACATAAGACCCCATTCAGCATTAGGATAATACGTCTGTGCTGTGACGTACATAGAATATTGGACACACAGTCAGAGACACCAGGGTTAGTCTGGGCTCAGCCATACACTACTGTGTGTCCATGCAGAAATCATCTGGCCTCTCCTATGACCTTATAAGACAGCACCCGTGAAAGGCTGTCCCACTGTTAGCTACTGCTGTAATAAAAACAGTAACGAGAAGAATATTAATTATAGTAGTAGCAGTAAAACAAAGGAAAAGATCACATATGAACACGCCAAAAGCACAAGCTTAATCCTGACTCTACATTCACAAAAATCCAGTTTATGAAGCACCACTTCCTTCTTTGCTTTTGGTTAGATGACCTCTCATTAGAGCACTTCACCATACTGGCAAGTAGTGCATCTCATTCTTTAATAAGAAAAGCCAGTAACAATAAAACAAGGGTCTAATGTAGACATTCATTCACACTCTCCCCTTCCCTTCCCAATGTCAGATAAGTTAAAAGTGGCATAGGTTGGTGATGACTGGTGCTGAACTCAGTTTAGTTGCTAAGTCGTGTCTGACTCTTGTGACCCCATGGACTGTAGCCCACCAGGCTCCCCTGTCCATGAGATTCTCCAGGCAAGAATATTGGAGTGGGTTGCCATTTCCTTCTCCAGGGGATCTTCCCGACCCAGGAATCAAACGCTAGTCTCCTGCATTGCAGGTAGATTCTTTCCCAATTGAGCTATAAGGGAAGCCCGAATTCACAGAGCTATCATTATCCTAAGGATATTAATTATACCCACACAATTGCTACATGTGGCTTCATTAAAACTGCATGACCAAAAACTTCATGCAATCCTTTTAAACCCTTAATTATACCACATTCACAGAACTAGTTGTTTTTTTAGGTAGTGCACACATTCAGTTACTAAAAAGGTCACATTTTTAAATCATTTTACTTTCATGAATAATAGCAGCAGTAGGTCTTCAATTTCAGGAATTAAAAAAAAATTTCCGATGACGGAAAACTTTAGACATACAAAAGTGGAGAGAACAGTATACATCATGAATGCATCACCCAGCTTCCACAACTATCAGCTCTTGGCCAATCTGGTCTATAGCCAAACTAACTCTCCTCACTGAAGATTATTTAAGCAAATCCAAGACACGATATTAGGTCATCCATAAATACTCTTATTTACCATACATGCCTAAAAATGAGAACTTCTAAAAAAAAAACAACCTAATATAATCATAGTATCATTTTCACCTTAAAAACAGGAGTAATAAATTCTTAATATTATCTGATATCCAGAATATTCAAGGCTATTTCAGAAACATTTTAAAATAATGAAACCAAGTTCCTATCACCTTATAAGTCAGTGTACACATGGATGGTAAGAAGGAAGAATTACACAGCCCATATGGGTACTTGGTGCTATGCCAGGCTTAATCACTAGCCTTGTAGTCCCACCCAAAAATTTGAACCTCATCAAAATGACCAGGTATTGTGTGTATTATAGATCTTTATGAACATGTTCAAACAGTCAAACTTACAAAGTTAAATATACAAACACCATGAGTCTAGTATACTCACTTTATAGGATTAGTTCCTTTTTGAGGCGTCATAAACAGAATTTCAGATAATTATTTTCCATTCAGATTATTTTCCTACTCCTTCCATCCTACAGTTCCTCATTCCTTACTTTTGAGCAAAGAGTACATTTTATATTTCACTTACCTGTGAAAAGATGTGCACAAGTTTTTTTAAGCTTGTTGGCTTGATCAAATAACTTTCGAGAACTTTTGTTGGATGATGGATTCAACCTCTGTCTCATAGTTTTGACACCCTGCCTAGAGTCTGGGTTGAAAAAAATTACAATCGGGAACCACTGAGTATAGTTCAACAGGTCCACAGCCTTAGGAGTTACATCCAGGAGTGCGTGCTTGTCCTGTTAGAAATGGGGGGAAAGGTTACGTAAGTGGGTAAAAGCCAAATAGCATCAAAGAGTTTGTGTTAATAAGTAAAGGCCGCATCAGATAAAATGTGCCCATGTAAATCACAAAGCTGAAAATGTTTCCCTTCACATTAGGTCCACTTTAATATTACCAATCTATGAGAACTTCTGAGAAAATCAATTAACAAGTTTTTGGTATAATGCTCAGAACTCCAAGAGAAGCAATACATTGGTTCGCAGAACATCAACTGATTGCCACACAATGAAACAGCTTACATGTATATTCAGCTTACTAGTATTTAATACTTATTAAAATACAGACTCTATTCTTAAAAAGACTGCAGCAAACCATGACCCTATTCTTTCCAACAGTGTGGCCCTCAGGTGACTTTTCTTACCTGTTCAATAATTTGTCTCACGGTATTTAACCGCACCACCCCGGTGGATTTCTCAGATCCTGCATCTCTTGTTCTGTTTCTGAAAGGAAGAAAAATAAAGCAGGGAGTAGGGGAATGAATAAAATTTTAGAAATCAGTGACAACCAAGTACTGCCCTCCTACCATCAACTGGGACAAGAAACCTGACATTCATTGTCTCCTAATAAGAGGCAATGGGAAGGACCAAGACTACTTGTTTAACCAAAATCTAACCAAGGGAAACAGACCAGGCCAACAGGAGCATCCTATAAGACGAATGGCTTGGACTGTTCAAAATATGCCACAAAATAATTTAGAAAAAGGAGAAGATCAGAAAAAATACAAAATTCAAAAGCACTGCATTCTGAACTTAAAAAAGAAACAATAATTACCTTGAAAGGTATAATTGGGATAACTGATAAAATTTGAAAAAGGGACTATATACTAAATAACATTATTGTATCTGCATTAAATTTTCTGGTTGTGATAATGGTATTATGGTTGTACAGGAGGAGAATTAGGAGATTCACAGAGGTAGGAAGTGTTATAATGCCTACAACTTAAACTTTCAAATACGTCAGCAGAAACTGTAAAAAGTTGTGTATGTATATGTGTGTGTCTATGGAGGAAGAATATAGACAGCAAATGTTACCTGGTGACAAGTGATTCCAGGTGAAGGGTATGTGGGTGTTTATTATTTTTTCTGCAGGTTAGAGATTTTCCTAAATAAAAGTTGAGGGAGGAAAAAGTATCACTGACAGACTTACTAGCAGTTTGGAACAGGTCAGGCAAGTCATTTGCCAACTTCTCCAGGGCTATATCTGCTATGGGGCCAAATAAGACGACAGGTCTCTTGAAACCAGCTGAAATGAGAAAAGAAAAAGCCATGAAATTAAATGTAAAATAAGCTAGACGGATATATTTTAAAAAATGAGGAATATGGCCAATATTTTATAATAACTACAAATGAAGTATAATCTTTAAAAACTGTACACCTGTAATTTTATACATCATATTATACAGCAACTATACTTCAATTAACAAAAAAGAAAAGCCATGAAGACACCTACAAGTCTTAGCTGTTAAGAAACAAAAGTATTTTACAGAGTATTGATTAACAAAATAGTGGCCTTCCCAGGTGGTGCTCGTGGTAACGAATCTACCTGCCAATGCAGGAGACACAGGAGACCCAAGTTTGATCCTTGGGTCGGGAAGATCCCCTGGAGAAGGAAATGGCAACGCATTCCAGTATTCTCGCCCAGAGAATACCCTGGACAGAGGAGCCTGGCAGGATACAGTTCATGGGGCCACAGAGTCAGACATGACTGAACAACTGAGCCCACACATTGATAACACAACTAAATAAAAGAAACCGTGTGTTCTTCCATCTCCAATTCAGCCCAGCTCTTTTCTGATGAATAAAAGCTCTCTCTTTTATTTTGGTTCATTCCCTTCACTATAACTAAAGATAAACTTTGCTCTGTGGAATATATAAAAACTTCTGAATGGTAGTACTAAAATAAAAAATAACCAAAGTTGTAGAAATACAAGTTTGCACAGTTTAGTTTTTTGTTAAGTCTTATTTTGTGCTGAAATATGATTCCAACTGTCAGCTCACTTCGCCTAAGTGATACAGATAAATTGGAACATCACCATTAAAGTTTAAAAATGAAGAAAAACAGGTTCTTAGCTCAGTCAGGTCATTTCCTGGCCCACATGGATCCCTCACCTTCTCGAAGCAAAACCCTCTCATAGGCCGGGAACTTGGTGCTGACTGTCACGGCGGCGGTCAGGTCCTCCCGACTCTTCCGTAGGTTCTTCTTCACACCTGACCTCTGGCCACGCATCCTCCAGAAGTCTGCCCTGTCCCCGGTGGTGTCTCTCTGGGCATTCTGAACGCTGGCCATTTGCTCTGCTCTGAGAGAAGAAGCCAGGGGAAGTAAAGTTCTGAAGTCAGGAAATGCACAAATGTGAGAGTCACTAACTAAATCCAGTCACTCTCAGTTATGGACTTGGATCAGAGAAGATGCAGCCTAACAGTGAGCAATGCCAGGAGTGAGAAACACAGGTGCTTTCTCATCGGGATGGAGGCAGAAAAAGCTGGGTGCACATGAAATCTAGAAGTAGCTCAGTAATAAACATGCTGACATGGCTTGTTCTGCTTAGGCTGGTATACAGACATGCCCTGTCTTACTCTACTTTGATTTATCATACTCTGCAGACCCTGCATTTTTTTTTTTTAAACAAATTATAAAGATATATGGCAACTCTGCATCAAGCAAGTCTGTTGGTGCTGCTGGTCTATTCCCAGCAGCATCCACTCGCTTTGTGCCTCTGTGTCACAGTTTCTCTCAAAATTTCAAACTCTCCACCAGCAAAAAACACTATGAATCATTGAAGGTTCAGATGATGGTTAGCATTTTGGGGCAGTATTTTTAATTAGGGTACGTATGTTGGTTTTTTAGACATAATGCTACTGTACAATTAATAGATTTAATAGTATAATATAAACATAACTTCTATATGCACCAGGAAACCAAAAAATTTGTGTGCCTTGCTTCATTACAATATTTGTTTCATTGTGGTGATATGGAACGAAACTCACCATCTCTCCCAGGTCTCTTCATACATGAGAAGTGGATGATGGGAGAGGTCATGATGACAAAGGACAAAGTCATATGGGGCTTCCTTTATGTGGAGGTATTGTTTATGTGTGGGGGGCAGTCTTGGGGGTTGTGTGGAATCATGTGGTCTCAGATACCTGCTTTTGTTGGGGATTAAGCCTTTTTCCAGTTCGTTTCCAATCCTCACGGCCAGCCAGTGGCCCAGTTTGCCATCGTAGAGTGTATCTACCACACGGAAGACCTCCCCTCTGGTGAAGGCCAGGCTCTGTGGAGTTTCCTTCTCACATTCAAAGTGGCTTCTTATAAAAAATGAATCCCCTCTGCCACAAGCCAGTATGTCTCTATACACTGAAAGACAAAAGCATTGTTTCATGCGGTGCTCAGCCTGGCCAGGGGTCTTTCCTGGAGTGGTTATCGGGTTCTCTGAGCTCTGATCACCCTCTTTACCTTCCATGCATTTAGTGAATTCAGCACACAGGCCCCATGGTAACCACACTCAAACAGGAAGAAGGACAAGTAACTAAGTTCATGACTTTTGCTGTGAAGGTTAATTTTCTCTGTCAACTTGACCGGGCCATGCGATGCACAGATATTTGGTCAAACATTATTCTGACTGTGCCTATTGGGGGTGTTTCCGGATGAGCTAACATTAACACACAGACTGAGTAAAGCAGACTGCCCTCCCTCACCTGGGGAGCTTCAGCTAGTCTGTTGAACGTTTGAACAGAACAGAAAGGTAAATCCTTTCTGTAAGAGAGAATGAATTCTTTTTGCTTTCAAGGTGCGACATCAGCTTTTTTCCTGCTTGCGGACTCTGATACACTGGCTCTTCCTGGATCTTGAGCCAGTCCACCTTTGGACAACAACTACACAATCAGCTCTCTTTGTTCTCAAGCCTCTGGACTTGGACTGGAAGTAAACCATCAGCTCTCTTGGGGTCTCACCAACTCACCCTGCAGATTTGGGGACTTGCCAGGTACCATAAACATATGTGCCAATTCCTCATATTAAGCAGCTCTCTTTCTCTGTGTGCCATTTTGTCTGGAGAACCCTGACTAAGGGCTTCCCTGGTGGCTCAGCGGTTAAAGCGTCTGCCTCCAATGTGGGAGACCTGGGTTCGATCCCTGGGTTGGGAAGATCCCCTGGAGAAGGAAATGGCAATCCACTCCAGTATTCTTGCCTGGAGAATCCCATGGACAGAGAAGCCTAGTAGGTTACAGTCCATGGGGTCGCAAAGAGTCGAACACGACTGAGCGACTTCACCTTCACCAACCCTGACTAATACAGGTGCCAATCAACCCTCTGAAGCAGACAAGAAGATTCTATTAACTTCCATTTTACAGATGACAACAAGACCTGGATAGGTGAATCAACTTGTCAGACTGATAAGGGTTAACATGCGGGCTGACCTGCAGGTGTGGCCTCTGCAACTGTCATACGGAAAACCTCAACCATAACTTCAGGCAGTAATTAAGGATGGATCTCTGTCCAGAAAAGCAGTTTTATTCCAAAAATCAACAATTAGTAAAGTTCTTTCAGTGGGTACATAGAAAGCATTTCTGTAGGAAGTTAAATGCCACCCAAATTCTTTCCACATACCTATGACCTAGAGATAGGTCAATTTTTAAACACTCAGATTTGCCTATTCTGGTCCCAAGCTACTTCCCTCCCCACTATCGCCCACTGAACTCAAAACCAAACTTGCTCACCATCAGCTCGGCTCTGAGCTAAAATGGTCACTGTTTCACCTTTGGGGATTTCTAACAGGTAGAGAACAGCATCCTCCCGAACGAGGCCTCTGAAATCCTGCGTGTTCACCTGATATAGGAGGGGCAAACAGAAAAAACAAAGCAAGAGAAAATAAGAAGCTGCTTCTTAAAAGGTTCTCCCTGAGCTTCTGATCTGCTGTCATCAGGGCCTGCCTATGTAAAGACACATACATCAGGGCCCACAAGTAAAGAAGCCCTTGGTGCCCTACTGAGGCCCACCAAGCACCCAGCCTGGACTGTGGGCACCACCACAGCCTCCTGTTCCCCACACTGCCCACCACCCCTCAGGAATGTGTCATTCCACCAAAGACTCGTCACCGGATCGGGTGAGAATTTCTAGGACTGTGTTAGTCTCCCTCTCTTCTTTGAGTTTCCTGCACAGGTGGCCAGGGAGGTAATGTACCATTATGAATCCAATAACTAGAATTCAATAGGGAGTGGTGAGGTCTGTGGCGAGTAAGCATGCTGACTCAGCTTAAGGCATTACTACTTTTAAAATTAGTTCAAATAGAAGCCTGCAAATAAGGATTCTTCCCAAATCCACCTTTTTCTTACAGCTTCTATCATCTGAAATTGAAGAGCATTAGTTTTACATGGTAGACCATCAACCCAATGTATAGGCTCTTTTATATGTAAGCTTCTGCCACACAATGGGTAAAAAGCCCATGTTTATCCACCACTGATCAAGTAGGGTACACTGTAAACAGGTTTTGGAAGGCAAATTAGAAAGAGTAAAACTCAAAAATGGTACAAAAAAAAAGACATTTTGCTCTTTGCTCTGTACCTTGAAAACCATTTTAAAACAGAAATACACATAAGTAAAATGCAAAAATGATTTTAAAGTACCTTATATTTTAAAAAGGTATTATTACAGAAGTGAAGATATAGAATTTCTCTGAAATATTTTCCTCAATCATTGAAGACTTGTAGAATCTTTTAATCAAAGAGTAATGCCTTACTACTGAAAAAAATAATTAATTGAGCCTAATTTAACTAAGGTTGGAATTTACAATGAAGTGAAAACAGGCATTTTTTCTTCTTGGAAGTTCTCAATGTGGGGAGATGAACCGAGCTATCCCTTTTCGAAGCGTAGGTAGACACAGGGACTTGGTGTTGTCACTAACTAGGCTCTCTTTGGGAATGTTTCTCTCAACACATTCTGTGTCATGCTTGTGTTATAACTACTCTGGAGACAGTCTGGCTGTGTCTAAACTGCATTACTGTTTTGTAAAATATAACTATAAATACAAGAACAGAATGTTGAAAAGAAAAAACAAGTGAACCTAGGCATGAGACTAAACCTATATTTGGTCCATTAAAAACGGTGATTTACTAAACCAGTCATGTTAACTTTTCCTTTGATACAATATTTAGCATTTAAGACAGCTCAGTTCCATCTCTTTGTCTCTGAATATCTGACCTTTGGTATTGAATCCTTTCTCATGTACTATCTGCGGATCTACATCTGTGTCTATATATGGCTATGAATATGTCTTTATATGCACTGTACATGCTTGCATTTGTTTATTTAAATAAAGCAGGGCCAAAGGGCATGGGGAAAGACCTCGGAAGTCCCTCTGTCCACCTCTACAAACTGAGTGTATCGGACCCTGGTATATTCAATGTGACAATGAAGAGAAGTGCTGAGATAAACCAAAGGAAAAAAAGGCCAAGACAGCACTTTGGGTAGGTTGTATAGCCCTCTCTAATAAGGATTCCCTTTCATTATCTATCTAATAGTCTACACGGTCCAGCTGTGTCTGTTGTGAGCCTGAAGAGGACTCTGTGTCAGTACACTAAGATTATGTCACAACCTCTCTGCCTCAGTAGGTGTGCTCAAGCTTTTTCACCTCTTTGCAGAATGGAGGGCTCATAGTCAACAGAAAATTTATTCACGCCTAAGAATGAAGACCATCTACTCTCTGACCTCCCCATGAGACTACTGCAAAAGAGGTGGGTCCCCACCGTTTCTTCCCTGTCGCCAAGGTGATAACAGAAAATAAGATACTTTCTTAAACAGCAAACATTGCGTATCGTAATTTTTACCCATGGAAGTGACTCTTTCTGTCTTAAACTTAAGAGAGAGGTCTGTGAAGCCTCTAAATGAATTTACTTTTTTTTCCATGAAAATTCTGAAAGTCTTTCTCCATGCCACCCTACTCCCGCTCCCAGAGTAGGAAAATATTTTATCCTTGAACCTTCAGGAGCAAAAGCTTTCAAATTCCTCCCTGACCTCCTGTGGCCCCACATCATTTAGGACACATGCTTCTTCTTTGGCATCAGCCCAAGAGTAAACCGGTATGAGCTGGCACTCGAATGGGGTTCTTATCGGTAGCACTTGGTAAGCAGTGTTTCCTAGGCTCATGTGGTACCCTGAGGTTCACTCAGGTACACTTTGTCTTCCAGGATCCTGGCTAGAGCCAAAGAAGGTCTAGAATGTCACTGCAAAGCTTCAGAGAACCTCGTGGTCAAGGTCTACCCTTCATCTGCTCTGGAAATGAAACCTGAACTACCACCATGAGGTCACAGGCCAGGAAGGAAAAGGACCACTTCTTTCTGGGTGCTGCTGCCTGCTGCCTTGGGAATTCTGCTTTTCTTCCCCTCTCCTGTGAGGTTAGATGCTCTTCTTACCAGATCCCCTAGGAACTCATGATAAGAAAAGCAAGTTTACAGAAGCAGAAATTCCAGTGAAGACAATTCCCAAGCATTCTATATTTTTATAGTCACAAGGCACTCAGCATGCTTAACACTCAAGCCAATAGAAAACACATGGTATGTTTTTCATAAAATGTCAAAGCAGGACTTGCTTATCAGTGCTTTTAAACCAACAGATTATACAAACACATACACAGTAGCTTTAAAGTACCAATATTTGGTTAACCAGGTGTTCCCCTTCCTGAACATTTTAGATGTAAGTGACACAGAGTGGCAGCAACTTGTTATTTTTCACTGGGAAAAAGAAGGGACTCTGACCCTCCTCCTCTGTGCTAAGAACTCTGCTGAATTCCTTGTGAGTATCATCTTGTCTAACTTTCCCAGGATCCCTGCAAGGCAGGTATGCTTATCCACATTGAACAGATACAGAAACCTGAGTCTCAGTGCTGGAGCTAGGGCCACAAACTAATATGAAGCTGGGACAGGATTCAAAATCAGACGATCTGATGGCAACATTCAGCTTTGCTCAGTTACAGCACCCAGCCTGGAGAGTGATAAGCACGCAGGAGAATGGGCCAAAAACCATTAGCAAGATCTTCCGCCTAGGCCTTTAGTCAACGTCTCACCTGTTCTGTGAATCAAACTAATAAAAATCTTTGTGAGGGTTCTGAACGCTGTAAGTTCCCACAGACATAAGGATGAGTTTTGGGTTCCAGGACCGAGGAGACACGGTCCACTGGAATGAAACAGAGACCTGATGCTCAGCAGCAACAAGCCCGCAGCTGGTCTATTTTCACCAGTGGGACCACTTCTTCATCCTTTATGTAAGACCCTCCAGGAAACCCTCCTCTTTCCCAGTAACACCTACAAACAGGGCTGGGATCTCATACCTTCAGAATCTGATCCCCTTCTTGAAGACCTTCTTGCTCCGCAGAGGTACCCTCTTGAATGCCGGCCACAAATATCCCAACGTCATTGCCACCAGCCAGCCGGAGGCCCACATTGTCTCCCTTCTTGAACCTCACCATTTTGGTATTGGGGCTGCAATGGGTTCAGTTTCAGTAAAGAAAGATGGGAGGTTTTCTTATTTTTTTTTCGGTAAAGGAGAACCAACATTAGCAGTGAGAGATTTAATTTCTTCTATCTATAGAGTGATTTACCCTTTATAAACTCTCTCTTGCTTTCTTACATAATCTACAATTTTGTCTTCCTTGGGGCTGTGAGATGAATATCAGGAGGCCACTTTACCAGTGAAGAACAGAAACAGAGAGAATGTCTAAGTAAACTCATTTAAGATAAAAAGCAAATAACGGGCAAGGTTGGGGTAAAAATTCAAGGCCATCTGATTCCTACTTCAGGATTCTTCCTAAGAAAATCTACTGACCCCACAGGGCTCCTGTCAAATGGAGACAGCCTAAGTCCAGGGGAGCAGGTCCCTAACCCATGGAACACCACAGAGCCACGGGTTCTCTGTCCAGTGCAGAGACCTGCATCGCTGCCCCCTCCCTCCACACCAGGGCCACCTGTCCCTACAGCCCCTACAGAGGCACCAGAGTTAAGGGATTCTTCACCCATCTGGGCGTTCTTGATCTGGCAAACTCAACTATTCAGAATAACATCTGGAACACTAGCCAGCTAAGCAGACAAGCAGGCAAAGTTAACACTCACTTACTTCTACATTTTACTCTTCCTACGAATGACTTCTCTTTCTTAAAAACACTAGCAATAGAGATGGATTAAAGACAGCTGACTATATACAAAATCATCACCATTTAATGGTGTTTAGGAATACCATTTTTCCAGATTTAAGTTAAGCTGACAGAGCTGTGTGGAGGAAGAAAGGGGAACAGAAAGAGATGCCTACCCATATATTGCTAAATCTTCAGGACTTGGACGAAGAGCAGCTCTTGGGGCTGGTTTTGGTGGAGGAACTGTGGATTAAAAAACATCACTAGTTATAAAAAATTTTTAAAAAAAATCATTAGCAACCAGGACAAACAGGTTTTGTCTCTAAATATGAAGATCACAAAATCCACAAAAAATTCAAGTCTGTTCCTTATGCTACATATATGTCATCACATCAAATGAGAAAAATAAATCTTAAAAGTTAAAATTTGAAGCACTAGCAGATGTCAGTAGTTTCTCAAAAATAAGTGAGAAGGAAAATGAAACTTAAAAATGCAAGGTGTATAATCACATTTACAAATGGTAGCATTTCAAAATAATTTAAAAGTCATGTAATAATGCTGTTTTTTCCATGGATAAATATTTATGCAGTTAAATGCTGATGATAATTTTATTGTGGTGGGGGGTAGAGGATGGAGTTGAGATCAGAAATGGGACATAGGGGCTTCCCTGGTGGCTCAGTGGTAAAGAATCCATCTGCCAATACAGGAGACACAGGTTCTGTCCCTGATCCGGGAAGATCCCACATGCCACGGATCAACTAAGCCCACGTGCCACAAGTACTGAGCCTGTGCTCTAGAGCCTGGGAGCCACAACCACCAAGTCAATGTGCCTTAGAGTCGTGCTCTGCCGTAAGAGAAGCTACTTCAATGAGAAGCCATGCACTGCAGCAAGAGACAAGCCCTCGCAGCAACAAAGCCATGCACCACTGCAAGAGAAAAGCCCCAGCACAGCCAAAAATAAGTAAATACAGTTATTTCTGAAATAAAGAAACGGGACATAAAAGGGCTTTAATCAAATTTGACAAAATGCGACTGTGTGACATAATTAACAGGTATGTATCTGGTCTCTACACCACCCCAGGTCCTGACACAGAGATCCTAAAACTGCTATAATTTCTGCAGTGAAAGGGGTACCAAGAGCATCTTTTGCTCTAATGTTTGGTCTTTAACCCTAATTTCTGACACAGAGCTCCTACATCCTTTGGAATTTGCTGGGTGATAGGAGTATCCTTTGTTCTAAAGAGATGACTCCTAGTAGGCTTCTGAACAGCCTCAAGCTGGGGCTGGTAACCAGGAGGAGGAAGTCATGCTCATGACAAAGCCTCCAAAAACTAGGGGATTCAGAATACTACAGGATGGATGAAATCATTCAGGTGCTGGCAGGGTGACCTGCCCAGTGAGGGCATGAAACCTTTCCACCCTCTCCCCATACCTTGCCCTAGGCATCTCTTCCATCTAGCTGTATCCTTTATTTTTTAAAAAATGATCAGTAATAGTAAATGAAGTGCTTTCCAGAGCTCTATGAGCTATTCCAGCAGTCATCAAACTTGAGGAGGGGGTCATGGGAACTCTCAGGTTAGAGCTGGTTGGTCAGAAGTAAAAGCAGCAACCCAAGGCTTGTGACTGGCGTCTGCGGTGGGGGCATCTTGTGAGACACAGCCCTTAAGCCTCAGGCTCTGCAGGAATTCGGGGAGTCAGTGTCAGAACTGAACTGAACTGCAGGACAACCAGGTTGGTGTCTGGAGAACTGATAGTTGGGCGGAAGACAAAGCCCATGCAGTTGATGTCAGAAGTGTTGTGAACAGAAAACAGTTCAGGCTGCGGTCAGGGATGGGAGACAAAAGGACCATGACTAATGAAATATAACAGAAGGTGACCAACCTGTTGGTACATACAAAAGGCAAATTCTTTTTTTTTTTTCCTTTAATATTAAATGAATTAGGAGTGCCTCTTCTATACATAAGAATGATTTTAAATATTTTTTTCTCTCTCCTACCAGCCACCCTCTGGAATTACCAAGCAAACACACCTGAACACGACTGTGTAAAATGAGCCTCACCTGGGGCTTCATCTGGGTATCTGGGTTCCTTGCTGGGCTCCATGCTGCCTGCAGCCGC
The DNA here is from genome assembly GCA_006408695.1 of Aepyceros melampus. NCBI lineage: Eukaryota > Metazoa > Chordata > Mammalia > Artiodactyla > Bovidae > Aepyceros > Aepyceros melampus. The sequence continues at coordinate 230,214 of SJXQ01005519.1, read as the reverse complement.
CATATCCCCAGTGGACTTAAAGGGAGTGGGTGTGGCGCCCATCCTGGACCATCTGCTCTGCATGTCCTCTCTTGAACTTAAGCACACGGCATATTAATGTTTCATCACGTGACAGATTTGCCAACAAGTATGCGCGTACACACACAGGGACACGTGCAAGGGCAAATACGGATCACCTTACTTTGGTCTCTCCTTTAGCTTTTCATTTGAGGAATGGTAATCATGATCAGAATACTGCTGCCGTCTCTCCTCTGGAGAAAATGATCGGTTGGACTCTATTTCTGAGATATCTGGTTTCAAAAATAAGAAAAGTCTTTTTAATGAAACATTTAAGACCTGTGCCAGAAATCATTCAATTCTCTGAGCAAGGAAACATGGGAAATGGAAGAGAGGGCAGGCAGTAAATGTGCTATTCAATAGTCTGACAGTCTTCCCTCGGGGATAGGGGGGGAAATCTGATAGCTTGAATGGAAAGACATTAATTAACAAAGAGGAATCCAAATTCAGAATTTTATGTTCCTCATTCATTATTCTTTCCATCAAAGCTGCCACTGAAGAGTCAAAAGCCAATGATGGGGATTTTATAGATGGAAAGATACACAAACTCATTTTTACCATACAACAATGCTTCTCAAACTTTAATGTGTATACACGTCACCTGGGATCTTGTTAAAAGGCAGATATTCTGGGTAGGGCCTGAGATTCTGCAATTCTATCAAGCTTCTGTATGACACAATGCTATTAGTGGATTGAGAATGACACTTGGAAAAACAAGGTAAACTGCAAGCTCCTTGCAAGCTGGGATTATTTCTCATGGTCTCCTTGTTCTCCTGTACTCCAAGCAGTAACCACTTGATTAAACATTTTACATAATAGAAATTAAACTAAGTTTTCAGGTTTTATGAAGTAATTCTTTTAAAAAGCAAGTCCATTTCTAAACTTGAGCACTTAATATTTTCTAAACTTTTCTGCACAAAGGCAATACTAGATGGTTACGTAGGAAATGCCATGCCTAGTTATTTTTATTGGTAATGTTTACATGGTTAAAATGTTATCCTGCGTGTTGTATATCAACTATATCTCAATTTAGAAAGAAAAAGAAAAAATCATAATAAAGACATGCCTAAGAGCCAAAAAAAAGAATAAAGAGCAAAATATCCAAGACAAGTTTGAAGGACATGAAGTTGGACTTGTTTGTGGAAATAAACAAAGACTGAGCAACTAAATAAATGATGTTATCCTATGTACTATTCATCTTCAAGTTAAAACTAAAAGAAATGAATACATCTTCATACACGAGGTGACACAAATTCCAAACCAATGAATATTATAATATTCAGTTGTTCTGATTCCTTATTATAGTGTCTACCAGTTTTAGCTATCCTCCATATTGTCTTCTCTTTGTTAGAAATATTAATAGCCACTTCAAAAATATCATGTAAGAAAGCCCAAGAATGAGTAATTACAAATGTATATGGTTAGTTCTTTTGTTTTTTAAAATATTCATTTATTTGGCTGCACAAGGTCTTAGACGCAGCACACAGGATCCTTAATTGCTACATGCTCGATCTTAGCTCCCTGATCAGGGACTGAACCCGGACGCCCTGCGTTGGGAGGGCAGAGTCTTAACCACTAGACTGCCAGGGAAGTCCTGTGGCTAGTTCTCTGAGCCACTCTGATGTACATTTGTTTACTCACAAGTTTTGTATTCAATGGCCTTAATCAGATCCACTGGGACTCTTAAGTGCACCAGAATTCCATACTGGAATCCTAATTTCAACAGACTCTTTAATAAGAAAATAACAACCTAACTTGGAATTAAGTTTAAAAGAGAGGTTTCTGTTAGGAATTTAACTTCCAGCTGAAAGGCTATGACAAATAGAGATGAGAATGCAGAAGCAACAGCCTTCCTCACTCCCAGCTAAGTTCACACCCTCCCCTTGCTTTACCTTCTATTTCTGAGTCGCTGTCATTTAATGAGGGGATGTTGATGAGCGTCTGTTTGCTGTCCCTCAGCACCACGAGCTGGAGTTTCCCTCTTGACTTTTCTATCAGTTTTCGAGCATCCGTTAAAGACATGTTCTCAGTTACGGTTCCATTTATCTGTGTATATGAAGAACAGTAATGTTCCATGTAATACAACTATTAAGAGTGAAATAGAAAAGTTCTTATTTCCCCTGCTAAAAATGGAAAGGCTCTGCTCAGCTATTCAAACAGACATGGGCTTTAAGATGATAGAATGAACAAAAATGAATTATCCTTTAAATTAAATATAACCTTGCATGTCTGAAACCCAAACACAGGCGTGAAGGCTATAGTGTGCTCAAGTGACTCTGTGAATTTACTGAACTTTCAAGTTCAAGACAATGGCTTGGTTTACTACTGGAATATGTTTCCTGACTGAAGAGGTTTACAAAAACTATTAAATATTCAGCATTCATATACCACCAAGTCACCCTCTCATCTTTCCTTTATTCAGAAAACAGAGCTTAAACTTTAAATAAACAGGGGAAGAAGAATGTCTTTGTTGAGATTTTTTTTCTTTAAACTGACATTCCTCTATTACAAATCTCTAAGTCTAGTTTTCCTGATAAAAATGATCTCTCTGCTGTTCTTTCTAGCTTTGTCTTACTATTGAGACTCCCATCTCAGCAAAGTTTCACTGTGCTGGAACTTAAATGTGGAAATGCAGACTATGAAGCCAAGCATGAACCCGGTTGTTCTCTGCCCTTATCCACCCACCTTGAGAATTATGTCTCCTTCATGCAGGTTGCCATCTTTAGTTGCTAGACCGGTTCTGGTCATTTCCTTTATGAAGATCTGACTCCCAAGCCGGAGACCATATTCTAGGAGACAAACACACAAATATACACATATTTCATTAACATGTCCGGAAAACTGAGTCTGGCTTTCAGGACTAACTACTTAAAAATATGTATGAAAAGTTAGTTTTGCATGTGGGAGAGTGTATAAGACCAGTGGCTTGAACTTGTCAAAACTGTCAATGTCATAGAAAACAAAAGAGGCAGAGAGATTGTTCTAGATTAAAGGAGATACCAAAAAACAAACACACTGCATAAAACTTCACTAGGTCCTCAATTCAATGTGTGGGGTACAGAGTGGGGGGTGTGGGGGGGAGGGTGGATTACATTATTTTGGAATAACTTAGAAATGAACTGGGTTATAATATATTAAAAGGCATATTCATACTAATTTCTTAACAGTGATGATGGCATTATGGTTATGTAAGAGAATGTTCTTGTCCGTGGGAGATACTCACCGAAATATTTAAGGGTAAAGGGCATCTTGCCTGCAACTTAATTTCAAGTGGGTTCCAAAACACCAATTAGAGACAAAGAGGAGGTAGGGGAAGAAGAGGGGGAGGGAGAAAGGGGAAAAATAGAAATGGAACAAATGTGGCAAAATGTTAAAAACTGGTAAAACTAGGTGAAGGCTATTTGAGTATTTGCCACAAAATTAACACTTTTCAAAATAAAATGTTTGGGAAGAAAAGAAACACAATTCAGTACAGGCATGTTCTACTGACAATCCAGTTGCCTATAGGAAGGTACCACCAATATTACACTCTCCATCTGTAACAAGTTAAATTGTGTAGGGTCTGGCACTGAAAAAACTTCAGTGTGTGAAGAAAAGGGATGAATAAACCAGCAAAGCAACAAATATAGTATTCAACTAAAACTGGCACAGCTCTGGGGATTCATGGGCTTAGTGCTGCTCTCAAAAGAAAAACCACTGCATTTACTAAGTATATATATATATACTATAAAATATTTAAAATATTATTCTGATTTTATTAAACTTGTAAATAGACATATTTTGAGGATGAATTTTGGTTATTTTAGGAAGCTACCTAAACCTGCTGCTGCTGCTAAGTCACTTCAGTAGTGTCTGACTCTGTGCGACCCCAGAGACGGCAGCCCACCAGGCTCCTCCATCCATGGGATTCTCCAGGCAAGAGTACTGGAGTGGGGTGCCATTACCTAAACCTAGCAGGTTTTAAAAGAGGCACATTCAAATTTTCATTACTATTGTTATGGGCTAAAATCTTATCAATTCAAAATAACTTTTACTACTTAGACATAGATTTAAAGATCAGTTTTAAGTGACTTACAGTAAGTTTGCATCAGATCTTACAATGATTAACAGTGTTGAGGTCCACCCCCACCTTATAAGAAGATGACTCTCAAGAAATAATAAGGGTAAGATGGATGACATTTTCTTTCAAGGATGGCAATTCCTTACTGATTAAACAGCCTCACAGTCCAGCACAGAAGGCTGAGACAAACCTCAGCCATGAATTCTCATATGTCAACAACTCCTCTATCCTCTTAAAAACTGTACTCTTACTGTAAAGTTAACAAATAAGTTGCTATTGATGTGTTTGTAGGCATCTTTCAAATGAAGAAAAAAATCAACTGACCAGCTCCTAAGACTTTTACCAGCAAGTCTGTCTAATACCCATGAAACAGGTAAATGCTGGTCATATGAGTGGATCATATTTATCTTAATAAATGAAGGTCTTGCCAACAGCCAGATAGTTTTAAAGATTAACTCTTATGGAACTCTAGCCAGTTATGCTTAATTATTATGTAATCTTAGCAAAAGATGGCTTTAAAAATCTTTTTGAAAAAGTAGAACTTTGGGAGGAAAACAATGAACACTGAATTCTAACTTTAAAGAACAAAATGGCCCTGAAGGAGTAAATGTTGGATCTGCAAAGGGGCATGAGCTCCCTTTGTTCCTCGATAGTATTACTAAGACCAGGCATGACTTGAACAGTTTCTTAGGACACGCAACATCTTTTTTAACTGTGGATCACAACTCATAAGTGAATCTTGAAATCAATTTAGTGAGCTGTGACCAGTATTTTTCAATTTAATGTAATGAACTATTCAAAAACCAACACACAGTAAGGATTGTTCCACGAAACATTTGGTCAAGGTTTTCACATATTGGTGCACCCACGATTATTTGCAGGATGTGGTTCTTTCTGTGGCAGGAGTAGGAGGGGGAAGAGAAGGCAAAAGAGGCAGAAGCAGGAGAGGAGAAAGAGGAAGAGGAAAATACTGAAGAGCACTACAGCGGGGAACTCAGGAACCTGGGTGCAAGTCCTACAGAACATACAGTAGACCTCTGTGAAGGATGCCTCACGTCAAGTCATCTTTCTCAAAACTCCTCAACAGTCCACAGTCTGGGAGCAGAATGGTTTTCACTCTGCAATTCTTGGGGGTTGATGATGTCATTATCTAGGATGATAAGACTCTCTAGAATCCTTAAACCAGCTAAGATGCACATTCCTCAGAGATCATACAATCTCAACTTTCACCATTCCTTTCTGGGCCTGTGCTCCAGGTATCCTGTTATTCACATCCTTGCAATTATTTCAGTATCTTTTCAGTACCAGGTCTTTCAACAGGAACCCAGTTCTTTATAACTCAACTCTTCATGCACCTCTAGAAGAGCTAAAGAAAACCAACTCTTTCATCTGATAGGCTCTTTAAAATGCAAATTCCCAACCTAAAAAGCAAGTGTCTTACACATTACACTATTGGACACTCATCTTTTTTCCTCTTTGAAGAAGAATTAGAGAATGAAAAGAGATAAAATCTATATTACAAGGAATTTAAAATGTTGAATGTCAAGAATCAATGCCAGGAATATTACAACATGGGGCTCTAAATCCCTGTTCATTCACCTACTTGTTTCCTGTCATTTATTTTCAGGAGATGAAGTTTAGGTTCCAACTCTACCACTTACTTATCAGCTTCAAGATGTGGGCAAGTCACCTCCCACCTCTGAGTTTCACCTAAACTGCAAGTAATACTGCTTTGCCTACCTATCACCCAGGGCTTTAGTGAATTTGGACATGATTAAGTGTGTCTGAACTGAACTGAAGTGTGTGCAAATACTCCAGGCACATGACATGGATCAGCAGTGCAGGACAGAGCCCACCTCCGTGGACATACCATAAATCTCTCCTAACATACCATAAATCTATCCCACCTATAAAAGAGGAGCGAAGTTTCCTACCCACCACGCAGGCTTCTAGTGAGGATTAAATAAGAAAATATTTATTCCACGGAGGCCCTGGCATTGAGCAAAAACTCAATCAAGATTGGCTGGAGTAGCATCCTTTACTGTGGTTTCATTAGTTTAAGCTGCTCTGGGTTCACCAGGAGAGCTTGTTAACACAAGGGGCTACCCCAGTGCCTCTGATTCAGTGGGGGCTGGGCTGGGGCCTAAGAATCTGCCTTTCTAACAAGAGTCCAAGTGATACTTATGCGGCTTTGAGAATCACTGGCATATCCATTTAAGGCCAAATTCCTGCCACCTGGCTCTGCCATTGATGATATAACTCTGTGCAAGTCAATGGACTTTTCTGCACCTCAAGTTTCCTTGTCTATAAAATAAAAATATGAATAATACCCACAAGAGGTGGTGGTGAGGATGAAATGAGCTAATCTGTGCAAAGCATTTAGGTCAGTGTGTGGAACAAAGCAGGTACCACCGAAGAGTTAGCTACTGTTACAGTGCTTTTCTTCATCCCACATGCTACCTTCATTTGCTTTGCTTTTCATCAGAAGGACCCCGATGGGCTTGTCCGAGTCCGGCCGCCCCCGGGGCTCCGGGCTGGGGCTGCGGGAGCGGAGGTGCTCACGGCTGCGGCTCCGGGACGCCCCATACCGGCCATCAGGCTGGGCCCTGTGGCCGTACTCCCCCTCAGGGGTGTAGGCGCGATCGTAGACCGGGTCAATGTTCCGGCCGCGGCTGCTCTCCCGGGCTCGCCTGTAATCATCGTGGTCCAGGCCCCGCTCGAGGCTGCAGCCACGGCTGCGCTCCCGGGCTCGCCCGTAGTCGTCGTCGTGGTCCAGGCCCCGCTCCAGGCTCCGGCCCCGATCCCGGCTGCGCGCCCGGTCATGGGGACGGCCCCTCTCAGGGCTCTCCTCCCAGCTGCGGCTGCGCCCTCCGCGGCTGCTGGGCCGGCTCCTCTCGCTGTAGCCGCTGCGAGCGCTTCTGCCATCAAACTCGTCCATCACCTCGAAAGCCCGGTCATCTTCGTGGACAGGAGGACTGTCCTGCAGCGGGGCCAGCTGGACCTTCCGAGGCCTCTTGACCACCTGTCACCAAACAGTTGGAGACACAAGACAATCACAACCAAACAGAGAATACAGTGGTTAAGAGCCAGGGTTTCCTTTCCAGTAAAACTGTGTGTTCCTACCCGGGCTAAGCCTCAGGTTCCTCATCTTTAAAACAAGAAAGATAAATACCTCAGAGTGTTAAGAAGAAAGTAAGACAATGAGTATAAAATGGAGCAGTTTCTCCAAAAATCTGCTTCTACTCAAAAGTGTGAAAAGCACCAAGAGGCTTTAAATCAATAAGTTACAAAAATGAAAATGTGGAAAGTGAGACATTCTGTATAGGAGTGCCTAGGTTCATCCATAAATCATGTCATTCAAAGTAGGGGGTGGCATGTAGGAAGAGAGAGGAGGGAAAAGAGGGATCCTTCTAGATTAAAAAGGACTGATGAGATAAGGACCGAATGTGATTCGTGAATTTTGACTGACTCCTAGATGGGAACAAAAACAGTCTATCAAAGTCACCTTAGGACATGGACTGTATACTAAATGACATGGTGAAGTTATTATTACTTTTCTTAAATAGGATAACAGTAGTATAGTTATGTAGATGAATATCCTTATTTGGGAGATTTCAGAAGTAAGAAGGGTTGAACTGTCACATCTTGCCCCGTCCCCTCAAATGGTTGACTAAAAATAAGTATGTCTTTATATACACATACAGAGAAAAATTAAGTGAATACAGCAGAATATTAATACTTATAGAAGATATGTGTTGGTTATACTAATCTTTGAACTTCCCTTTTTGTTTGAAAGTTTTTATCATATAAAGCTGGGAAAGAAACATCAAATACCATACACCCCATGTATCCCCCCAGCACTGTCCCTAACACACCATGTTCCAATTGTCGCTCAGGGTGTCCACTTGCCCTGCTGGAGTGAACACTCCTTACAGCTCAGACCTGTTCCAGGGCCAAGCGGATTTTCAACCAATGTTTGCTGAATGACTGAGTGAGCCAATAAATGAGTGAATGGCACAGACTGCCAGTTATCTCCAAAGAAATGTGAGTTTATGAAGAAAGAACGTGATCCTGTGAGAGCTGTTACAAATGAGTTTATGAGCACATAATTTGGTTTATAAATTAATGTGGTTTTACCATTGTTTGCAATCTAGCTAAATCTCTTAGAGAATAATTATCTAACCTGGCTCTTCAGGCAAATTCATTCAGGCAAGAGAAGCACTGGTCTTAAGAGAAGGATGAGAAGGCAAGAAGGGATCTTTACATCAACCTTAGTTAGCATCACCCTCCCAACATACTGAGGATACAGAGGGAGTGGTCCCTAGATTGTGCAATTCTGTAAAGTGCTAAAGAGTAACTAGTAATTTTCCTCTGGAAAAAATAAAGCTTTACGTAGTCAAGCTGAAAACAAACCCAGGACGTACAATGGCAGCGATCTTCCCACTTTTCCTCAGCTGCTGAACAGCAAATGAATGGAGCACGTCTTCCATGGAGGTGCCATAACCATGACCACCCTGTCATTCTCTCTGCAAACAAAACAGAAAAATGGGATATGAAAAACTCCCAGCTTGCCCCTATGAATCGTTTATTTAGGAACAAATAAAAGCAAAAGACTGACCCAAAATTTTTATTAAAGGGCTCAGTGTCTAATGACTCCTGAGGTTTAATCTGTCAACTCAGTCTGAGCTCTTCAGAGGAAGGAACCCAGGAGACTCTCAGAGTGCTTTGGACAGTGTCTCCTGGAAACCATCTGCGGAGAAGGACCCAACCCCATGGAGTCCCTCCAGGAGTCATTGGATGGTATTAACGTCTGAGCACAGAAGGAACTTGTACATCAGGCCCTCCTTACCCAGGGTGTATGGTGGAACACGGTACATGGTATGCTCCAGCAAATCTACAGATGCCCCCAAAGGAAGCTGACAGTCACTTGTGTTTTGGAGGAGATGAAGTCAAGAGGTTGCCTCAGCTTCTTAAAGAAATTTTGAGGTCACAGAACCCTAACTCTTAACTTCATCTCATCCTAAAAATGATGTAAAATTTCTACCATGCTCTCTGTATGAAAGAAAACTAACTTATATATATATATTCCTTTCTTTTTTTAATTTTAAAAATGCACACCACCAAAAGCCCCCTGTCCAGTGGACTGGCAGGGATTGGGAGCAGGAGGAAGGACACTCACTGAAGCAGCCCGTCAGCAGGCCCACCCGGGAGCACGTCAGAAATGACGATTGATGTTTCCCCATTTTCAAAGTGGGGGTTGTCTCTGCCTCCAGATACTGCAATTCCAAATCCTCTCTTGGAATCCTGGTCATTGAAGTTAAGATAAAAATTAAAATAAAATCCTCTATAAGTGGCTTTCAGGATTTGTTACCAGCAGTCAATAAAATAAAGGTCAAACCAATAACCAGAGGCAGTTCAGAAACAGAGGGCTTAGAGAAACAAGTGAGAAACAGAACACAGCATCATCATGGTTAGCCGACAGGTTTATAAAGGGAAACACCTTATCTAAAAGGAACGGCCTTGGAAAGCTGAACAAGATTAATAGCACAGACTGGAGTTATCACTAGAAGCTGGCAGGGGACGGAAATTACATCTTCTGTCCAAATAAGTATGTGCTATTGGAATCACCAATCGCATCTGTTCTCATATCCAGGCCTGAGCTGGAAAGGCTTGTCACAACTGAATCTGCACGAAAACCATATTTTTAAAGAACACCTTTAACTTACAATTAGAGGAGCTAATGGTCTCATTTTAATATACAGTGAAGAAGAAGTATACGAATTTTAAAGACAAAATCTGAAGATGAACTTATTTTTGACATCTTATGAGAGAGCAAAGTATTAAATTCTTTTCTACATACATTTAGGATGGAAATAGAGATGAATGAGATTCAAGATTAATCTAGAAATGTATAAGGGTGAACCCAAATAATACAGAATCTTAATTCATTTCAGTGTTCAAAAAAGCTAAGCTCCTGGATTTCATCCAGGTGACTATACAGACTATATGTGGACTATATTCACATCCAAGGATATATGAGGCTATAAAGCTAAATAAGGGTTTGATTATATAAAAAGCTATTCAGAGAATAAAAGAAACCTTCACCCAAAAAAAAGTTCCCATGTGGGGCCCACTAGGCGAACTGGCAGCAAACAGAAACACAGAACAAGCTGGGCTGCTGTCCATTAGCCCCACGGCTTTGAGTTTGGCAGGACCGTCGCCTGATACCAGTTTCCACACAAAGAGAGCTCCATCCTCTGCACCAGGCCTAACATGTTTCTCACCTCTGCCAATTTGTGGTTCAAATTCAAATGGTATATGACGAAAGGGCAGAGAAGACAGTCAGAATGGAAGCCCCAGAAAATGACAAGAGGTGCAAAATAAGACCTAAAGGGGGAAGCCCCTCAACTCAGGAAATCATGATTACCACTCCAGAAGTTTCAGCACCTGAGCACCCATCTGTGTTTTTCTATCTGAATTGATTCCATACACATTTATTCAGAAACCAGTTTCCACTGAAGTCAAGGTCTGAAGTTCATGGTTGTATGGTCAAAGAAAAACTCTCCTTTTGAGGAATTTAGACTCCATCTACATGGTGACAGAGACTGGAAGGACTCAGAGTGGAAAAAGACCCATACAGGGCCCAAGAAAATCATGAGGCTGACCAAGGCAGCTTGATGAGTAAGAATTTGGAATCACGAGTGTTTAGGTCATTTAGCCACACACAAATCAATAACAAGTTCTTAATGGCTGCACTTGTCTTGCGTGGGGCTAACACCTGTCATGCCTACCTCGAACTCTGCTGTCAGAATAAAAATAAATAGAGCTAGCATTTATTAAGCAGTAATTATTAATGTGTATTGGACTCCAAGTTCTAGAAGTTCTTCATATTACCTAATTTAACCAAGAGGGGTAATACCTGTGACATAACTTTAAAAATTCAGTAAAATACATTAATGATTTTATGATCTTACTTTATGATCTCACTTCTTACTTTCAAGCCCATTTTGTGTGGGGGGAGGGTGAGGGGGAATCAATAACTTAGCCCCATTAATACAATCAGGAGTGGGACAAGGAATACAACCCATGTCTCCCGAGTGCTAAACCAATGTTTTAAAGTCTTGTTTGGACTTAAAACTCAGTGAGGGAATGATGTTATAAACGCTATACTTAAAATTACAGATGTTGAAGCTGCCTTAACATTAAACAGAACAGATTATTTCCATTCCTCCCTTTCTTTCCTCTTTTTCCTGTAAAACATTCTATCTGAAGACATGTGAATACATTAATGAATCTCTATGATTCTTCTATATTATACAGATCTTAGCCAAAAAATAGAACATACAAATCCTTGTTAATGCAGTAACTGTGTTTGTGTACAAATAAATAAGATCCATGACTGATATGGTATCTATAAATGGAATAATAGTCATTATATGTCCATTTGTATGTGGAATCCAAGAAAAGACAGTAATGCAAATGAACCTACAAAACAGAAACAGAGATATAGAAAACAAACTTACAATTACCAAAGGGGAAAAGGAAGGGGGAATAAATTAGGAATCTGGACGAACAGATACACACAACTACATATAAAATAAACAACAGGGTCCTGCTAGAGAGCACAGGAAACTATATTCAGTATCTTTTAATAACCTATAATGGAAAAGAACCTGAAAAAGTGTGTATGTGTATCGGTATACATATACACATGAATCATTGTGCTGTATACCTGAAACACAATCAACTATACTTCAATTTAAAAAAGATTCATGATCTGTAAATACAAGAACAGACTGTAGCAGATATGACATACGTAACACTCACCTTCTGTAGGGTCACGGTGTACTGTTCCCATATCAGTTCTTCCATGCCTGGAGCCTGTTTGAAAAGAATCAAAACCAATTTAATTAAAACCACAAGCATTTCAATGCTAGAAATAAAACTGTAATTCAAAATGTCTCCATAGAAAGTCCAGCTCACACATTCCACACATCAAAAAGAGTGGGAACATTATACTACTTACTTCCAAACACACTTTCCTTCAATGAAATGGCAGTCTTAACAATACAAGGAAAATTAGTGAAATACATACTGAGAGATACACCCTAAAAAGGAAGAAATATTAAGTGTTAAGCTTTCTTTTTTATCACCACTCCAAAACACGGTCATGATAAAAGTGCTTATCTAGAGTTGGAAACAGATATATTTCAATAAAAAAAAAAATTCCCATTCCTTCTGTCAAAAGCAACTTCCTAGGCAAGTTTATGCATTTTTAAGTCTAAGGGAATCCTTGGCCTTTATCAAGAGAGTGCCAAACTTGATACTATTTGTATCAAGTTCTGTGGGACCCCTTGGCCTTTTCCCCATCAGTATTATGGGTGTAAAAGATGATAATGCCAGCATAAACAGACCCCTAGGTGTCAATTTCTGACAATATTCTAAAATATATGTCTAGACAAACCTGAAAATAGTGGATATCATTTCATAATCATAATAGTCCATTAAATGCATGCTGGCTTTGAGGGGAAATCCTTAAAGGTAAAAAATGTCAAGAAAGCTCAAAGCCAGAGAGATAAGGCAGCAGGCTTTCAACAGGAGGCTGGAAAGAGAGAAAACTGTAGATGTAAACAGGGTGGAGATAGGATCAGATGGATGTATAAGGGGAAAAAGCATGCGAGGCAGATGGAGACAGCAGGCACAGCTGCCTGTCTCATTCTTGGCTCTGGGCAGAGTGGAAATAACTAAAAATATCTCCCTGGAGAATTCCTGTGTTGAGAGACCTGTACTCACTCAGGCTTGAGACTGAAATTCATATTATAGATGTGACGACACCCTCCCCAGCTAAAACACTCATACCCAAAGTGGTTCTACATTGGCAGCACCACCCAGGTACATGGAGTGAATGAAATACTCCAGGAACACACTAAAATTACCCAGGAACACACTAAAAAACAGGCTTCAGAGAATCCTGCAGACAAGTATCTGTGGAACACGAGTTCACAGTTTAAACACAAACATAAAACAGGTCATCATTAGTGAGAGTTAAGAGAAATAAACTGCAGAATCAAAGTCCATGGATTTTGGAAAAAAATCAATCACTGACCAAAAGAAAAGTGTAATATGTTTCGTGTGTTTTTCATAAGAAATTAAAAAGGGGGAATTCAAAGTGTAATCAAAGAACAGCATCAAAAATGATCAGGCAAATCTAAAATTTTTTTAGAAATAAAAAAATATGATAATAAAATTAAGTTTAAAAATGGATTGAACCACATACTACAGAAAGTTAAAGATAATGATGAATTGGAAGAAAGATGTGAATAAATTACCCAGTGCAGCACAAATCATTAAAAAAGTGAACCAGTTGAAAGAAATTGAAAGTGAGATAGTCTTACAATGTGTCTATTTAGATTTCCAGAAGTTAAGAAAGTGAGACAGATGCAATACTCCAAAACAACAAGACCTGATGATTCTTTGGGCTCAAGACTGATACATCACAAACAGGGTAAATTAAAAAAAAAAAACAAATTAAAAAAATAACTTTGAAAAACATGGTAATCTTACTACAGAAAAAGAGAGACTTGAGAGCAGCTAGGCAGAAAAGAGTACAAAGAGCAATTAGAGTAACATTTGACTTCGAAACAGCAATAATGAAAGCCTGAACTTACTAGAACTATATCTTTAAAATAGTATCTGTTGATTTGGGGGACAGACATTTTTTAAAAAACAAAATTGAGACAATTACCCCAGACAAGCAGTAAAAGAACTTCCAAGGACAAATTTAAGAAAGGGAAATAATCCCAGAAAGAATAAAAGACAAGAAGGGATGTACATCTGAATGTATACTGGCTATATGCAACTATAATAAACGTGTGAGCTTCCCAAGTGGCTCAGTGGTAAAGAATCCACCTGCCAAAGTAGGAGATGCGGGAGATAGGGGTTCAATCCACGGGTCGGGAAGATCCCCTGGAGGAGGGAGCATAGCAGCCCACTCCAGTATTCTCACCTAGAAAATTCCATGGACAGAGAAGCATGGCTGGCTACAGTCCATGGAGTCTCAAAAGGTAGGAAACAACTGAGCGTGTGCGTGTGCACACACACACACACATACACACACAGACACACAACCAGGCAACACAGTATGTAAATCTAGAAGAGTATAACATGATTTAATTATTCTAAATATTGCATTCAAGAGCAGAATTAAACTGTTGATTAATTTTGAACTTCATTGAGTAAAATCCACATATTAAATTCTCTGGTATAACCACCATAGGAATAATTAGAATATATAACTTCCAAAATAGCAAAGGGAAAAATAAAATGAAAACAAAAGTCAATCCAAAAGAAGGCAGAAGAGACAAAATGGGAAATTTAGTAAAAGGAGGGCAAATATTAGTACAAAACATAAACTATGATTGTAGAAATGACTGTAGAGTTATCACAATAGACAGATGGTCAAAATGGATTAAAAACAAGATCTAGTTACATGTTTTTTAATAGACAATATCTAAAACACAAGGACTTAAAGAAATTTAATTATATGAATAAAAAGCTTTACTGTACTTATTTACAAATAATTTAAGAAAAACTCTCTAGCTATTTTACATCAAAAAATTTTTAAACTCAAATTGCCAATTCTCGCACTGCTACTAATAAGACAGAAGAGAATCAAAACATGTCCAGATATTGTCATCCTGTTTTACCCAGTTAAACTCTTAGGCTTGGTTGGGGGGAAGATGCCACTTATCACAAAAGGCTAACAACTGATAAATTAGAGCAGATAATTTCTTTCTTTTGGTAGAATGGAGTTAGAAAAAGGCAATTTTGTTTGTAGAGAAGGTGAGCAAGACTACTCTTGAGTGGCTGTCACTGATTACTCAAATCGAGAGGAGTTTATAATCCTTTAGCTCCCTCCTCCCTCTATGTACTCACTGTGCGGACATTTCCCTGGTTAATACCATCTGGCTCCAAGGGATCAGAATTCTCAGAAAGAGATTTAAAAATAGAACTTAGATTGTCTCTAGAGTTAGAAAGAACTCAAAAAATGGTGCCTGGAAAAGGTGAGAATTAGTTTCTGTGTTACCAGCATACCTGGGACTGAATGCTTTCGGGGTGGGGGTGCATTAGTGTCCAAAAAGGGGTGATGCTTAGGCTAAATGAAGGCATGGGAACACAATGAAATATGTAAGCATTCAAAAGAGGTAATTGTCTAAAATATGTAAATCTTTCCCATGGTTTAAGTTTATTCACCGTGATCACTGTTCTTCAATTAAAAAAAAAAAGAAAATGGATTTTCAAGTGACTTTTTTCTATCTCACTCATTCACTTTTGTCTCATATCTTCTAGAACAGTGTCTGGCACACAGAGTAGGCACTCAAAAACGTTTTCTTTTCCATAAACTAAAGGATATGTTATTCATTCATCACCCAATTAATATGATGAAGGCACTGATTTCTATTACATATAAGTTTTCCTTTAAAGTAAATTTCTACTCCATTCAGTGGCTCTCTGCTCTTTCCATATCACACTTGAGGTGGTTAGCTGGAAACTCAGGTGCCTATGGTCTGGTGTTCCAGAGATAAATAGTTTATGGCCATTTCTCTCTGGATTTTTGTTGTCTATAACAACATTTTCAAATTTGTGCCAGTATAAACAACTTTCCCAAGACTTTAATAAAGTTTCCTATTTTTTAAAAAATGTTTCTTCTTAAAGAGAAATTTAGCAGAAATCCAGCTGATCAGAACCGATCGTCCCTTTCCATTTTCACAGAACACTTCCTAACATCACAATACCTGTTTTCAATGTGGCTTCAATACAACCAACCCACTACCACCTGGAAGTAATCTTACTAACTAACAAGTATGTTTTCCAAGTTTCTTCTCTGCACTTTAAAGCTGACAGATTTCAACAGTGAATTATTCTGAAAGTTGTGGTAAAATAAATACAGTTGCCAACACCTCTCTGAGTATAGCTATACTCTCATATATTAAGAAAAAACATCATTCAGTACCCTACCCCAAAAATGTGTTTAAAAGTCATCAGGAAAGAAGCAGTACCATGACAACGACCCAGAGGATTGGGCAATGCTAGGGGGTAGATGGAGAGCATAATTCCCAAAAGGACAGTGATCTTTAGGTTAAATAAATCAATTCACAGTGAAACACACAGGCAGTGAAATAGTCATTTAACTTCTGTCCACTTCTAAAGTTTTTTCATCATGATGTCCATATTTTCAATTAGAAAGAGAATTAGTTTTATGTTTTTAGCCCAGCCTGTTCTTGGGAAGCAGTGGGGATATAAATTGGCATAAATCTTCCAGAAGGCAGATGTCTAATGTATTTCAAAATGTAAAATCTACATACCACTTGATCAATCAGTTCCAGTTCTAGTAATTTATTCTACAGAAATACTTGTACAAGTGCACAAAGATATACATATAAATTTATATACATATGCAGCTGTTTATAGTTTTTAATAATCAATTATATGCTCAACAATAGGAGACTGGTTTTACATACATACATACATATATATATATATATATATATACACACACACACTTAAATGTCAATTAAAGGAAAACGAATCAAGGTACAAAACATCATTGTTCCTGTTTCTTATTTCCCTGACTTATTTATTTTTGTAAGCATACAGGGAAAGGACTGGAAGAGTAATACCAATAAATGTTAAATTTTTCCAGGAGTTGTGAGGGTTTAGAGCATATTTTTATAAGCATACTGTTTTTAGAATATATGTCAAAAATAAAAACAAAAAACTCTCTATTAACAGTTTTAAATTTTTTATGTTAGCAAAATAAATACATTACTTCAAAATTTTATTTTCAAAATATTCTCCAAGTATGAACCTGGTTTTTGTAATTCACTATTGTTTCTTAATAAGATTAAATTGCCTTTAAGTATTCCTGTGCTGCCTGCAGGACTAATTTAAATTCAATTTGTCAGAGAAAGGATTAATCCCTTACCACTACTATGCCAATCACAGGAATTAATCAAATTTTTAAATCAATCAGACCTTGCCAAGTGCCAAAGACTTCATCAACTTGTTATGAAACTGCTCAGATTATAAGCAACCTTTTCTTATCTAGAGTAAGAAAAGGTATATTTTAAGACAATTACTAAGTATATTTTAAGATAATATGAGTATATTTAAGAGAATATACTAAGTGATAAATTTCAAATTTTAATTTTAAAGGTGAAGAAATTAGAGTGAAATAAATTTTAATAGCTCTCTTGAGCATTAAAAATAAACCATGTTGCATACAACTCACAAAGCTGTGACTTTTTACAAAGGTCTCACAGAAAACCCTTCATTCTTTCATTTGTTCACTTATTCACTCACTCAAAAATATTTATTGAGCATCCATTATGTGCCAAGCATATGGGTTTGTGGCACCCGGACTACAGGTGAATAAAACAGCCAAAGCTCACATAGAGCTTACCAACCACGGGTGTGCCCAAAACAGCAAATCACTGACTGTCTTCTCTGCCTCATCTGTATAACTATCTTCCTAGAAACAAAGAGCACCCTACACAATCACAAAAAATCAGCTCCCGATACATCCCCAGGGGCAGCCTGCAGGCATGCATCAGCTTAGGCGACAGCTGAGACCATGCCTTTTAAACTGGGCCAATGGGCCCCAACCAACCTGTGCTGAGCTGTGCAGAGATCCGAGAATGCCATCAATATTTAGCCACTGCATGAATGTGGGCAGGGAGCTGCTTAGCCTTCGGAAAGCTTCACAGGCAAGGCCATAGGAAAAGTACACACATATATCAGGCAGGGTAAAGGGACTCCAGTGATTCACGATACAGTGAAGTCTCTCCTGGTCAGAGGCCCAAGAGAAATGTGCCAGTATGCGCGCACAGATCCACAGAGTATTCACACCAGGAATGTTTCAACAGCCCAAACTGAGACAACCTGAATCATCTATCAAGGGCAGAACAGACGAATAAATTGTGATATATTATTAAAACGCAATGAAAACTAGAGCCACACATCTGCAACACAGAAGCATCTCAAACATAACACTGAGTGAAAAACATCCTACAAGGATTTATATAGAGAGCTATCATTTTTATATAATTCAAAGATGGAAATGTGAATATATGGGACACCACTGCACTGTACACTTTTGTTTAGAGGTGTCTGTGGTGTGTGTGTGACCCAGGAGGAGGTAGAGGAGTGAGAAAGGACCTTGGGTCCACCCTAGTGAGGGTCCATGGGTATCGTGACAGGCTCACGAGTATATTTTATAATTACTTTATGATTTAGATACATAATTCTCTTAAATACCAAACACTTTGTAAGTTAAAAAACAGGGAGGAAGGAAGGGTGGGCTCACGAGTGAACACCAAAGGGTACCCAATGATTCCTAGCCCAAGGACCTCATACCAATATTTGTTAATGCAATACAGACGGCAAAGCCAAAGAGCAAAAGCGCGATCATTCAGACTGCCAGAGGGCAAGGAGGGGATGGGAGCAGTAATTTGAGAAGTGCATGAAGGCAGGCAAGGGGCAGAAGCAGGCTGGCTCCGGAAGAGCAGAAGGCTGCAGAAGAAGCCAAGTCTCCTTTTCAACCCAAGAGACAACATTCCAGCAGCAGGAGGATCTCCAGTGCTCTTCCCCACAATACTTTCACTTTTTCTGTATGTAAGGTGAATAACCACCCCCACGAAATTGTAATGACTCATTCCTAGAAACACAGAAAGATAAAAGGGGGCCATTTTTTTTAAACTGTAAATAAAAAGTTTTGTGTTGGCAGTAACGTATATACATGAAGAATGAAAAAGGGACAAATAGTTATTTGATTTGTCTCTAAAAATACTCTCTAGTGGTTAAAGTTTCTTTCCTTTGAAAAATCTTGGCCAAACAGGTAAATTCCATATTTTACATAAAGAATATTGAAATGTGATAAAAACCAACTAGGAGGCAGTCACTAAAAGTCTTCACTGCCTTGACTCTCCCAACAGGAAATTTTTAAGCTTTTTATCTACAAACTGTTGGTTTTCAGCGATGGAAAGTCAGAGCCAGAGATGAATCAATATCTGCCCATAAGGGACATGTTTGATAAAAATCTCATCATAGAAGTAAACACTTATACGTGTTATAGTGCATTCCATGTTCAATCTATTGGGAGAAAAAAAGAACAAGGGAAAAAACTTTTTTCTATCATTTAGAAACCAAGATAAAAAGAATACTAAAAAATAATAGTAAGAAGAAAAATATAGATTTCTGCTGGATAAGGAAGCAGAAAGATTTTTACCCAAAATAAGAAATTACAATTACCCAAATACAAACAAACATCCCCAGAAAGCAACATCGTGCTTGCAGATTCCCAACACAGGGGAAACAGCAGCCTTTGATTCATAAATCCCATTAAGAGGCTATCAGTTTCACATAAGTCTGCCTAATATAAGACAAGTACTTTTTAAACCCACCAATGACTAAATCTGCATCTCACAGTTTGTTCCTGAGGGCTGCCAGAAGCACAAATAAATCAGAGGAGAAAGGAATCACTGTGAGAAGGCTCCCCCTCCCAATTTCCCACAAAGAAAGGTTGGGGAAGAAAAGGGGGAAAGGAGAGCTTGCAGAGGGACTCACATGGCCTTTCAATCTCCCCAACTTTTTAACAGCCTGGGCCCACATCCTCTGGAGGAACTGCGCGGTCTTCATGGCCTCTGGAGGGTGACTAGCCAGAGCACTGCCTACATCCCAGGCTGTCGCCCATTGCTACCACTCCACGTGGTTACGTAAGGCAGATACAATAGTGGCCCACATTTCCAGCAAATCCTGTTGTCATCTCACACAGTGACACATCCATACAGCGGGACACCGAACGCTCTGAAAAGCACTACTTATGAGGAAAAAGAAAGCATTCTGGATTTGCACCACTCTGCTGCTTTCCCTCCCTCTCTCCCATGCCAGGGAACTAGAGAATTAAGAGTAAATATTCCTTTTAGACATGTAAAATGATTCAGTCTCCGAGTAGAAATTTTTAAGTAGGACATTCTAGAGCAATACTGTGGAAAGGAACACTTAGAGAAGTATTTATTTACATAGATGCCCCCCACCCCACACACACATACACGAAAAGCATAAGCTGGCTGAACAGCAACGGGTAATGTTTCAGGTGCCTGGGAGTGCTGTAATCACCTAGAAAATTAAAAGGCTTGAAGATACGAAGCTGCTCATCCTTGGAGATAACTAAGTCTACACTCGGGCAGTGGGTACAGTCAGGGCCATAGGAGGGACAGAGTGCTCACTCAGCAGAGCCTCCTCCTCTCTCACCCCTTCCTGTAAACTTCACAGATAAAAAAATAACAAACGGCCCTGCTCTCCATTTCTTTGTCTTCACCACTTGCAGAGGGTGGGGGTGGAAAAGCACATCTTGGGTTTTTGAACATCTAAGAAAGCCTGTATGGGATGCTGAGGGTTTGGGAGCTGGGCTGGGATTTTGGAAGCATGGTCTTCGGGAGTGGTGTTCCTTGTCACCGTATACTGTATGTTACACCAATGGGCCAGACAGGCTGCAAGGGAGGAGCATGCCCTCTACATGTTGGAGGTTGTGTGCTCAGTCGTGTCTGACACTTTGTGACTATGGACTGTAACCCTAACCTTAACCCTATGTAGCCCACCAGCCTCTTCTGTCCATGGGATTTTCCAGGCAAGAATGCTGGAGTGGGTTGCCATTTCCTTCTCTGGAGTTTGAGGTTGAGATGTGAATCAAATGTAGACCACGAGAGTAGACCACCACAAAAGGAGCAACTTGACGCAGGGGCAAGGACGATCTGGGGGCCATCTCTGTCCTGTCACCGAGCTGTGGGGCCTGGGATAACCTATCTCCTTTACTAAATGAAGAAAACATACCTACACCTCAGAGGGCCAATGTCAGCCTGGAACACGGCAACCTCTCCCTAAAAAGCGCAAAGCTCTCAAAAGTGTTCATGGCCTTCCCTTGGACTCCGTAAGAGTACGTGCTTCAGAAGTGCTGGGCCAGCAAAATGGGATCAGGAATGAATGAAAGTTTGTTTCAAATCTTACACTGAGAGGGCACGGAAGACAAAGGAGCCCTACTGAAGCGGGACCTTGGGAGCTGAGCGGATGCCCAGGACTTGACCCCGGGTGTGCAGGCGCCCCACACCAGCCAGGCTCAGCCCAGGCCCCGGGCACAGAGGAGCATGGATGCAGGGCACAAAGCAGCTTGCTCCTTTCCTGTGACCATCCTCAGGAAAACACTCCTGCTGCCCTGATGAGGAAATAAATACTTCTTTCCCTTAAATGCATGAACATTACCTAGAAGTCACTGGCATTCTACAAGTTAGCAATTCCATATTTTTCTTCAATGATTTCCAAAACTTACGGTTTCTGCCATCACTCGCTCTTTTTTTTAATTTATGCAGGAGACGTAAGAGATATGGGTTCGATCCCTGGGTTGGGAAAATCCCCACTCCAGTATTCTTGCCTGGAGAATCCCATGGACAGAGGAGCCTGGAGGGCTACAGTCCATAGTGTCACAAAGAGTCAGAGATGACTGTAGCAAAACAACATGGACACAACTTAGCAAAACAACAACAAAAGAAACACTGCATAACATAAAATGTACCCTCCTAACCATTTCTAAGTGTTCAATACAGTAGTGTTAGGTCTGTCGACACTGTTATGCAGCCAATCTCCAATACTTTCTCATCTTGCAAAACTGAAACTCTAGACCCTTTCAACAACTCCTCATTCCCCCTCCTCTCAGCCCCTCACAATCACTATTCTTCTGTTTCCATGAATGTAACTATTTCGAATATCTCATGCAAGTGGAATCATACAGTATTTGGCTTTTTTGGTTCTGGGTTATTTCATTTAGCATAATGTCCTTAAGGTTAATCCTTGCTACATGTGCCAGATTTTCCTTCCTTTTTAAGGCTAATACTCCATTGTATGTGGTATGCCATATTTTATTTACTCATCCATCAATGGACACTTGGGTTACTATTACCTCTTGAGTTGTGAATACTGCTGCTATGAACATGGGTATGTAAATATACTAATTCTTTTTTTTTAATCTATTTTTAATTGAAGGATAATTGCTTTACAATATTGTGTTGGTTTCTGCCACACCTCAGCATGAATCAGCCATAGGCATACATATGGCCCTTCCCTCTTGAGCCTCCCTCCCACCTCCCACCCCATTCTACCCCTCTAGGTTGTCACAGAGCACCAGTTTGAACTCCGTGAGTATTACAGCAATTTTCCACTGGCTACCTATTTTACATATAGCAGTGTATATACTTTCATATGAATTCTTTACTCACTCATTCAACAAATGTTTACCAAGTGCAACGTGCCACATCCTGATGTTCAAATGAGGATCAAAGCATACACAGCACTGTCTTCAGGAAGTCTGACAGGGGCTAGCACCTGATCTCATTGGATGATTGGGGAATAGGGGCTATTTTCCATGAACAAGGCCACTGAGATGAGGTCTGAAGAATGAATACAACTGGGGGTGGGGGTCAGTTGTATAGGGTTTACAAAGTGGTTCAGTGGTAAAGAATCTGCCTGCCAATGCAGGAGTTGCAGGTTGGATCCATGGGTCGGGAAGATTTCCTCTAGAGAAGGAAATAGCAACCCACTCTGGTATTCTTGCCTGGGAAATCCCAGGGACAGAAGAGACTGGCAGGCTACAGTCCATGGGGTCACAAAGAGTCAAACACGACTGAACACATGTGCCTTGGATTGTGCAGGACCCAAAGAGCAGCAGAGGGCAAAGACCCTGAAAAGGAAAGGCAGAAGGCACTAGTGAAAAGGCCATCAGAACCACTGCAGGCTGTTCTGATGAGCAGTTGTTCTATCAGTGGCATCAAAAGGACATTTTGAAAAAAAAAAAAAAAAAAAGGACATTTTGTGGTGGACAGCTGTCTCCATGAGAAGATCAAGAGTTTAAGGCTTTACCTTTCCCAAGATCCCTAACTTCCATAATCACATATTTGAGAAACATCTACTGAGCAATTAGCACCCACCCTGTGGATAAAGGAAAAATTATCCTACATCATTACCCTCAGGCAGTGACAGTCCAGGAGGGAACCAGGACACGTAAACAGTAATCCCAATGCAGTCCAACTACAACAGCAGATGGAGAGACAAGGCTCATGAACTCAACAAATATGCCTCAAGAACCTAGGACACGTCAGACACTGCTGGGGGTACACGAATCAGTTCTCCCCACACAGGGACGATTTTAACAGAGAAAACAGACAATAGACAAGTAAACGTATAATCTCCAGTAGCAGTAACTGCCATGGGATGTGACCCTGGAAAGAAGGAATCATAAGAAAACCTGGACCTCTCTCCAAGCAGAGGAAACAGTAGATGCAAAGGCCATGAGGTGAAAAACAAGCTTATAATCATGAAAAAAAAAAGGCCACATGGGGCTGGAGCAGGGTGATCTCTGAGGTAATGGCAGGTATGTACAATGTGGAACTGATGGCATGGGTGTGTGCTATGAAGCGGGGATGAGAGGTCCAGGGTGGACGGCTGTGTACCCCAGAGCTGAAAGATGACTAACTTGTGGGTGGGTGGATATCCTGGGGGAGGGGACCACAGGCAGAGCAGGAGGGATAACCTGAAAGGTGTGTCCAAGACAACGTGGACAGGCACTCAGTGTGGCTGCGAAGTAAGCACAGGATGCTACACTCTCAGCATGGAACAGAGGTGTTAAATAACTTAATCTACAGCTTGGGAGTCTTAAAACACACACCCACCCCAGAAACAGGAGGCAAGATGAGTGTGAGAACTGGAACAGAAGGAAGCTATCAACCCCAGCAGGTACCTCGCTCACAGCGCTCTGTACAGGTTTTCACAGATGCCCACAACCTATAGAAACTCCTTTTTCCCAGAAAAGTTTGAAAATGAGCTTCATTCTTGCTCTTCCTAAAATGAGTAGTTTTTAAAATTATAAACCAAGATTTTGCCTTCCAGGCACCTGCCTGTGTCTCTTCAAAGCTAAACCCTTCCAGTAGCAGTAACCAAGTCAGCAGTGAGTTAAACAAACCCTTATGTAATTCTTGTTTTTTTAAGTTTCTCATAGTTGATTCCATAAGTATTTCACGTTCTTGATGATAACAAGATCATCAACAGCTCTTTACCCTCCCTTCACAACTTACGAAGGTGCACGCTGATGGGGAACAGTGACAACTAGTGTATACAGTGTGCTCACAGCACACAACTCACAATGGACACAGCTGAGTGTGACCAGGGGAGAGAAAAAACCTACACACAGCAGTTTAAAGAGGGATTCTTGATAGCTCAACAATTCACAGGATTAGATTCCAGACCTACTGCTGATGGGTACTGGAGTTATGAGGGTTTTGTTGTTATTTTAACCCGTCACCTTTTATTTACCTAAGGTAAAGTTTCAGTGCATATTTAAGTAAATAATAAATAACAGAGAGAGAACAACAGTTTGTCTAGAGGTGCCTTTCAAAAGCAGTTGTGTTGAAATGCAAAAAGCAATGAACCCAGGCTCTAAGAAGACACTTCCAGCCAAGATTCTGCCCCTCCCAACTGACCCAGGACCTTGGGCACCCACTAAATTCCACTGCCAGTTGGTAAAAACAAGGATCTCCTCATCTGTTTGACAGGGCAAATTGAGGCAAACTCCCACAAAAACACCAGAAATACCAGGCCAGTAAATTTTCAAGGAGGAGGTGGGATGGTCATGAATGCCTCTGACAAACATGGCCAAATAACATAGTGGGAAAAGCCCTCTAGAGCCCTGCAAGTGCCAGGGTCCAAGCTCAGCTCCCACACACCTGACAAGCTCCATGAGCTGGAGCAGCTCCTTGCTGCACATGCCAGCATCCAAGCTCAGCTCCCACACACCCAACAAGCTCCATGAGCTGGAGCAGCTCCCTTACTGCACATGCCAGGGTCCAAGCTCGGCTCCCACACACCCAACAAGCTCCATGAGCTGGAGCAGCTCCCTTGCTGCACATTCCAGGGTCCAAGCTCAGCTCCCGCACACCCAACAAGCTCCATGAGCTGGAGCAGCTCCCTTGCTGCACATGCCAGCATCCAAGCTCAGCTCCCACACACCCAACAAGTTCCATGAGCTGGAGCAGCTCCCTTACTGCACATGCCAGGGTCCAAGCTCGGCTCCCACACACCCAACAAGCTCCATGAGCTGGAGCAGCTCCCTTGCTGCACATGCCAGCGTCCAAGCTCAGCTCCAGCACACCTGACAAGCTCCATGAGCTGGAGCAGCAACCTTGCTGCACATGCCAGCATCCAAGCTCAGCTCCCACACACCGGACAAGCTCCATGAGCTGGAGCAGCTCCCTTGCTGTACATGCCAGCGTCCAAGCTCAGCTCCCACACACCGGACAAGCTCCATGAGCTGCAGCAGCTCCCTTGCTGAGGCTCAGTTGCTTCATCTACAAAATGGGCTCAAAATCCCTACCCTTTATAATTGTTGTGAGAACTGAATGGAGAAATGCTTATAAAGAGCCCTACCCAGTGCTCATCACACAATTAACACTCTCCATAAAGGTCCCCCGGAGAAGGTAATGGCACCCCACTCCAGTACTCTTGCCTGGAAAATCCCATGGAAGGAGGAGCCTGGGAGGCTGCAGTTCATGGGGTCGCGAACAGTGGACATGACCGAGCGACTTCACTTTCACTTTTCACTTTCATGCATTGGAGAAGAAAAGGGCAACCCACTCCAGTATTCTTGCCTGGAGAATCCCAGAGACAGGGGAACCTGTTGGGCTGCCATCTCTGGGGTCGCACAGAGTCGGACACGTCTGAAGTGACTTAGCAGCAGCATAAAGGTCCCCACCATAATTCTGCAGCAGCAATATAAGTGACCACTCCCGTTTAAGAACCTGTTCTTTTTCCCAGAAGAGCACAGTATGATTAACTAAGAACACATCATGGAACCCAAGGGAGATGAAAATATATGTCCACATAAACACCTGTACACAGATGTTCACAGTGGCATTATTTATCGTAGCAAAAACGTGGAAACCACCCAAATGTCCATCACCTGTAAATGGGTAAACAAAATGCAGTATATGCAGAATACAACAGATTATCATTCAGGCTAATAAGGAAAGACATACAAAGACATGCTATAAGGATAAACCTTAAAAACATTATTAGCAAAAGAAGCCAGATGCATTATATTTTGCAGAATCACAAAATATTATGATTCCATTTATGTAAACTGTCCAGAAGAGGCAAATCCACAGAGATCACATGCAGATTAGTGGTTGCCTAGGAACAGGGAAATATCAGGAAAAGTGGGGACTAACTTGCTAAATGGGTATGGAGTTTCCTTTTTGAGGTGAGAAAAATGTTCTCAAACTGATATGTTTTGGTTGCACAACTCTGTAAATATACTAAAACCCACTGACTTGTACATTTTTAGTTTGATATGTGAACTGTATCTCAATAAAGCTTCTTCTTTTTTTTTAAGACTTAAAAAAATGCACCATGGATTCTGCAATCAAAAAGTGAGGATCTTTTTTCTTTTTTTTTGCTGTACCACACGGTTTGTAGGATCTTGGTTCCCAGCCAGGGGTTAAATCTCAGGCCCTCACACATGAGAGCGCCGAGTCCTAACCACTGGACCACCAAGGAATTCCCAGAAAGTGGGGATTCTAATCCTTGTTCCACCACTTCCATTACTTAACTTCTCCATGCCTCAGTTTCCCCCATCTGCAAAGCAAGGGCAGTTACAAGACCTACTCCACTAGGGTTGTGAGAATTTAATCAGATTATTTATGTATAGAATTCACGGTGATGCCCCTCTAACAGCAAGTGCTCTGTCATTTTCAGCTATTATCATTATCATAATTATTAGACTCATTTTACAGAAAAGACTAAGTCAGACAAAGTAACTTGTCTGAAGGCATACAAGTTAAAGGTAGCAGAGGACAGATTCTAACCCATGTCAGCATGGCTACCATGTCTGTATCCTTTCCACTGTACAGCCTTTGTGCCTTTCAGAAGCTACCCATGAGTGATGACTGATCTCAGGCATGCAAACAAACAACCCACCCTGAAAACACGGCCGGTGGTGCTTGGACACCAGACCTGCAATGGATCCAATCACTCTGACAACCCAGAACATCTTAACAAGCATGACAGTCACTTTCCAGTAGTTGGCCTGGGTTCAGTCAACCTGGCTCAGTAACTCATCCACAGTGGCTTGCTGAGCAGAGGGTGCACGAAGGGCATTGGGCTGGACTTTATTTTATTTCTGGTTCTTCCAATAACCAGTTACGTATAGGTTCCCTAATGGCTGTGCCCTTGCAAACACATGCTTAAATGAGGGGCCTGATACATATCATTAACTGAATGTTACAATGTGCCAGACACTATGCTGAATGCTTTATGGCTGTTGCCCAGTAATCCTTCCAGAAACTCTACGCAATTCCTCCCTTTTTTAACATATGAAAACAGAAGTCCTAATGATCCACAAAACAAGGAACTGAAAAGCTGAACTTCATTAAAATAAAAAACTTCTGCTCTGTGAAAGGCAATGTCAAGAGAAGAAGAAGACAAACCACTGAGTGGGAGAAAATATTTGCAAAAATTACATCTGATAAAGGACTGTTCTCCAAAATATACAAAGAACTCCTAAAATTCAACAATAAGAAAACTACTGGACTAAAAAAATGGGCCAAAGACATCAACAGAGAGAAGATATATATGCGATAAGCTCTGTTCAGTTCAATCGCTCAGTCGTGTTCGACTCTTTGCAACCCCATGGACTGCAGCACGCCAGGCCTCCTCCCTGTCCATTACCAACTCCCTAAGCTTACTCAAATTCATGTCCACTGAGTCAGTGATGCCATCCAACCATCTCAGCCTCTGTCATCCCCTTTTCCTCCTGCCTTCAGTTTTCCCAGCATCAGGGTCTTTTCCAATGAGTCAGTTCTTCGCATCTGGTGGCCAAAGTATTGACATTTCAACATCAGCATCAGTCCTTCCAATGAATATTCAGGACTCATTTCCTTTAGGACGGACTGGTTGATCTCCTTGCTGTCCAGGGGACTCTCAAGAGTCTTCTCCAACACTACAGTTCAAAAACGTCAGTTCTTCGGTGCTCAGCTTTCTTTATAGTCCAACTCTCACATCCATACATGACCACTGGAAAAACCATAGCTTTGACTAGACAGACCTTTGCTGGCAAAGTAATGTCTCTGCTTTTTAATATGCTATCTAGGTTGGTCATAACTTTTCTTCCAAGGAGTAAATGTCTTTTAATTTCATGGCTGCAAGCACCATCTGCAGTGACTTTGGAGCCCAGCAAAATAAAGTCTGTCACTGTTTCCATTGTTTCCCCATCTATTTGCCATGAAGTGATGGGACCTGATGCTATGATCCTAGTTTTCTGAATGTTGAGTTTTAAGCCAACTTTTTCACTCTCCTCTTCACTTTCATCAAGAGGCTCTTTAGTTCTTCTTCACTTTCAGTCATAAGGATGGTGTCATCTGCATATCTGAGGTTATTGATATATATGGTAAAGAAACATATGAAAAGATGCTCTACAACTTAAGTCATCAGGGAAATGCAATATACATATACATATACACACACACACACCTACACATACATAGGAAATGGCACCCCATTCTTGCATTCTACTCCGGTATTCCTACTCCAGGGGATATTCCCAACCCAGGGACTGAATCTGCATCTCTTGCATCGCATCTCCTGCTCTGGCAGGTGGAGTCTTTACCACTGTGCCACCTGGAAAGCCATATATACACACATATATGTATATACACATCTCCTGAGATATTAATTAACCTGCACATAACCCCACAGCTAGTAGGTGAATGGTCACTATCTGAATCCAGATCTCTATGAGTCCAATTTTAATAAGATATGAGGCAAAAAAATAATACCATCAGCAGATATTACACTTAATACCTCTATGTTCATAGTTCTGGACACTAAGCTATAAATTATAATTACAATTTAACAGGCCATTCTTATTTGTAATCACAAAGAAGCCATTAATAAGCCAAAAAAAGGAGGAGCTAATTTGGCAACACAGTCATAGCCCTGTCTACTCTATGATTTTAAATCTGACTAAGCCTGTATAACCTTAAAACACAGCCTCACTTTGAAAAAAATAAACACACATACAAAACACCACCCATGCTGGTACCAAGATAAAGAAAATTATAAACTGCTTTGTCAAAAGGCAGGCCAGAAAACCAATTAGAGTGCTCAGCTAAATCCTGCCAGCAGGACTGGCCCTGTATTAAATACCCAAGGTCAACGGTCGCTCCCTGTCTCAAGGCACTATCAGAGGACAGCTCACACAGGGTACTTCCGCCATGTATCCATGTGCCTGGCTAATCCCCAGAAAGTTAGGAAACCTAGAGACCTGCCCCTCAAAGACATGCCTTTCCTATGAGAATCAGGGAATGAGCAGGAACTTCAAGAATCTCACATTTCGATACTGTATTGCCAACACCTGGAAGCAGAATCTCAAGCCCCACCTTGGACCTACTGACAAGAAGATGCATTTTAACAAGAGCCCCCATGTGATCAGTATGCACATTAAAGACGAAGACTCAAGTGTTCCCAACAGAACTCTCTGTCATGCTAGCAGAGCTCTCTGTCATGAAAACCAATAGCCACTTGCATCTGCTGAGCACCTGAAATGCAATTAAGGAACCGAATGTTTAACTTAAATTTGTAAATAGTCATGCTTACCAAATAATTAGCCATATCCCTAGCAACCAATTTTTTGCTACTATAACAAATACTATAGTTAACATTCTTGCTATGTAGCCCCTCCCTCATAATTCGTGGTATTTCTGAATTAAAGAACATGCTCATTTCTAAGTCTTTTCATCTGTAATAACTTAAATTCTAGCAATTTACAGCATTGTATCAAGATGAGTCAAATGCTATTTTGAGGACAAAAACCGCTTATTTACAGAAGCAGTGTTTGTTTTCATACTTTGAAGATTATTCTGGTATTCTTTTGGTAAACTTTTCTGCAAAAACAAAGAAGAGATTGTGGGGAAAAAATATTCTCAACTTCTTCTGTAGGCACATCGGTAAAACTTTGCAAATGACCCCTCAAGAACACTAATTCAACCAGCTCTCAGTAAGAGATGCAATAATTTTCTATTAAGCCATTATCTATGGATGAGATTCAAAACTTTACAATTTATGGCTTCAACTGCCTAAGTATTTCTTATACATTTTTATTTTTTATTTTTGAAATTAAAGTTGACTTACAATGTTGTAAGTAATGTTAATTACTGCTGTACAGCAAAGTGATCAGTTATACATATATATTTTTTAAAACATTCCTTTTCATTATGATTTATCATAGGATATCGAAATAGTTTTCTGTGCTATAAGTAGAACCTTGTTTATTCTGTATATATAAGCTTACATCTGCTAACCGCAACGTCTCATTCAATCCCTCCATTAACCCCCCCCTTGGCAACCGCCAGTCTGTTCTTTACGTCTATGTTTCCATTTCATAGATAGGTTCATTTGTGGCATATTTTAGATTCCACATATGAGTGACATCATACGGTACTTGTCTTTCTCTTTCTTCAGTTCAGTTCAGTCGCTCAGTCGGGTCCAACTCTTTGCGACCCCATGGACTGCAGCACACCAGGCCTCCCTGTCCATCATCAACTCCCCAAGCTTACTCAAACTCATGTCCATTAAGTTGGCGATGCCATCCAACCATCTTATCCTCTGTCATCCCCTTCTCCTCCTGCCTTCGATCCTTCCCAGAATCAGGGTCTTTTCCAATGAGTCAGTTCTTCGCATCAGGTGGCCAGAGTATTGGTGTTTCAGCTTCAGCATCAGTCCTTCCAATGAATATTCAAGACTGATTTCCTTTAGGATGGACTGGTTGGATCTCCTTGCAGTCTAAGGGACTCTCAAGAGTCTTCTCTAACATCACGGTTGAAAAAAAAAATCATTCTTTGGTGCTCAGCTTTCTTTATAGTCCAACTCTCACATCCATACATGACCACTGGAAAAACCATAGCTTTGACTAGACAGACCTTTGTTGGCAAAGTAATGTCTCTGCTTTTTAATATGCTATGTTGGTCATAACTTTTCTTCCAAGGAGCAAATGTCTTTTAATTTCATGGCCACAGTCACCATCTGCAGTGACTTTGGAGTCCAACAAAATAAAATCTGTCACTGTTTCCATTGTTTCCCCATCTATTTGCCATGAAGTGATGGGACTGGATGCCATGATCTTCGTTTTCTGAATGTTGAATCTGAAGCCAACTTTTCCACTCTCCTCTTTCACTTTCATTAAGAGACTCTTTAGTTCTTCTTTGCTTTCTGCCATAAAAGTGGTGTCATCTGCATATCTGAGATTATTGATATTTCTCCCGGCAATCTTGATTCCGGCTTGTGCCCAACATTTCTCATAATGTACTCTGCATATAAGTTAAATAAGCAGGGTGACAATATACAGCCTTGATGTACTCCTTTCCTGATATGGAAACAGTCTGTTGTTCCATGTCCAGTTCTAACTGTTGCTTCCTGACCTGCATACAGATTTCTCAAGAGGCAGGTCAGGTGGTCTGGTATTCCCATCTCTCTCAGAATTTTCCACAGTCTGTTGTGATCCACACAGTCAGAGGCTTTGGTGTAGTCAATAAAGCAGAAGTAGATGTTTTTCTGCAACTCTCTTGTTTTTTGATGATCCAATGGATGTTGGCAGTTTGATCTCTGCTTCCTCTGCTGTTTCTAAATCCAGCTTGAACATTTTGAGCATTACTTTGCTAGCGTGTGAGATGAGTGCCATTGTGTGGTAGTTTGAACATTCTTTGGCATTGCCTTTCTTTGGGCCTTTCTCTTTCTAACTTTATTTAATTTTTAATTGTATCCATGTTGCTGCAAATGGCATTATTTTGTTCTTTTTATGGCTGAGTAGTACTCCATTGTGTGTATGTACCAAATCTTCTTCATCCATTCATGGATATTAGGTTGTTTCTATGTCTTGACTGTTGTGAATAGCGCTGCTATGAACATAGAAGTACATGTATCTTTTTGAACTAGAGTTTTGTCTAGATATATGCCCAGAAGTAGAATTGCTAGATCATATGGTAGTTATATTTTTAATTTTTTAAGGAGCCTCCATACTGTTCTCCATAGTGGCTGTACCACTTCACATTCCCACCAATGGTATAAGAGGATTCCCTTTTCTCCATATCCTCTCTACCATTTGTTATCTGTAGACTTTTTAATGATGGCCATTCTGACTGGTGTGAGGTGGCACTTCATGGTAGTTTTGACTTCCATTTCTCTAATAATTAGTGATGTTGAGCATCTTTTCATGTGCCTCTTGGCCATCTGTATGTCTTCTTTGGAGAAATGTCTATTTAGGTCTTCTGTCCATTTTTCGATTGGGTTGTTCTCTTGTTGAATTGTATACTTGTACATTTTAGATATAAACTTGACAATGGAATGTATACTTGCACAGTACATTCATCATGATGAGTGTGCACCATCTCAGAGAATCAATGGAGGAAAACAAAGATCCATCTGATTGTTGAAGAAAACACTCCATTAAGGGGAGGGGACAGGAAGGGGAAAGGTGAGGTTTCCTGCATCCAGCTCCCACACCAACGAAAAGTGGGAGCTCAAGCCAAACTATTAAAAATAATCAAAATGTACTTCAGCAAGCCTTAATAATGATTTTGACTTAATAATAAAACAGAAGAGATGAAACTGAAGCAGGTTGTATCAAAACAGTTAGCCTTCTATTTTTTTTCTCATGAGAAAACTGAAAGAAAAAGTTCAGATGTTTAGAACAGCTTTATTGGTAAACTTAGGAGACAACCTTCTTTGATCTAGTATCTTGCATGGCATTATTATATAAATTGAGTTAAATGGACAGTCCATAAAAATGTGTACAATACCCTTCCCCCCACCCTCACTCTTTTCCTTTACTGGTGACATTGGAAATTTCAGACATAGGTCAGTAGTATTTTTTAAATTCTGATTAAACAATGTTGAGCTACTCTCAAAAACCTGTCTATGCCTAGTAACATAAATTATTGGCAGAAACCATACGCAATCTTAAAGCATAAGAAGGCACCCAACATTCACTACCCTTTCATGGAATTTGTTTATCAGGAAATCGGCAAGGCTACCGCATAGTAACAGACATAACCCACTAGGTGGTGCAATGATGCAGACATAAAAAAGGAAAGAGGGAAAAAAATTACACTTTTAGTTGTCATATATATACTATTAAAAAAAAAAAAAAAAATCCACTGGAATCTATTGTATTACACATGGAACTCGGCTCAGTGTTATGTGCCAGCCTGGTTGGGAGTGGGGTTTGGGGAAGAATGGATGCATGTGTATGTTTGACTGAGTACTTCCACTCACTGTTCACTAGAAACAATCACCACACTGTTAATCAGCTACACCCTAATACAAACTAAAAAGTTTAAAGTTTGGGGAAAAAACAAAACAGTAGATGGACTCCAGGGGGCATGGGTTCGATCCCAGGTCAGGGAACTAAGAACCTGCATGCCAGTTGGGGCAGCCAAAAACAAAACAAAACCACTAGAGCATATTACAATCAACTGACACCTTACAAGCTTTCTGACCCTATTCTGGCTGTGGGATAGTCAGAGCAAGTTAAACCATGTGGAAGGTAGAAGACAGCACTTTCTTACTGTTAATCGCTGGACCTAATTGCTGAAATATAATTTCTAGGAGGAAGAGTTATTGGAATTGAAGTTTCACACAGAAGGTGGAATCCATTCGTTGATTCACCCAATAAATGTTTATTAAACATCTTTTTCATGCCAGGCTTTGTACTGAGCACTAGAGACTAAACAGTGAGAAAAATAAACAAGATCCTGCCTTCACAGAGCTTACAGGCTGACAGGGGCTCAGCAATAAATCAAGGAGTCTGTCAGCAACTGTAGAACTAAAACTGACGCATGCTATGAAGGGAAAGTACAGAAAGGTCTAGAACAGGAGGAGCTGGCCTACCCAGGGAGATCAGGGGGGCTTTCCTTTTTAGTGACCCCGTGGAAATAGGGACTTCAGTCCACTGAGAGAGGACACAGCAAGACACCATCACGGCTGGGACATAGAGGGGGAGGCCGATGGGGGAACCTGGCTCTCAGTAAGCATCCTGGTCTCGTGCATGAAAAAAGTAACCATAAGTCTGAGGTGGGTCAAGGGCATGAGCGGATTTGTATTTTTATATATTTGAGACCAGACTCCTCATTTTCCTGAGAAGCAGGAAAGAAGTCTAAACTGAGGTTGACAGCCCCAAGGGGGTACTGAATACAAGAGGTGGGAAGGAGGAAGAAAGGGAGGGCTGCACTGAATTCCTAGGTTTCAGTCTGGGGCAGTAATGGCCTTCTCAGAGCAGTAAGGCTGAGGGCTTACCCTAGGGTTTAAGCCCCAGTCAAGATCCCCCTTCTACTGTGAGGAAAGTTTAAATCGAACCACCATTTCTAAGGCAAATTCCAAAGTCACCTTTGAAAGTACATAACTTAGGAGTGGGCAAGAAACTGCTATCAGGGCCTGCAACAGGAATGTTTACCGGGCATTCTGAGAAATGGATACAGACATGGAAAAAGCCAAAGGACCACGGGAGCAAAATGCACCATAGAGAGTGCTTCACCGGGGAGTTCCCTGGCGGTCCAGTGGTTAGGACTCAGCGCTTTCACTGCTGGGAGCCCAGGGTTCAACTCCTGGTGGGGGACTAAGATCTCAAAGCCACCGTGTGGTAAGGCCAAAAGAAATAGATAAGGAAATTCAGGTAAGGACTTCTACTCCATCTGCCAAGAAGACTCAGGCTTCTGCTTCCCTGGAGGCTGGGGGCCAGACAACACTCTGGAGCTCTCTCCAGCTGTTCTAGTTTGTCAACAGATGATGAGCCCCTGGTTTGTCACTAACCAGCTGTAAAACCTCTAAGCTCACTGCACAGCTCAGGTAATAGTACCCAACTCAAAGGGTTCTTTGAGATCAAATGAGAATTTTACATGGAAGTTTTTACAAACTGTAAAATGTCACACAACGAGGGGGTACTTCCTCTATTAAATAAGTCTCACTCTAAAAAAGGCGATATGGTATATATTTAATAAAAGATTTTTCTTTAAGACCTCATTTAGTCATTCAGCATTTAAGTATTTACAGTGACTCAGGCTTTGAAAACAAAGGCCTATAAACAGAGAACAACAGTCCCCACCCTCAGAGGATGCCTTTTTTTTTAGGATGTAGAAAGGCTTGAAAGAGTCTGGAGAACAATGGCGGTGAATGCGTACTGAACTAGGGTGTCAGTCGCTGATCCGGCAGCCCCAAGTTTTTCCAAACCCAAAGAACAACATTAATTTCTCTTCTGCACAACATCTCTTCAAGACTTTGACCATGGTGATGGTTTATTGTATCTTTGAAGTCCCTTCCATCCCCCAGAAAAGAATGAATTGTTTAGAAATGAAACAGCCAACCACTTAGAAATACAACAAACAGTATTTGTCCCAAAGCTGGAAATCCAGAGCATAAATAACAACATCCAAAACTCAGGCAGAAATGTTTTATCATTGAAGGACATTTCAGTGTTATAGCCTTTCCACATCTTAAAATGTGCTTTGACATGTACTTTGGTGGCTCAGAGGTTAAAGCGTCTGCCTCCAATGCGGGAGACCCAGGTTCGATCCCTGGGTCGGGAAGATCCCCTGGAGAAGGAAATGGCAACCCACTCCACTATTCTTGCTTGGAGAATCTCATGGACTGAGGAGCCTGGTGGGCTGCAGTCCACGGGGTCACAAAGAGTCGGACACGACTGAGTGACTTTACTTACTTACTTACTTAAGTTACTTCTTAACTTGGAGGAAGTCTACACTCTTAACTTCTCAGTTGGCTCACCATCTAGTCACTGTTTGGGGATAATTTTGTTTTCTTGTTTCTTTTTCTTTTTTAATTAATAAGGTATTAGCTCTTAGTGAATAGGGGCTTCCCAGGAGGTGCAGTGGTAAAGAATTCACTTGCCAATGCAGGAGACACAAGGGACATGGGTTTGATCCCTGGGTCAGGAAGACCCCTGGAGTAGGAAATGGCAACCCACTCCAGTCTTCTTGCCTAGAAAATTCCATGGAGAGAGGAGGTGGGCTATTCTTCATGGGGCCACAAAGAGTCCAACACAGCTGAGCACACATATACACATACAAGGTCTTAGTGGATACATAATTGCAAAGTTAGGTCAATTCAAAGTGAACTACCCTTGGTTTTGGTAGCAATGGAACTTCTGGTTATATTTTACCTAAATAAAAATCTGAACTTGTTAACACTTTCCAATCACATACCACATGGGAAGCTGGCCTGAGATCAAAATCTTGCTTTGGATAATCCTCCAAGTGGATTATTAACTACAGGTGGGAGCATTATCAACACACTTATTGGGCAAGACACGGTGAGGAAATGTGCTGAACACACAGAAGTGAAAACTCTGGTTCTGCCCTCAAGCTGGGCCGCTGCCTGTGTACTGCCACAAAGAGACAATGAGCATGTGGCACCTACAGACCAAAACCAGTGCCTCTGGAGAAGAAATTTTTTAAAGAGCACATGAGAACACTGGAAGTTTCCATAACCCACCACAGAATCTGGTCAGAATTATAAACCCAGCTTTTGTCACGGCTGAGCTTCGATCCAAGAACAAACATTTCAAACAACGTCAGCCTTATTAGACTGTCTATGGAAGCTCATGGAACTCCTCAATTCTGGGTCCTCAGGGAAGAATGCCATGTGGTGAGGCTTGAGGATGACAAAAATGCCCCTAATAGGACTCCAGGGGCTTCCCTGGTGGCTCAGAGGCTAAAGTGTCTGCTTGCAATGCAGGAGACCCAGGTTCGACCCCTGGGTTGGGAAGATCCCCTGGAGAAGGAAATGGCAACACACTCCAGTACTCTTGCCCAGAGAATCCCATGGAGGGAAGAGCCTGGCAGGCTACAGTCCACGGGGTCAGAAAGAGTGGGACACGACTGAGCTACTTCACTTAACAGGACTCCAGAGGGAACAGGAGAGAAACAAAGTTTGCACTTGGAGCCTGTCTAGCTCTTTCTACCCTTGTGCTTGTTGCTCTGGTTGTCAACGTCC
The DNA here is from genome assembly GCA_006408695.1 of Aepyceros melampus. Classification (NCBI taxonomy): domain Eukaryota; kingdom Metazoa; phylum Chordata; class Mammalia; order Artiodactyla; family Bovidae; genus Aepyceros; species Aepyceros melampus. The sequence goes on along the minus strand of SJXQ01005519.1, from coordinate 192,947 downwards.
TCCTACCCCAAAAGCCTTCAAAGGCGAACCCCCCAGCATTCCATCGCCAAATGTTCTGGCTCTAAAATTCCCTCTCTATCTTTAACCCAGTCTCTCAGTTTTATACATCAATACTTTCAGTCTCAGCTAGATATCACAAAAAGATGACCTACCTGCCGCTGAACTGTGCTTGCCTGGTGACCTATACCTCTTAGCGTTATTTAAAAGATGTACTTTGATCCTGACGAAACTAATAATGGAATTCTGATCCTTAACAGGCAAGTTCCCAAACACAGCATATCAAAGATGAACACTCTTTCGAATTCCACAACTCATATGCTTTATAGCCGCCAACAAGTTTTTCTTGACATTAACAACAATTGTTTTCTGTGGGATGAGATTACACAGTCATTTCTAACTGGAAGCTGTGGACTTGAAGAAAGTGGATACTCTCACTTGAGAGTCTTAATATTTCTATTAAAAAAACTATGATTTTCACTAGTAGCCTACATAATCGACTTCCCCATAAAACTCTGTCTTGCTCACCTTAGCATCTTTGGGGCTTCCTACAGTAATGGACACACATGGGCCATTGAAGAATGATAACAACTCTTAAAAACATTGCAATTTCATTGTGACTCCCTGGAGGAAAACTTTCTGTATACTTTCAGTGATAATGTGAAAAAAAAGTCCTACAAATCAACAGAGAGGCCATTAGCTTCTCCCTCTTATTTCTCTGCTCACCTGATTCTACAAAGCAGAGCTGGGAGCTGAAAGCACCTGTTAAGTCTCAAATTAAACGGACCTTGACTCAAATTCCCTCCCTGTCACACAAGCTATGCGACACTGGACATGTTACTTAACATTTCTGAGCCTCATTATCCTCACCTATAAACCTGAGTTTTAACACCCACCCCCAGGTGGGTGGGAGGATTCAGTGATGTCTGTACCAAGGTCTGCTGCTGCTGCTAAGTCGCTTCAGTCGTGTCCGACTCTGTGCGACCCCATTGTGGCAGCCCACCACATCTTGCACCCCTACCCCCACCCGCCCCGCATCCCTGGGATTCTCCAGGCAAGAACACTGGAGTGGGTTGCCATTTCCTTCTCCAATGCATGAACGTGAAAAGTGAAAGTGAAATTACTCAGTCGTGTCTGACTCTTCGTGACCCCATGGGCTGCAGCCTACCAAGCTCCTCCATGGGAGAAGGGATTTTCCTGGAGTGGGTTGCCACTGCCTTCTCTAGTACCAAGGTCTAACACTGTACTAACACTGCACCAGCCATGTGGCTTCTCTCACTTCACCAGAGAAAAGTCTGTCTGCATCTTACTTTGTGTCCTGGGGTCCCCTGACCATTAGGTATTTTACAGAGACATCAGGAGTTCTACTGGGCACTTGGATGGAACTTTAGTAAGCCAGCTCCCAACATACTCTTGTTTGCAGAAATCAAGGACAGAGCCTCAGAGCCATTCTATAAAGTCCATTAATGCCTATTTTACATTTGTTCATCAATAATGGAATGGAATGTTGCAGCTTCAGTCTCCAAGCCACATGCATGGTTGTGGGAGAGAGGGGGCCAGTGGGAAACACAGTGAGCAAGGCAAGAGAATACATACCCAGACCAATCGCATTTCAGTCTTTTAGGACTATCTCTATTCTTTCACCTTCCTTCATTTACTGAGCAATGATTCTATGCCTGGAGTAGTAACGCCAAGAACCAGACCTGCCCGCAAAAATTCACAATCACCGCCCCGCCCCCCAATCCTGCCCAGTGTTAAAAATGACCCTCCTTCCAACATTAGGCAGAACCCAGGCCTCTCAGAAAACACACTGCTCTTCCAAAAGGATAAACACAAGCAATGCAGTTTACATCTAATTGAGGACACTTATTTTGCAGTTCACTGTTTTCCAAGCATTCATTTTGATGAAGCTCACCCCAATCAAAAAGCTTATGTTGCCTCTCACGGAGAAAATGAACTATCCATGTTGCAGACTACACAGACGGAGCCAACAATATCCAAGCTGGAAGAGACAACAGACAGCAGACAGGCAGAATACCAGCTCAGGGTCGAAGGCACCTTGCTGCATAAACCATTATCCCAAATGTAGAGCCAAAAGGGCAAATCTGGTGACTGGAGTGATAGGTGAGTGACTGTCATTTTCTCAGGACAGTCCATCCCTGGGACATAATCCAATGGGGCCAACATTTATATGTCACCAACTAATCACACTCAAAGACCACTTAGAACAACAATGCCATTGTTCCTTGGCGTTTATTAATACACCAAATCCAAATGAGCTTCCTCCCTTCCCCCATCCACAAGTGACATGTGTATTCTCCTTGGTTCTATTAATAAGTGAGAGAGATTCTTTAAGGCAGCTTACTGCCTGAAAATATTCTAGGGTAACAGATAGTAAAAACATTGCTGACATGTGATTTCTAAAGTAAATCATAAACATGATACATACAAAGTAAATCATAAACATGAAATTTAAGAAATTCAGAAAATTTGGCAATGCCTGAATTTTACTTTTAACTCAGCTCTATTTCCCCACATTTTACAGGGGAACGCCCCCCAGAGAACTTTATCTTTAAAAAGCTGGTGACTAACCAGTTCTCAAATGTGAGGAGGTTTCAAGGACTGACAGGGGTGATGGTGCAATGCCAGCTGCCTTTCTTAATTCCTTGGCTTTTGTGGAATTATCATTTTATGCCAGAATCTGAGTTCTTATTTTAAGTTTAAAGGACACTGTCAAATAAAAATAAGGCTGCTTTGTAAAAATACACAAAGCAGCACTGTGCGACCCTTCCTCAGGCTGTAACACTACTAGCTGAAATAGAGACACCTGGATCAGAAATACATATATGTTTAAAACTAACCATTTTTGTCGTAGGAGTGAAATTAGGTCAGTGCCCTTAAGAAGCCCCCCTTCAGCTCTATTTTCCACTCTCCAAACAAAGAAAGCTTTTGTGCATTGTATTAGCCACTGTAAACTGTTTGGACATCTACGACATCTACTGTTAGCCCTGGTCGACTGGCTAAGTCAGGCGAAAAAGAGATAAAACAGGAGATTCTGTCAGTATATTTCTAGCACATTCAAATTTAAGTGAGCTTCTGCACAGAGCCAGCTCACTCTGCTAAACCAGTGGCTGAAATGAAGTTAGTGCTCATGCTTATCTTGGCACTTAGAACATTTGCTTTCCTTACCACTTCAAATTTCTCAAGCAGTACTATAGATCTAAGCCTAAAACAAAATATGAATCAAAAAATCACTTGGCTAGTCTGTTTCTAGCTACTCACCTGAAAGCGACAGTAGTAACGTCCCTATTTAGTCAAGGTCATAGGCAAAATTCTTTGAATGAGAGAGAAGATTCACAGACATTCTAAATTAAGAAAAACTCAGTTCTTTCCCAGAGAAGGCGATGGCACCCCACTCCAGTACTCTTGCCTGGAGAATCCCATGGATGGAGGAGCCTGGTGGGCTACAGTCCATGGGGTAGCTAAGAGTCGGACACAACTGAGTGACTTCACTTTTCACTTTTATGCATTGGAGAAGGAAATGGCAACCCACTCCAGTGTTCTTGCCTGGAGAATCCCAGGGACGGAGGAGCCTGGTGTGCTGCCATCTATGGGGTCGCACAGAGTCGGACACGACTGACGTGATTTAGCAGCAGCAGCAGCAGTTCTTTCCACATGGGGCATCATTATATAGGGAGGGTTTTGCAAAAACCGAGTCAAGATTTTTAAATGTCTCAAGAGCAACACCTTAAGCTCATATTTCGCAAATAGGAAGTGGGACAGACACTATTGCCAAATGTTTTGGTAGACTAGCACATGCTGTCAGCATGAGGCGTCAGGCACAAAACAGGGCCAAGACTGGATCTTTTCACTTGTCAAAAGATAGAAGTTAAAGACAGAGAGAGGAAAAGGGGGCAGTCTCTTCAGGGGATCTTCCCAACCCAGGGATTGAACCCAGGTCTCCTGCACTGCAGACGGATTCTTTTTTTTTTAATTTTTATTTTTACTTTATTTTGCTTTACAATACTGTATTGGTTTTGCCATACATTGACATGAATCTGCCACGGGTGTACATGAGTTCCCAATCCTGAACCCCTCTCCCACCTCCCACCCCATATCATCTCTCTGGATCATCCCCGTGCACCAGCCCCAAGCATCCTGTATCCTGTATCGAACATAGACTGGCGATTCGTTTCTTACCTGATAGTATACATGTTTCAATGCCATTCACCCAAATCATCCCACCCTCTACCTCTCCCACAGAGTCTAAAAGGCTGTTCTATACATCTGTGCCTCTTTTGCTGTCTCGCATACAGGGTTATCATTACCATCTTTCTAAATTCCATATATATGTGTTAGTACACTGTATTGGTGTTTTTCTTTCTGGCTTACTTCACTCTCTATAATAGGCTCCAGTTTCATCCATCTCATTAGAACTGATTCAAATGTATTCTTTTTAATGGCTGAGTAATACTCCATTGTATATATGTACCACAGCTTTCTTATCCATTCATCTGCTGATGGACATCTAGGTTGCTTCCATGTCCTGGCTATTATAAACAGTGCTGTGATGAACACTGGGGTACACGTGTCTCTTTCAATTCTGGTTTCCTCAGTGTGTATGCCCAGCAGTGGGATTGCTGGGTCATAAGGCAGTTCTATTTTCAATTTTTTAAGGAATCTCTACAGTGTTCTCCATAGTGGTTGTACTAGTTTGCATTCCCACCAACAGTGTGAGAGGGTTCCCTTTTCTCTACACCCTCTCCAGCATTTATTGCTTGTAGACTTTTGGATCACTGCCATTCTGACTGGTGTGAAATGGTACCTTATTGTGGCTTTAATTTGCATTTCTCTGCTAATGAGTGATGTTGAGCATCTTTTCATGTGTTTGTTAGCCATCCATATGTCTTCTTTGGAGAAATGTCTATTTAGTCCTTTGGCCCATTTTTTGATTGGGTCATTTATTTTTCTGGACTTGAGCTGCATAAGCTGCTTGTATATTTTTGAGATTAGTTGTTTGTGCAGACGGATTCTTTATCATCTGAGCCACCAAGTAAGCCCATCAATCTATAAACCAGATTTGCATATTACCTTTTACTTTATTAAAAACAAGTCAGCGGGAGGGATAAGTTAGGAGTTTGGGATTAAAACATACTACTACATAGAAAATAGATATCCAATAAGGGCCTACTATATAGCACAGGGATATTACAGTATCTTGTAATAACCTTTAATGGAAAAAATATTTTAAAAAATATATATTTATCTACATGCATAACAGAGTTGCTTTGCTGTATACCTGAAATTAACACAACATTAAATCAACTGTATTTCAATAAAATTATTTAAACATTAAAAAAAAACTAATAATTATTAAAAACAAGTCAGCGGGAGGGATAAGTTAGGAGTTTGGGATTAAAACATACTACTACATAGAAAATAGATATCCAATAAGGGCCTACTATATAGCACAGGGATATTACAGTATCTTGTAATAACCTTTAATGGAAAAAATATTTTAAAAAATATATATTTATCTACATGCATAACAGAGTTGCTTTGCTGTATACCTGAAATTAACACAACATTAAATCAACTGTATTTCAATAAAATTATTTAAACATTAAAAAAAAACTAATAAATCAAAACAACTTCAAAAAGAAAATACTTGGACTTCCCTGGTGGTTCAGTCGTTGGTTAAGAATCCGCCTGCCAATGTACAGGACACAGGTTTGACCCCTGGTCCAACAAGACTCCACATGGGCAGCTAAGCCCACGTGTCACAACTACTGAGCCTGCACACCACAGCTAGAGAAAGCCCACGGGCAGCAACCAAGATCCAGCGCAGCCAAAAATAAATACATTTTTTTTTTAAAAGGAAATATTCGTTAAGTTTTACAAAGTTATACATCAAAAAGCAGCTCTTAGAACCAAGTCACTTCGCAGCCTGTATAATTTATAGGCCTGCAAATGAAAACTTCTCAAGCTTACTCATACTGAAAAGTATCACCCATCACAGAGCAGTTGAGAAACAGAGGCCCTTCAGAGACAATACTTTGGGAGGACTTAACAGTGGCATCCACACTCCAGCAGGTGATTATAAAGTCTGCTTAAAGTACTGATTCTGAACACAGATGACAAAAAGCAGTCCTGTGACTACTGTGGCATCATGTTCTTCGGTAATAGTGATAATACAAGCAAATTATAACCACTGCAATGAAATTGCCACTGCAACCCTAGGAGGCATCTATGCCATTTCTTGTTTGCTGGTACTCAGCTTCCCCTAGTTCCAGAGACTAGCAGGCCCAATATCTTGCCCAAAGGGTAACAATGAGGTGCAAGTATTTACTTAAGATCTAAAGGATGAAGGTAAACAGATGCCATTAGTTTTCCTTTTTCTTTTCCTGTAGCAGCAGTCATAGGCAGAAACTGACTTCCCAGACCTGAGTTTTGCATCTGCCTCCAAGCTCCCTATCATTTCAGCCTCCTCTTGGCTACAGAGGCTGATAAAATCAGAGGTCCGGGCTAGGGGCAGAAGCAGCTTTCTAACTTTCTAGGAGGCAAATCAGAGACCTAGTGATGGGCCCTTGGTTTTCATCCCTCCAGCCTTTTGTTCTGTTCCAGTTGAGCTGTTTCAAATCCTGAAAGATGATGCTGTGAAAGTGCTGCACTCAATTTGCCAGAAAATTTGGAAAACTCAGCAGTGGCCACAGGACTGGAAATGGTCAGTTTTCATCCCAGTTCCAAAGAAAGGCAATGCCAAAGAATGCTCAAACTACCGCACAATTGCACTCATCTCACATGCTAGTAAAGTAATGCTCAAAATTCTCCAAGCCAGACTTCAGCAATATGTGAACCGTGAACTCCCTGATGTTCAAGCTGGTTTTAGAAAAGGCAGAGGAACCAAAGATCAAATTGCCAACATCCGCTGGATCATGGAAAAAGCAAGAGAGTTCCAGAAAAACATCTATTTCTGCTTTATTGACTATGCCAAAGCCTTTGACTGTGTGGATCACAGTAAACTGTGGAAAATTCTGAAAGAGATGGGAATACCAGACCACCTGACCTGCCTCTTGAGAAATCTGTATGCAGGTCAGGAAGCAACAGTTAGAACTGGACATGGAACAACAGACTGGTTCCAAATAGGAAAAGGAGTACGTCAAGGCTGTATATTGTCACCCTGCTTATTTAACTTATATGCAGAGTACATCATGAGAAATGCTGGACTGGAAGAAACACAAGCTGGAATCAAGATTGCTGGGAGAAATATCAATAATCTCAGATATGCAGATGACACCACCCTTATGGCAGAAAGTGAGGAGGAGCTAAAAAGCCTCTTGTTGAAAGTGAGAGAGGAGAGTGAAAAAGTTGGCTTAAAGCTCAACATTCAGAAAACGAAGATCATGGCATCTGGTCCCATCACTTCATGGGAAATAGATGGGGAAACAGTAGAAACAGTGTCAGACTTTGTTTTTTGGGGCTCCAAAATCACTGCAGATGGTGACTGCAGCCATGAAATTAAAAGGCGCTTACTCCTTGGAAGAAAAGTTATGACCAACCTAGATAGTATATTCAAAAGCAGAGACATTACTTTGCCGACTAAAGTCCATCTAGTCAAGGCTATGGTTTTTCCAGTGGTCACGTATGGATGTGAGAGTTGGACTGTGAAGAAGGCTGAGCGCAGAAAAATTGATGCTTTTGAACAGTGGTGTTGGAGAAGACTCTTGAGAGTCCCTTGGACTGCAAGGAGATCCAACCAGTCCATTCTGAGGGAGATCAACCCTGGGATTTCTTTGGAAGGAATGATGCTAAAACTGAAGCTCCAGTACTTTGGCCACCTTATGCGAAGAGCTGACTCATTGGAAAAGACCCTGATGCTGGGAGGGATTGGGAGCAGGAGGAGAAGGGGACGACCGAGGATGAGATGGCTGGATGGCATCATGGACTCGATGGACGTGAGTCTGAGTGAACTCCGGGAGTTGGTGATGGACAGGGAGGCCTGGCGTACTGCGATTCATGGGGTCGCAAAGAGTCAGACACGACTGCGCAACTGAACTGAACTGAACTGAGGCATCTAATTCCCTCCATTAAATCCCTTTCTCCTTGAAACATCTAGAATAATGTCTGTCTTCTTCACTGAGCCCTGACCCAGAGCTATACAATGCCCATTTCACAGCTGAGCAAAGTAAACTGCCTAAGGCCATGCAAGTTTCAGGACAAAAAGATCTCACACCCAGGTATGCCTGATTTCAACAGCACAGAATGAAAGTTAAGCATGTCTCCAGCCCACGACCCAGCAATTCTACTCCTAGGAATTTACACAAGAGAAATGGGTGCATAAGCCAACAGAACAAAGTCTTATGTGACTTTCACAGCAGCTTTACCCATAATAGAAACAAAGCAAAAACCTGACAACAACCCAAATATCCATCAACAACAGAATGAATAAACAAACTGGAAATTCATATAAGTGAAGCATATATTATTGAGCAAAAAAAAAAAAAAAACAAACTAGTGAATCACATAACCACACAAAGGTTACGCTGAGGAAATAAACCAGATACCAAATGCCGATTTCATTTATACAGATCCTATCAAAGCGAAGCAAAGCTGTACGATGGTAAGAGATGTCAGAAGAAAAGTTCCCTTGCTGGTGGGGTGGTAACAGTCGAAAGAGTCGCAAGAGAGAAGAACCTTCCAGAGTGATGGAAAGTTCTATTTTTTGATCCAGGTGGTAATCACACAATGCATACATTCATGTAAAAGTTCAGCCAGCTCTGCAACTGGATAGTGATGGTGGTGGCACAAGCAGAAGCCACTGAATTTACACTCAGAATGGTTTAAAATGGTGGGTCTTACTGTGTTTTACTACAATTTAATAAAAAAGTATCACGCTCCCCACTTCTGTGTTTTACTATATATGCTATACTTCAACTTTTAAAAATACATGAAAATAATAATATAGAAAAAACTTCACTGTGAGCAAGTAAGCTTTTGAGGACACACTCAGGAGACCACTGTTCCCACAGGAAAATTTTCCTCAATTTTAGGCAAATATTTTTCACCTCACTTCTTTGGTAAATTCAGTCTATCTTTCCTGTCTCTTCCCAACTCTTGAGTAAAGACATCTGCAAACTATACTTAAGCACTATAAGCTGATGAAGTATTGCTTCTTCTACTGCTGCTGCTAAGTCGCTTCAGTCGTGTCCGATTCTGTGCGACCCCATAGACGGCAGCCCATCAGGCTCCTCTGTCTGATTCTGTGCGACCCCATAGAGGGCAGCCCATCAGGCTCCTCTGTCCCTGAGATTCTCCAGGCAAGAACACTGGAGTGGGTTGCCATTTCCTTCTCCAATGCATGCATGCATGCTAAGTTGCTTCAGTCGTGTCCGACTCTGTGCGACCCCATGGACAGCAGCCCACCAGGCTCCTCTGTCCACAAGATTCTCTAGGCAAGAATACTGGAGTAGGTTGCCATTTCCTTCTCAGCCTCTGATTAAAATCTGAAAGAACGCCGATATTCAAAGTGAACTCATTACCTCTTGATTTCAATCTACTGCTGCTGCTAAGTCGCTTCAGTCGTGTCCGATTCTGTGCGACCCCATAGACGGCAGCCCATCAGGCTCCTCTGTCTGATTCTGTGCGACCCCATAGAGGGCAGCCCATCAGGCTCCTCTGTCCCTGAGATTCTCCAGGCAAGAACACTGGAGTGGGTTGCCATTTCCTTCTCCAATGCATGCATGCATGCTAAGTTGCTTCAGTCGTGTCCGACTCTGTGCGACCCCATGGACAGCAGCCCACCAGGCTCCTCTGTCCACAAGATTCTCTAGGCAAGAATACTGGAGTAGGTTGCCATTTCCTTCTCAGCCTCTGATTAAAATCTGAAAGAACGCCGATATTCAAAGTGAACTCATTACCTCTTGATTTCAATGTACTTTATTGCCACTTGCCTGTTTTTAGACTCTTCACATTAATGCCAGAAGGAAAAGCACAAATGCTTCCAGTTGCATTTCTGGAAAATTTCAATGGATGTCTGAGATGCTACAAATCTCTCTCCCCTCTTAAAACTCACCCAGACACTAAACAGACCCGACCAAGGCAGGCGAAGTGCTCTCTCTGAAGTTAGGCAGAAAAAATCCCGTGAAATGTGGCTGCCAGAGAGTGACTTCATGTCAGTCAGTAACAGTGAAAGAGGTCTTGCAACAGTCACCAGGAGGCTGTCTCCAGTACACCGGTGAAGAACAAATCAGAAAGGGCTCCTAGTGACAGGCCTGCCTTACCTTCTGTGCCCATGCTACAGGCAATGTGGTTCCTGGGAGAGGATTCCATGGGGAAGGGAGGGGATACTGGAGGCTCCCAGGATGCAGTTTTCACTGCGAGGGTGAAGGGGAAAAGGAAGAAGAAGGAAAAAGAACTCTCAAGAAGCTCTGTGAGATGGTTGCAGCTGCTGACTTGGGGCTGCAGAGTGAGGAAGAGAATTCAGTACCCACTGAGCTGGTACATTATTTAAGCTGCAACTGAATAATAGATCTTTCCATCACTTCATGAGCTAAACAAGACAGCCACTCTTAAAAAACTGCTTTGCAGAGAGACTTCATTGAATCTCTTCTTCAAAGAGAAAACAAAGAGAAAGAAAACACACACAATTTGTCTAAGGAGTATGAAAGCACTTCAAGGTGACAAGAACCAGCAGAAATTTAGAATGTTCTCTAGGCTTTACACTGGATACTAAGAATCTTAAGCACAGTAAGAGACTTCAGAGATGATCAAGTATAGTTATCCTCATAAAGTAACTGAGAATTATTAATAGAATTACATGCCTTAGCTAAAGTCACCAAGCTAATTCTTAGTACAGCTTATACACTAACAAAGAAAGAATCTGTATATTAATAAAAATTCTACATTATTTTTTTCTTATGGACAAACTATCATCCACTCATTCTATCAATGTCAGGAATCTAGGAATCCACTTTTCTAAGTTCTCAAGGAGTCTTTCGTTCTTACTACTTTATGCAATAAGGCTTCCCTAAATCAAGTCAGTAAAATGTGGTACTTTAGTGACTGTGCTTGGTGACCTGTCAGTGTCTGGGGTGACCAAGATGACGCAGACCAGGGAGGGGCTCACGGCTGACAGGAAATGACTGGCATAAGGCAGACGTGATAAGGGCTCAAATAAACACTGGCGTGTGCACAATACCCAATCACAGGCCAGGAGGTTAACTGATTCAGCCTGAGGGAAGAAGGACGAGGGAGCAACTAAAAATGAGCTCACCAGGAAGTTTCTTCTGAGCTATTCTTTTCGAAAGCAGAAATGGCTAGCTTGGCAAATACTGATTTCTTCAAAGAACTTCATTCTGCTTTACTAGATACATTTGGAGACAGTCGCTCGAGGATCGAGAATGGCTGGTAGCCTCTGATAGGTACATCACCCCTCCTCCCCATTGCTGAGCCCAGCACAAGCAAGCTCTCAGATGCCTGCTGCAAAAGGAGGCAGAGAAGAAACCCCACCTAGGATTCAGAACACTTCCTTTATAAGAAATGCCTCTCAGTGAATGGAAACAAACAGCCACACGTGGAACACTATCTTATCAGAACAACAACAAAGGTTCACGAAACTACAAGTCCTAGAAGAGAAGTTCAATAAATCCTATTGATGACTAGAATGCATTATTTCCCCAGTTCACCTTCAACTAAGTGACAAAACCTAGAGTATCTGCAGTATTCTCTCATCTCTAACAAAGCTTTTTCTAACATATACAATGGCAAAGATACAACTGGATTCTGGGACTCTCCTGGTGGTCCACTGGTTAGGAAACTGCGCTTTCACTGCAAGGGACCCAGGTTCGATCCCTGGTAGGGGAACTAAGATCCTGTATGCCCTGTGGCCAACAAAACAAAACATACAACTGGATTCTAATCATTACCTATTAATTACAGCCTAATAACTGGTAGTGAAAGTCGCTCAGTCGTGTCCAACTCTTTAATGACCAGCAAGACTATCCCAATAATTTTCTTCCATAGTGTATTATATATGTTCCTTCTAAATGCCTCTGACTTCTCACTAACTATATTGTCACTAACTATAAAAACATAACTATATATTTAGTCTTGTGTTTATATAGGGTGTCAGATGAAGCACACTACAATTAAAATTTCCAAAGACGACATCATTTTTCTCTTGTGAACATAATGTATATATTTCATATGGCTGAGTAAAGTCTGACACAAATAATAATTACTGTATTGATTAACTCTGAAATCCATGTTTACATATGCATATGGGTAAAATTCAGTAAACATTTGTACTCAAGGATGTGACATGAGGTTTTTGCCATGATTAATAGTATAATTTGAAATCCTGGGGTCAGAAGAGCTTCCTGTAATACCCAACAAATATTTTATTTTCAAAAGATCTATCAATAGTTTTTACCACTACTATCAATACCCCTAAACTCTCCCCCACCCTCCCCCCCACACACACAAAATGATGGGGGAACAGAAATGTAAGTAGAAACTATAATCTATAATCTCATCAGGCAAAATTTTTAGCCTGAAAGCTAAAAAAACACTCATTATCATCAAAATTTATACTGCTATGGTTTGCAACACACCATGATGTGTAAGTGACAGAGAACCTGCATTGTTTTTAAGATTAAAGACTTGATTTAACTTTAACCATCTGGCAGAGGCACTAAACAAATATCTGTACTGACTTTAAATGACTAAAGAACAAGTTACTAACTGAAGGCCTAAGTTTTCTCATGAAAACTGTGCACACCCACAGAATTAGGGATTCTGGTGACTGAAACAGTGTTTTCTGTCCTGGTTTTATTCACCGACCACGAAGAACCTCAATTGCTCTTTTCTCCAGGTCATAGCAGGGTGCTTTTTCCCTGTCTCAAGACTTACAATTTCTATTTCAATCCTTGTTAAAGTATAATTTACAGACCATAGGCTTCCCTGGTGGCTCAGATGGTAAATCATCTGCCTGCAGTGCGAGAGACCTGGGTTCGATCCCTGGGTTGGGAACATCCCCTGGAGAAGGAAATGGCAATCCACTCCAGTACTCTTGCCTGGAAAATTCCATGGACTGAGAGGCTCCTCAAGCCTGGTAGGCTACAGTTCATGGAGTCGCAAAGAGTCGGACACGACTGAGCAAATTCACTTTTATGAGCTTTCATTATTAATAAATTAGATGCATTGCATGGGAGGCTGCTTGGGTCTCTCTACTCTTAAGCACTGATGAATGGTGACTAAGATGCATTTGGTAACAGAGGTATATCCTCCAGGAGTGCCAAAGCTCTTTCCCTCTTTTCACGCTGCTGCTGCTGCTAAGTCACTTCAGTCGTGTCTGATTCTGTGCGACCCCAGAGACAGCAGCCCACCATGCTCCCCCATCCCTGGGATTCTCCAGGCAGGAACACTGGAGTACGCTATCCTACTGAAATGTCACACCAACAGACCTTAAAATTGCAGAATGGCTCATGGGAAGCAGAGAAAGGAATGAGACTTACAGAAGACATTAAATAGCTTCACAAATACACTGTCTGGGTAGACAATGGCACGGTACACACATTAAGACATAAAGCCCATCAAGTTCAACTTTCCTGTCTTTTCTGGGCCATGCTGTGGTGACTTTCCTAAAGGTGTGGTTGAGGTATACCTAGCTCTCCATACCTAAATGTCACACTCACAATTTAAGAGTATTTTCCAAATCTCAGATTTCAAGGACTCTCTTCACAATTTTTTATCTTATTCTCACTCCACTCATACTAATAATTTACTACTTTTCTTAAATCAAACTCACTGTTTTACTTAATACTTATTTTTGCCCCATTCTAAGCAAACTATCCATGAAATAAATGAGTTTATAGACTGGCTTTACATTTTTTATTTATACAAGAAGAATGCAAGGTAATTGAAGAATGGGCAATGGCCCTCCCTGTACAGTCTGTCTGTACAACACACTTGGGGGAAAAACACTGTTCAGGAGATAGCAAAAAAGATAAGAGAAAATGCGTAACAAACTTAATAGATGGTTTTCCAATGACAGTGCTGCACCTCCCTTTTGAGTATACAGGTTATTGAGGCTGATGCAGCTTTGGATGAAAGAGACTCTAGTTCCCTTAAAAAGCAAGTATGAAACAGTCACCATTAGGGCAAGGCCCATGCAGGCCTGCCTGGGCTCTAGCAGTCAGAGGTCAAGTTTTAGGAAGGGCATTTCCTAACGAAGCTGCAAAAGTGGACGCTGGTACTTTCCACCTCAGAACTCTCTTCCTCATATGGTGACATGGGCAGCGTACAGATTTACTTGGCTCCTTTCCTAGGTAACCTTCAAACCTGGAACCAGCTATTGCCAACAGCGGATAGTGGGACTGAGTGCCTGATAAGTTTTTTCCATTGCTGTTATATCACTTTTGCAAAATTTTTAATGGAGATACCAACTCAGACCCTCATAAATTTGCTACTAAAGGAGCTTCTCCTCATAAGGGTAATCATAAAAGTTCCTGTGGGGATAAAGTAGGTTCTAAATTGCTTTAGGGAACATTTCTTTCTGAATCTTAAAAAAAGCCTGTATAGGACTTCCCTGGTGGTCCAGTGGTTAAGAATCCACCTGTCACTGCAGAGGACAAGGGTTAGATCCCTGGTCCGGGAAGATCCCACATGCTGTGGAGCGACTAACCCTACGAGCCCCAACTACTGAGCCCATGTGCTGCAACTACTGAAGCCTGTACCCTGACAGCCCTTGCTTCTCGGTAAGAGAAGCTACCACAATGGAAAACGCCTGCACAATGCGAGCATCGCCCCTGCTCACTACAACTAGAGAAAGCCCATGCTCAGCAATGAAGATCCACTGCAGCCAAAAAATAAAAAATATTTTTTTTTTTAAAAGAAGGGCCATGTAAAACAAGTTTTTAACCCACACAACAGGTGTTGAATCTGACCCCTGAGTCTTTGTTTCTGACCCTGACCCTTGGATTTAGGATGAAGAAATGAACTCAGTAAAACATCTTAGACAATCATTCTACCATGCCCACTTAATTTTCAATGAAAATTCTTCTCAACCCCAAGGCTGGCTAGTCCAAGGCTATTCCAGCCCAGCACTTGTTGCCCTGTGATTGCCACCTCAAATCTGATCAACAAGGCATTTTATAGGGTATCAGCTCTCAACCTAGATAAGCTAATCTACAGCCACAGCTCCTCAATGGGATTTGTTTTAGGGATTAGGCAAGGAATTCCCTGATGGCTCATGTTTTTGGTAGAGGTATGCGGAAAGTTTCAGCGTGATTACTAACCCTTCCTAACTCTTCACCCCACCCGCCCTTCCCACACATTAAGCTACTCTCGCACCAAATCTGCATGACTTTTTCAACTCTAGAACTATGACAGCACACAAGACTCAAGTGGCCCCGCCTAGTTTCAAGGATTTATTTGTCTCCTAAGAACTTCTTCAGAAAAGAAAAACTTGCTAAAGTCACTAGGGACTTTTCATCTCCCTCAAATTCCCAGGCACTTCTCCCATGGAAGAGAAATGTCTGGCTGTGACCTTTTGTCAATATACAAAGAATGAGACTAAAAGTTAAACAAATGGAGGCAGAAATCCTTACAAATGGAACTCCCCAGCAAGTGATGCTAAAATTTAGGATCTTAAGCATGTGAGTGCCCCCAAATAGTAATATTCCCTATGTAGGGGGTGTGGGGTAGAGTTTTTACTAGGAAATTGGCTCACTCCTTTGCAGGAAAAGTCAAGTCATTAATGCATTAGGTATTTCTTGGCTTTTTCTTAAAGTTCTCTTACTGGCATTCAAGGTCTTTCAAGAATGTGAGCATCTCTTGTTCTTTCCCCCAGCAACTGCCTTGATACCTACCTGGCATCTCCTATTTGTGTTTCTAGGTCCCACTTGCCTCCGTAACCCAGGATCCTGCACTTAAAAAGAGTTTTCAGCACCTGTTTTGGTTCATATTACAGTCAGCCCTCCATATCCTGAGGATTCAACCAGTCACAGATCAAAAATGTATGGGGGCAGGAGAGAAATCCCAGAAAGTTCCAGAAAGCAAAATTTGAATTTGACACACCAAGAACTATTTACACATCATTTACATTGTGATCACAACTATTTACATAATATTTACACTGTATATAGTATTGTAAGTAGCCTGTACTTGCATGCTCAGTCACTTCAGTCTTGTGGGACTATTTGTAGCCCTATGGACCCTTTGCAACCCTATGGAACATAGCTGCTAGGCTCCTCTGTCCATGGGGTTCTCCAGGCAAAAATACTGGGGGGGCGGGGGGGTTGCCATGCCCCTCCTCTAAGGAATCTTAACCTAGAGACGATTTAAAGTGTACAGGAGGATGCCTTGAGGTTACAGGAAAATACGATGTATGTCATTTTATATTAAGGACTTTGAGCATCTTTGGATTTTGGTATCCTACGGAGGTCCCAGAACCATTCTCCCCCCTCCCATGAGACCGAGGAATGACTATACAAGCTACTGTTTATTTAGCACCACTAGCCAGGCACCCTGGCACATTTCATTCAGTCCTCACTCAACCCTGTGAGGTATGTTATTAGCCCCATCTTCTAGACTGACTTACGCTGTGAGGAATCTGTTCAAATGGCAAACTTTCTTCCCTAAAAGAATCCCTGAAGGGAGTGTGCACAGGACAATCCCACACTTTGTTGCATTTCTGTACTGCAGAGTGTACATCTGTATTTCACACTCCCTCCTTCAGCCACAGGTATCCCAGCAGAGAGAGTCTACACAATCTAAAAATACACCGAAAATTTTCAGCTCACATAGCAGACTCTTAAAAGACAGAAATTGAGTCTTGCTTATCTCATGCACTCATCTCTTCACAATGGACCGGCACAAGTAGGTGCTCATTACGTTATTAGCTGTGTGGTCCTAAAAAAGTTGCAGCAGCGAATTGGGGCAGGGAAAATCTCTGACAGCAGCTCAGAAAAAAGCGCAAGAAAAACCTCAAAAGCCACCATCACCTTAGTAAGGCACCCCCCCTTCTTTCACCTCCCCAAAGAGGGAAAACAACAGCATTCTGTTCATCTCTCTAATTGGAATACATCAGAGTCTTAAAGATTTGCATTCTTCCCCAACAAGACAGGGTGACAGAGGCATCCTCACACTGAAGTGAAGCCAGTCATGAAAATTTATCAAATAACCAAATTTCATTCTCTAAGGCAGGATATCACATGGCACTCTGCTACAAATACAATCATGACCACTAACTCCCCACTTAAAAGTGAAACAGAAAAAAAAGAAAACAGTCTGATTCCAAGGTCTGTATGCAGACTGTCTCGCTCAGGAATAATCCAGACACAAGTGGACCTGTTCTCCCAGAGTGTCAGCACAGCTGGCCCAGACCACCTAAAGATCTGAGGACAAGGGCCTCTTGCCTTCTCTGCTGGGATTCCCCCGACTGAGGAAGTGAGGGCAGTTTCCACTGAGAACTGCAGGGAAACCACAACCATTACTCAGGCTAGACAGCTGCCAGGGCAGCAGCGCTGCCTAAAACTGAAGCTAAACCAGAGGTGGGAGGCTGTATTCCTTTCCATTACTAAGCCCTGGAGTATTCACTCCCAAGTTCATCCACATTTCAAGAATGTTAAAACCCTGTAGTCAAAACCCTGATTATTTATAATTTAAAATAAACTACTGTGTAAAGCAGAGACTTCACAAATGAAGACAGAAAAGAACTGTGACAGGTAAGATAATACCAGAGTACAAAGCATTCATCACTCTCTTCTCGTGGCGTCCTCCCAAACCCCATCTCCGTTTCCTGCAGCAAACAACTTTTACTTCTTCTGCAGATGTAACCGATTAAAAGGGAAAATGAGGATTCTGGTCCAAAGAGTTGTCAGTGTGTCTCACGCACACACGCCTGTAATTTTGCATCAACCAGAGAGTGGGGTTTGGAACAGAGAAGGAAAACAGAGGCACAGGGCAGGCGGCACAGCAGGCACAGCGAGACGCCCCCGAAGTAGCAGGGATCCAAGACAGAGTTCAAGACAGTTTTTCCCTACTCGCGACTTAACCCGAAATCCAAGTGACTTTGGAGAACAGAGAGAAGGATCCAGGAGCCTCGGAGGCCATGAGCCACCACCCTCGTCCGGTGAAACCTACCCGCTGCCCTCAACCCCACCTCCGCATGGGAGAATCCTAGTCACCCATGGCGCCTCCGGGAAGCCCGCCACGCGCTCCCAGGCTCTCTCCTCGCGACCCTTCTCCCAACCAAGCGGAACGCAAGAGGGAACTTACAGGGAGCCAACCTGACATTTCTCGCCGAGGTGGAAACCCGCGATCTCCTCGCACCGGCATCTTCGGGCGCCTGTCCCGCGTGGGCGCGCCTGTCCCGGGCCCCACTCTTCCTCCTTGTCCAGGCTGCAGGTCAGTCCCCCGCCCCGCAGCCGGGTTTTAACCTGGTACAAGTCCGCGGGGACCCACCCCTTTGTCCCTCCCTCCAAGGCGGCGGCGGCGGCGGCGGCGGCGGCAACGGCCCGCCCCCTACCCAACGCAGCGCCTCTGCGCCCGCCGCTGGCCGCGGAAACTCTCAAATGGGCCGCTACCACCCCTGCACGGCCGGGGGGAGGGCTTGCCGGAGCCGTGCCCCCGGAGTCCCCGCGGAGCGCCGTGCGCGACTCGGCCGAGGACGGAAGAGGGGGGCGGCAGCAGGGAAACCCCGAGGACAGAGCGTCCCGCGGCCCCCACGCCCAACCCCCCTCCGCCGGACCCGATGGTTCGCTCCGCGGCGCGCATTGGGAGCAGCAGGTCCGGCTCCGGGCGCGCGCCGGGGAAGCGCTGCAAGTTCGCGTGCAGCAGAGTTCGGGGTAGTCTCATTGTCCGCGGGGAAAGAATCTGCCTGCAATGCGGAAGACAGAGGTTCGAATCCCTGGGTCGGTAAAATTCGCCTGAAGAAGGGAATGGCAACCCACCCCAGTATTCTTGCCTGGAGAACCCCGTGGACAAAGGAGCCTGGAGGGTCCATGGGGTCGCAAAGAGATAGACGCTACTGAGCAACTGACACTCACTTTCTTTCTGCCCCCAAGGTCGCGTGCGCATCTTGTACGAACACTTTTTGGAGAGGTTTGCAGAGCCTTCTTCCCAATTATCTTCCAAAAGAAAGAACCGGGGAAGCTCCAAAGTTTCTTTTTGTCCTGCCTAGAGACCAGACCGGCCAGCCAACACACACACACATACACACATACAGTTCTCTGTACCCCACGTTTCTCGGCTCAACAATTGATACCCTGGATTCGGAGAGTGTGAGATGTTCGTGTTAAATAATAAAACAAGACTTTTGAGGAAAATATGCTCCAAGTTATCTCTGGCACATTCCCAACAACTCCAATAGAGATTAAAACTCCTCTTCCATTTCTGAGGCTTTTTTTCTTTTTTTTAAGTGAAAGTCGCTCAGTCGTGTCCGACTCTTTGCGACCCCATGGACTATAGAAGTCCTTGGAATTCTCCAGGCCAGAATACTGGAGTGGGTAGCCTTTCCCTTCTCCAGGGGATCTTTCCAACCCAGGGATCGAACCCAGGTCTCCCACATTGCAGGGATTCTTTACCAGCTGAACCACAAGGGAAGGGAAGCCCCAAAGTAGGTCACAAATGCTTATCAGGAAGAATTCATCAAATTCAACTCAGTACATTTATTCATTGTAGAGTCCTCTGATGTGTGTTAGTCATTCTGTCGTGTCCAACTGTTTGCGACCCCATGGTCTGTAGTCCAACAGGATTCTCTGTCAACCGGATTTTTCAGGCAAGAATATTGAGGATCTTCCCCACCCAGGGATGGAACCCACGTCTCCTGCATTGCAGTGGATTCTTTACTGTCTGAGCCATCAGAGAAGTCTCAGTTCAGTTCAGTCGCTCAGTCATGTCCGACTCTTTGTGAAAGTCTACATATTTATAATTGTGCACAATAAATGTTTCCTTATTTTAAAGGCATGTAAGTTATTTGGAGAATCAAAACAGGTACCCTGAATAAAAATATACCTTTGGGTTTGAAATCTTAAGGAAACCACATTGTGAGAGAGAAAAGTTCAGTCCATCCTGCTCTTAGGTTGAATAGTGCATAGTTTACCTGGGCCCACCAGAAGGTAGATGGAGGAGAACATGGCACCCCACTCCAGTATTCTTGCCTGGAGAATCCCTATGGACAGAGGTGTATGGTGGGCTACAGTCCATGGGGTTGCAAAGAGTTGAACATGAATACGCGACTAAAGCACAGCACCTAAGAAGGTAGAAGGGTTGATGGACCCACTGAGGCGATGCAGATGCTAGGCTCTCTCCCTGAAAAGTTGCTTCATTTCCTGCCTAATGAAAACAAGTTTGGCAACTTATGTGGAAAAACAAGTCGAGCAGATGCCTCTGAAAGTGTTAGCTTCTGGCCTCCTTTGCAATGGCAAAGTGCCTGCCTCTGAATAAAAAGCACTGTGAGTAACATTTCCCAGTTTTAAGTCTCCAGAATTAGATGCTTTGATTGTATTCCTGAGGTAAAGTGTTACTCTCCTGATGAAAGCACCATTAAAAAAAAAAAAAAAGTTTCCCAAATTAGGCAGTGCTGACTAATAATAACATGACACCATATGTGAACTGGTCACACCTTAGTGATGTGAGCTTATACCACTAGAATTTAAAAAGAAAGGAACCCAGAATGTAGCAATTATATCTGCTGAACGATTTTACTTTTTCTCTCTAGAGTTGCATTGTCCAATATGATAACCACTTGTCACATGTGAGTTTTGGATGCATTTAAATTTAAATTAAAACTAAAAGAAACTAAAAGTCCAATTTCTTAGTCATGTTAGTCATATCTCCAGTGCTCAGTCAGTAGCCACGCACTTGTCGTTCCCATATTGAATAGTGTAGATATAGGATGTCCATCATTGCATAAAATTCTATTGCATTGTGGCTATTTATTAGTTGCTAAGGCATGTCCAACTGTTTTCAACTCCATGGACTGTACCGCCAGGCTCCTCTATCCCTGGGATTTCCCAGGCAAGAATACTGGAGTGGGTGGCAATTTCCCTCTCCATGGGATCTTCTGGATCCAGGGATCAAACCCAAGTCTCCTGATTGGGCAGGTAGATTCTTTATCACTGAGCCACCAGGGAAGCCCTTCTAATACATTACAGTACTCCAAATGATGACATACTTTTATAGTAGAAATACCAACATTCTGACACAATACATAGTTCTGACTCATGTTGAAAAAAGTCTTTCAATTGATACAGTACCATTGCTGGTGGCAGTATAACTCTATACAACTCTTTGGAAAAGCAAGTTATACTAGTATATATTTCTCACAAGTGGGTTTGCACATGTGAACCCCATTCCTAGAATTTTGTTTCTCCAAAGAACTTCTATCCAACAAATAATTACTAAACACTTTCTATAAAGTCAGAACCCCCTGATACAAGACTTAGGCTCTAGCCTTAGAGTTCAGCCTACTATAGTAGACAATTAGTAAATTATAAGAAACCATTTAAGTACCAAGATTCCTGGCAGCTCAGAGTAGTCTAGGGTCTTTTTGAAGGGTTTCCTCATCCAGATAGGGGTATGGGGTTTACTGAAGTCTTTCCATAGATGAGACAGCAGTTACACATTCTAAAGGACAGGGAGGAATGACTCTGTGAGACAAAAAGAGGAGAAAGTTTTCCAGGTAAAGACAACAAATAACAAGTGGAGAAAAAAGGAAGAGATCACAGGCTTGCTGTTGAGGTAGCAGGAAGTAAGGTTGTTCAGGCAAACAGGGTTTGTGGTCTACTGTGACACTGCAGAAGTGGGATTCGACTGGCATTTTTTGAAGATCACTCTGTCAGCTTCTTGGAAAATGGATGAATTGGGTGGGGGTTGCAGGGAGGGGCATCAGTAAGAATGACAAGGCCAACAACAACCAAAAAAAGGATTTTTGTGGGAATGCAGGTGAGAGATGATGTGACTATGAAGTTAGACAAAATAAGCCAGTGCAAGGGATGAAGGAAGTGGAATCAGCAGCCTGGGTGACTGCCTGATCAGATATGAGGTAAGGAAGAGGGAAGTGAGTCTAAGGTGACTCTCAGGTTTCTGGCTTAACTAAGTGGATGACAGTGTCTTTTGCCAAAAGAGGAAACCAAGCAATGGGAACAGATCTTGGGAGGGGCTTGAGGAAGGACGGTGAATTTAGTTAAGGACTGATTGAGTTGTGAGGGTCATGGGTCCTCCAGGTGGAGATGTTCAACTGCCTACTATGTGCCAGGCATTAACGAGATCTTAGGTAGAAAGGTTTGCGGTAGAGGAAGAGATTTGGAAATTGCCAGTGTACCAAGAAAGCTGGTGTCACGGGAGGTGATGAGA
The DNA here is from genome assembly GCA_006408695.1 of Aepyceros melampus. Classification (NCBI taxonomy): domain Eukaryota; kingdom Metazoa; phylum Chordata; class Mammalia; order Artiodactyla; family Bovidae; genus Aepyceros; species Aepyceros melampus. Next base: position 170,591 of record SJXQ01005519.1, on the reverse strand, counting down.
GTATTCAGAGACAAAAACTGAGGCAGGAAAAGAATAAGGGTATGCCGATCCTTAGGGAAGATCCCAGGGAATGCCAATACTTAGGAGGCAAACTTAAGACCCCAAGGTAGAGATAAAAGAGGAACTGCCAGAAGGGAAAGAAAAAAATCCACTGCAGCAAAGTGTCCAAAAAGTCAAGAGAAGAATGAATTTCAAGAAGGGAAGAACAGCCAACACGGAACTTTGAAGAGTTCAGTTAAGAACAGATGTTCACCAAGAAGAGAACCACAGATCATCCTGGCCAGGCTGTCTCAATAACAAGACAGGACTGGAGGTTAGATGACAGGAGGTGACTGGGAGGCGGGGCAGCGCTTCACTGTATGTATAATAACACAGGATGGAAACCATCGCTGTCCAAGGCTGGAGAACTGTTAAACTACAGCAGATCAACTTCATGGGCATAGCAAGTCACCATTCAAAATTATATAAGGAAGTCTGTAGCAACAAGGATAATAACAATATAATAACCAATGAGAAAGAGTACAAATAGCATCTATCCTCGGGAATCCCCTGACAGTCCAGCAGTTAGGACTCTGTACTTTTACTGTCATGGCCGAGGCTGGCTGGGGAACTAAGATCTCACAAGCACACAGTGCGGCAAAAAAACCCAACAAACAAAAATAGTATCTATCCTGATGGCAACAACAAAAAATTACTCTCTCTCTATATATATATATATATAAAAGAATTGGGAAGTATATGAGAACATGATTTGATGAATGGTAAGGACTGTGTATACTTTTCTTTTCTAATTGTAGTTATTGTTTATGAAATGTTTTAACACTTGTCATTAGGTATTACAGTGTATAAAGTCTTTAAAGCAGGGTCAGTTCAGTTCAGTCGCTCAGCCATGTCCGACTCTTTGTGACCCCATGAATTGCAGCACGCCAGGCCTCCCTGTCCATCACCAACTCCCGGAGTTCACTCAGATTCATGTCCATCGAGTCAGTGATGCCAGCCAGCCATCTCATCCTCTGCCATCCCTTTCTCCTCCTGCCCCTAATCCCTCCCAGCATCAGTCTTTTCCAATGAGTCAGCTCTTCGCATGAGGTGGCCAAAGTACTGGAGTTTCAGCTTTAGCATCATTCCTTCCAAAGAAATCCCAGGGCTGATCTCCTTCAGAATGGACTGGTTGGATCTCCTTGCAGTCCAAGGACTCTCAAGAGTCTTCAACACCACAGTTCAAAAGCATCAATTCTTCAGTGCTCAGCCCTCTTCACAGTCCAACTCTCACATCCATACATGACCACTGGAAAAACCATAGCCTGACTAGACGGACCTTAGTCGGGAAAGTAATGTCTCTGCTTTTGAATATGCTATCTAGGTTGGTCATAATTTTTCTTACAAGGAGTAAGCGTCTTTTAATTTCATGGCTGCAGTCACCATCTGCAGTGATTTTGGAACCCAAAAAAATAGTCTGACACTGTTTCCACTATTTCCCCATCTATTTCAGAGGACCTCAAATAACTGTAAAAACTAAACACTTTTAATCAGATTTCCTCAAGAACATTAAGATTTGGGGATAAACACACACACACATACACATACATACTTGCAACATGATTTTATAAAGTATCATTAAATGGGAGCAAAGGAACCCGACATAAAAGGTCTCCAGGCTAACTAAGCAATTGAGTTGGCCTGTACACTGGTTGGTGGATGAAAGCACTCCTGGGACTTCCCTGGTGGTCCAATGGTTAAACTTGGCTTTCCAATGCAGGGAAAGTTTCCAGTCCAGTTTCCCACATGCCTTGCAGGCAAAAAAACAACACAAAATATAAACAACAGAAGCAATATTATAACAAATGCAATAAATACTTTTAAAATGGCCCACATCATAATGATACTTTCCTTCAATAAGTGTTTCTTGAATGCCTAGCAGATGCCCTGGGGTAGGTATATAGCAGATAAAGGCAATATACAACAGAGGGCTTGCTCACAGCATGATGAAGAGAAAGACATGTACACAAACGATGACAGGGCACAAGAATTGCTCGAGTACGTGCTTGATTTAGGTGCTGGCAGTTAAAACTCTGCCTGAAGGAAGGGTACTTTTCAGGAGAAAAGGCCTGGCATTCCCTTCCCTTCCCAAGCCAAACAACCATACCAGTAACTGTGCATATTCACTTAAAGGATTCCTCCTTCCATAAGCAGTTGCCTCACATCCCCTAAAAGAACATCCAGGAGAGTGGCATTCAAAGTTCTGCTCTGCCCCATGCCTTCACATTTTGTTATTTAACGTTACTCTCACTAACTTTCTAAGTTCGTTAACTCCACGTGCATGCACCTGCAATGGCCCTGTGAGCACACAGCGAGAAGGCGGCTGTTTGGAAGCCAGGAAGGGGGCCCTCACTGAGGATCGAGTCTGCCAGCACCTTGATCTTGGACTTTGCAGGCTCCGGAACTGTGCGAAGTAAACGTCTGTTGTTTAAGCACCCTGTCCGTGGCGTCCTGCTGTGGCAGCCTGGGCTAAGGCAGCCTCTTCTGTCCTATATGCGTGGACGCTACTGCCTTCTCCAGGCTCAGCCCAGCCTGCACTCTCCCAAGCTCACTTCCTGGAGCTGCACCGGCCTTTCTTTGCAGTTGTTGCTCTTGAGACCCTGCCAAGCTCATTCCTGCCCCAGAGCCTTTGTTGGTGCTTCTCTGCCTGGACCACAAAGCCAGCTCCTGCTTAGATTTCTCTTTCCAACTAAAGTAGAAAGCATCCCTTGAGGTTACTACCAGGAAATGATGCCCTCAGGAGAAAGCCAAGTTTAAATTAAAGCAAGAAGGTGGAGTTCAGCTGAATGTTTCATTTACAGTGAGGCAAGGGTTTCAGAGAGCCCAGTGCAGGGTATGAAAGGGTGGGAATGGTAGATGGTCTATTTAGGGGATGGGAAGACCAGAGAGGAATAATAGCAGGAAGGGAGAGTAGCCCTAGAAAGGGCTCCCTCTTTTTAATCATCACCATCCTCATCATCATTATTACCACTGATAATATGTTGGCATTGCTGCTACTATTACTACAATGAAAAGATATTACAGTAAGTACAAAGAGGATGAAAATATCAGTAATCAGACTTACAGGGAAAGAAAGTTTTCAGTTCTAAATGGATGGTGGCTTCTACTTGCCTCTCCTCTCACTGCCAATGGTACAAACTCCAAACCCCAGCATACCCCACCCTGTTCCTACCCTCCATCCTGTGTAAGGACTGGGCAATGTTTCTGGCCATGATGGGTTCACCTGGCCACAAAGTTGACGGAAGAATTAGCTGTGCAACTCAGAATCAGCTGGATGGATTACAAGTCTGAAGAGGCCCTGGAACGGTGCTGGGGGAGTTCTGGTTGGAAGGAGGTGGCTGTGGTCTGGACTGACCTCAGGATGCCATACTGTGCATGGGCAGGCTTCTAGGAAACTTATGGGGCTGACCTGGGTATATTTGGCCTGCTCAACAGGAATTGAGATATAGCATAATCCAAGTCCAGTCCTGGAGATCACAGTGGCACTTTCTGGGATGTGGTTTCATCTGGACAGACCCTGTTACAGAGCATGTTCTATCTGTGGAGAGCCCTCTCCTCCTGGCAAGGTGCCCTGGATCCTAAAGGCACTGTGCTCTGTGTTTTGACATCTTTAATTATTTTTACTACTATTTATATTGCAGAGTATATAAAATCCACACTCTTCGGGGTGTTAACATCCCATCAAAAAACCCAGAAACCTGGATTAAAAAGTAATTGATTAAATGCACATTATGTGCCACAAATCTTTCAAACACTATATTAACTCATCTAATGTAAATCCTTCCATCGCCCCTGTATACTTGATATTATTGTCCTGTTTTAAGAATGAGGAAACTGAGCTTCCCAGAGGAAAACAGCTTGCCCAAGGGCATCACAGAGTAGATGATGGGTAAGACTCCAAACCTATCAGACTCAAAGTCCATTCTCATCACTGCTCTCCTGTCCCTCAGTTCATTGTCTACAGCAATAAGACAACTGCACAGAGTTGGGGCAGAGGTAGGTCTTTGGCTGTTATTATTGTTGTTTTCCTTTTGGTTCTTTTTTTAAACAGACGAGGGCTTTTGCTGACACAACAACTGAACAAATAATGCTGGGGAATCATATTTATGAAAATCTTCCTGTGCAATATTAAAAAGGTAAATACCACAAATGTCATTTGACTCCAGCCAATGAGCTAATAGCTAGTATGGATATGAGAGTTGGACGAGAAGGCTGAGTGCCAAAGAAATGATGCTTTTGAACTGTGGTACTGTAGATGATTCTTGAGAGTCCCTTGAACTGCAAGGAGATCAAGCCAGTCAATTCTAAAAGAAATCAACCCTGAATATTCATTGAAGGACTGATGCTGAAGCTGAAACTTCAATACTTCGGTCACCTGATGTGACGAGCCAACTCTTTGGAAAAGACTCTGATGTTGGGAAAGATTGAGGGCAGGAGGAGAAGGGGGCAACAGAGGCTGAGATGGTTGGAGGGCATTACTGACTCAAAGGACATGAGTTTGAACAAATTCTGGGGGACAGTGAAGGACAGGGAAGCCTGGCATACTGCAGTCCACGGGGTTGCAGAGAAAACAACAATGAGCTAGGAATTAGAATCCTGAAATCAAATATGATTCTAGCATCTAAGAATTCTCGAATTTCCTCTCCCAAACTTAAGAAATAAGTTTCTTAAAAACAAACAAAAAAAAAACCTTTAATAAGGGAAATTTTTTCCTTTTTAAGGGAAAAAAGTCCTCATCTCCCATGCAAGGGAGGGAATCTAAGGTGAGAGTGGCCCAGGGGACTGTCTGTGTGATATACAAGTCCTCCAGGGAGCCCAGAGGGGCCTCTGGCAACTTGAATTGGTTAATCCTGTAGCACTAAGAATTCAGTATCCCTGACCAACACAGATTATAATTGTTGAAGTGTCTCCTTGCTTGTCAAAGAATCCTCAGATCTGAAAGGGGCCTTAGAAAAAAAGCTGTTAAGTTTTCCAGGGCAGCCATGCAAAATAGTACAGGCCTCTGAAAACAAAGGAAGCTGGTCCTGGGAAAGGCAAATCCAAGAGGCATTCTATAAAAACTTGAAAACACATAACATACATTTCTATGAAGACAGCTTCTCAATGATAAGAATCACCTGAGGCATCCCAGGTGCCTCACTGAGATCCTGATTCAATGGGTCTGAGAAGGGCCCCGGGGAATTTTACATTTCAGCACTGTACCCAGCAGGTGAATCTTATCATCAGGGAAGTTTAAGATATTCTGCTAAAGGGACATTGTTACAATTCTCTGACAAAAGATAACAAGGTTTCCAAGGCAGGTAAAACATTCATTTTGAAGGTCAGAAAATAATTCTCCTGTGGGAAAGGATCAGGGAAGGGATAGTTACTGATTTGGGGATAGACATGTACACACTGCTATATTTAAAATGGATAACCAACAAAGACCTACTGTACAGTACATGGAACACTGCTCAATGTTATGTAGCAGCCTGGATGGGAGGGGAGTTTGGCGGGGAATGGATACATGTATATGTATGGCTGAGTCCTTTTAACTGTTCACCTGAAGCCGTCACAACATTGTTAATCAGCTATGCCATGCGAGTTCAGCCATGTTCGACTCTTCGCGACCCCACGGACTGTAGCCTGCCAACTTCCTCTGTCCGTGGGATTTTCCAGGCAAGAATACTGGAATGGGTTGCCATTTCCTCCTCCAGGGGACCTTCCTGACCAACCCACATCTTCTGCGGCTACTGCATTGGCAGGCACATCCCTTATCACTCAGCCACCAGGGCTATTAATACCATTGCTGTTAATCAGTTTAAACAAAATTAAAATTTTAGAAAAAAGAAAAGAATTCTCTTCTTGCAAAATGTCTTTGGCTTACAAAAGGGTCAGATGTTATAATCCTCTTGGTATGTTGACTTGCATACATATTTGTATATACACATATCTTTGAGTTTCAGTTATTTTGAAATAAATGATACTTGTTTATTTACACAAACCGTACCGCAGATCACACACACACAAAAAAAAGAATAGTAAAATGCAATTAAAATGTCACAATCCTGAGCAAACTACTGTTAGATAACTGGATGAGCATCCTTCCAGGTACCTCCATGCACAGGTAAGCATATAGATATCATATATAACACATCTGGGGCTATACTGGACATGCCCTTTTGCTACCTGTTTTTTCTACATGCTGCTGCTGCTGCTGCTAAGTCGCTTCAGTCGTGTCTGACTCTGTGCGACCCCACAGACGGCAGCCCACCAGGCTTCCCCGTCCCTGGGATTCTCCAGGCAAGAACACTGGAGTGGGTTGCCATTTCCTTCTCCAATGCATGAAAGTGAAAAGTGAAAGTGAAGGCACTCAGTCGTGTCCAACTCTAGGGACCCATGGACTACAGCCTACCGGGCCCCTCCGTCCATGGGATTTTCTAGGCAAAAGTACTGGAGTAGGGTGCCATTGCCTTCTCCATTTTTCTACATAGGAGTAGGTGATTTTTCCATGGCAATATAGTTCTATATCATCACTTTTCTGTGTGTGTGTTAGTCGCTCAGTCATGTCCAACTCTTTGCAATGCCATGGACTATAGCCTACCAGTCTCCTATGTCCATGGAATTCTTCAGGCAAGAATACTGGAGTGGGAAGCTGCAAAATATTCCCATCTGTATGAATATACCATAATTTCCTGAATAAATACTTCAAAGTTCTTTTAAAAAATGGTATAGAGCAGAGATCCCTAGCCTCCAGGCTGTGAATGGGCATTGGGCCACAACCTATTAGGAACCAGGCCACACAGTAGGACGTGAGTGGCTGGACAGCTAGCAAAGCTTTATTTGCTGCTCATCGTCACTGGCATTCCCACCTGACCCACCATCCCACCCCACCACCGTGGTCCATGGAAAAATTTTCTTTCACAAAATTAGTCCCTGGTGCCAAAAAGTTTGGGGACCACTGGTAAATAGGACAAGTTAAAAATCAGATGGATGAAATTCCCAAGATTTATTTTCCATAGATAATGAGAAAGCAAGCAGTTTGTAAGTTGTTCTTTAGCTGCTAAGTCATGTCCAACTCCTTTGCAACCCCATGGACTCTAGCCTGCCAGGTTCCTCTGTCCATGGGATTTACCAGCCAAGAACACTGGAGTGAGTTGCCATGTCCTTCTTTCTCCAGGGGATGTTCCCAACTCAGGGATCCAACCCAAGCCTCCTGCATTAAGGCAGATTCTTTACCACACTGCCACCTGGGAAGTCCCACAGTTTATAAGACTCAGGCACAATTTGTAAAAAAGATGTATATAGTATAGATAGTATGTTAGTAAGGTATGTTAAAAAACAAAACAGAATAAATGAAGTGCTTTTGTGTTAAGTATAGATGAAAATAAAGAAACAAATAAGAATATCACTTATAAACGAAGCGTTCCAATGAAGGACAAAGTAAATCTTAAATATTAATATTTAATAAAGCCACAAGAAAAACTCAATAAAATATTAATAAATGCACCAAATATCTAACTTACAATTTCATTTAGATGTAATAATATAGTTTATATTATTATTAATAAACATCTCCCAAAATATTAGTAACACATAATAAAGCCCAGCTCTTGTTGCCTTTAGATTGACAGCTATGCCATCCCTAAACTGATCACCCATCAGTGACACCCATTATGTACAGCTCTGGCCACCTGAATACTCTGCCCCCAAGTGCAGGCAAATTACTATTGAGCTATAGCTACTGGCCAAGTATACTTGGCCTGTATCCCTGCTATGGGGAAAGCCTGTGCTGGCTTCAGACACCTTCTATCTGCTAAGCCTCCTGTTCAACCTCAAATCTGGTCTCTGGGACCACACCATCATTGGGGAAAGCTAACACCGCAAAGAGACAGGACATGTGAAGACCGCAAGCACAGGATTCCAGAGTGTGGACCTTTCACCTTATTTATATCATCACCTAATTATGTTAAAAGTGTTTGAATCTTTCCCCCTTGCATCTCAAAGCATGTTTTCAAGGTGAATAAATCATATGACTGGAACAACTGACTTTGTTCTCTGAGCCTTTCTGTCTCATAATCTCTGGGAGAGTTCCCTTGGCAATATTCTTTGAGGATAAGACTGCATCAAAGTTACTTCCCACACTTCTAGAGTAATGGAGAGAAGCAAGCATGGTAGGGGGCCATCATGACTAAATTATACACATAGAAGGTACATCAAATTCTTTGCTAGTCTGGGCCATGAGGGCAAGGGTAATACAAAGTGCAATCTTTCATTTAATTTCAGGAATGTATCGGGTTTTCAGCTTTTCTTGCCTCCAAAATTATCTAAGTTTTTAAATAAATTAATCACAATTTATTTTCAAGAGATTCTGATATTTATGTTTTATACACTAAATCACATAAGCAGTTTTAGCTATTCTTCCCAATGACACTTTATTTTCACCTATCTTCTCTCTCCCTGATCTATTTCTAGCTCTCCTAGAACCATCCTCCACTTGCTAAAGTATTTTGATTCTTGTTCTAAATCTTGCCATAAGTATCCTACTGAGCTAAAGCCATCAGAAGAGACAAATTTAATTTTCACATAAGTATAAAGTCTCTTTCAAAGTGTGTTGCCAGTTATTTTAGTTACCAGGCTTAAGATCTGAACTAAAAATAATCATATATGTAATTATTTTGATTTTTTGACTATCAATAATTATATCACAAATATCCATGTCAAATATGAATAATTATAATCATGAATTTTTTTCAAAAATCAATAATTAAAAAAAAAATCAATAGGATTAGGTAAGGGAATTCCTATCTAGGGTATTTTGTCTAATCTCACTGTATAATCAGATTACCTCTAAATAAATCAAAACTTTGGCTGAACTGAAACATGCTATCACCAACCATTCAACTAATGAAAATGTGAGGTATCAAAATCAGGACTCCAGTGATGACACCCTTCCCAAACAGAAACTAATTGCATCATTTTTTTTTTTTTTTTTAAATCTTTGGCTGTGCTGAGTCTTCATTGCAGTGCACAGGCTCTAGTGTACATGGGCTTGGCTGCCCCCGCAGCATGTGGGACCTCAGTTCCTTGACTAGGGTTTGAACCGGAGTCTCCTCCTTTGGAAGGCAGATTCTTAACCACCGGACCACTCAGGAAGTGAATACTAGAGTAGGTTGCCATTTGCTTCTCTAAGGGATCTTCCAACACAGGGATCTACCCTGCATTCCTGCACTGGCAGGCAGATTCTCTACTACTGTGCCATTTGGGAATCCCTTTCATCAGCTCCTGGTGGTGGTGGTGGTTTAGTCTCTAAGTCCTGTCTGATTCTTGCAAACCCATGGACTGTAGCCCTGCCAGGCTTCTCTGTCCACGGGATTCTCTGGGCAAGAATACTGAAGCGGGTTGCCATTTCCTTCTCCATCACAAGCTCCTAGTCATGTTTTAATTCTTAGGTTTTGGGTTCTTAAAACATTCAGGAGTATAATTAAATTTATGTTTCAGAACCTAGGTTGAATATTACTCATCTCTAATATATGCTATACTTAAAATATCCAGACATTTCAGATTTCCAGAGATAAGCAAATGGCTACCATTCCATCTTGTTGACCTCATGAGGGAAGCATGCACTTTAATTTTTGTTTGGAAAACATATTAGACTATAATTATAGCATTCAAACACTTCTTATTTTTATTTCTCTTCCACTTCAATGGTACACAAATATACATGATGAAATTTTGCTTTAATTGCTAAAGTGACCAAAGTCTTTGTACATGAGTATTTGGGGCAATGCTCTTTCATTATAAATACTTGAAGAAGAAAATATGGAATTATTGTATGAGTACTGACAAAACTACTTGTCTAAAATCTCCACAGCTAGACAATTAAGTTGCTTGAATCCCTGAATGCTGAAACAATTCCAAGTAAAGATACTTAAAATACAAGTGCAGAACTAACACATTGCTTACAAATATTTAGGTTGGTTTGAGAAGGAAATTAAGAATAGGACATCTATACTCTGATAACCTGTGTATTTATAGGTAGTGGTGGTTTAGTCACCAAGCTGTATCTGACTCTTGCAACACTATGGACTATAGCCCACCAGGCTCCTCTGTCCATGGAATTTCCCAAGCAAGAATACTGGTGTGGGTTCCTGTTTCCTTCTCCAGGGAATCTTCCTGACCCAGGGATCAAACCCACATCTTCTGCATTGTAGGCGGATTCTTTACCACTGAGCCACCAGGGACGCCCATATGTATAGGGATTTAATGTTTTAATAGCAATGAATTTTCAATTTCATATACTCCAGTGGTCCCCATCCTTTATGGCACCAGGAAGCAGTTTTGTGAAAGACCATTTTTCCACAGACTGAGGGTGGGGGTGGGGTGGGGAATGGTTTCAGGGTGATTCAAGAGCATTATATTCACAGTGCATTTTATTACTGTCATTAATATACATCAGCTCCACCTCGGATCATCAGCAGTAGATCTGGAGGGTGGGGATCCCTGATATAATCTGGTAATTTCCCACCACTCTCCCTAAACAGGCAGGATAGGAAACTGACATATAAAAATATCTGATCCATAAACTCAAGAATTAGAAATAAACAGGCTATCAGCTTGGTATCCTGATCTCTACACCACTGCTTTTCCCAGTGAACCATGAGCAGACATAGCAGGAAAAAAAGCGGGGGAAAGCCAGTAAACGAAGTGAAGCACTGGGTGAAAGAACACATTGATGAATCAGATCTGGGCTTTCAACAAACCCCAGTTCTGCTACTTCGTAGGTTTAACGTACCCCACTGCCACTATTCAGCTGTTCTGACCTATCAAAATGGCAAGTTACACAGCTGGACCTGACGGGCGTGTGATTTATGAAAACCCTCTGAGTTTCCATCTCTGCATCTGTAAAATGGTATAGTGAGTTGTATGGTGTCTCCCCAAATTTCACACGTTGAAGTCCCAGCTCTCCTTACCTCAGAATATGATCTTATTTGGAATCAGGATCCTTACAGAGGCAATCAAGTTAAAGTCAGGTCTTCAGGCGGGGGCCCTAATGCAGTGTGACTGCTATCTTAAAATGGGTTAATTTAGACAAAGAGACAGATGCACATAGCGGGAAGACGACAGTACCGAGCACACTGTAATAAGCTCCCAAATAAATATAAGGCTTTCATCTTTATTACTGTAGGTTGATACTTCATATCAGAATTACAATAGAACTCTCCCCACAAACAACTTTTCTTCTCACAGTATAGCATCTCCAGGCCTCTGAGGTACAGCCTGTCCTCCCCACTTTTTTCTTCCCCTCTCTGTACACCTGGCCAACAACTTAACCCTCCTCAGGAGCCTCTTCTCACATAATCACTGCTTCAGCCCTTCTGCTCTGCAGCTCTTTTCACACAGCAGTGTAATTACGGATCTCAAATTAGATTCCCAAGTCCCCCAGACAAGCCTTTACATTCCTCTTAGCTTTCCTCAGGCAGTGCCGTGTGAGCCTGTGAGGTGCTCTTAAATGTTTGAGGAAAGAATCTCTTCACCACAGGTACGGAAACTGGCCACATACTATCTACAAACAAGCCCAGGCTCTAAGATACCTGTTAAAAGTACTGTCCAGGTTAGTGGTTCTCAAAGTGTGGTGGGGATACCTGAACCATCAGCCTGGATGGGAACTTGCTAGCAAGGCAAATATCCTGGGGCTCACCTCGAGGGACTGAAGCCGCAACTCTAGGGAGGGAACCCAGGAATCTGTGTTTTAATAAGCCCTCCAGGTGACTGATGCAGCTAAAGTTTGTGAGCTACTGTTCTATCTCCAATTCCATGTGAAGGGGTTGGGCTGCTGGTTTTGAGCTCCCCAGGAATTCCTACAGAGGAGGAGTCCCAGGGGAGAGGGGACCGCAGAGGGGCTCTCAGGGGCACAGAAGCAAAAGTTTTAATGTTCACCTTCAATTCACTTATCTATACCCATATTATGGGAGGAGCTGGTAACACCTCCAAACTGTTACTATCTAAATTACCTAGCAATGAGAATCCATGTCTAGGAAGTGAGGCTCTGTCCAGACTCTGAGCCTCCTTCCCGAGAGCAAAGAGGCAAAGATGACTTTGCCGCATCAGAAAAGTGAACTCCAAAGCCCCTTAAAGTAGCAACAAACAAGTGCCAGGCAAAGAGTGCTCTCCAGAGACTTTAAGATAGTAAAGCAGGGCAGCTGCAGGTAGGAGCTTATAATCAGAAACAGGTAAGTGGCCTTCAGGGACCCTCCTCCATCCATGCCAGACACTGCTAATGGCTCACAAAATTCTTACTCAACAAACATGGACAGTATCTACATGCTAAGTTGCTTCAATCATATCCGACTCTTTGTGACCCTAAGGACATAGCCCACCAGGCTCCTCTGTCCATGGGATTCCCCAGGCAAGAATACTGGAGTGGGTTGCTGTGCCCTCTTCCAGGACATCTTCCCGACCCAGGGATTGAACCTGTGTCTCTTAAGTCTCCTGCACTGGCAGGCACATTCTTTACCACTAGCACCAGCGGGACAGTATCTAGAAATCTTTAACTCCAGGCAGCCACTATCAATTGATCAGATCTGGCCCTTGCGAAAAACCCATTACTATCCTAGTTTAGGAGTTAAATCCTCAAGTTCGGTAGAGTTATATGGAAAACAGCTGCTATTTTGGAATCTCACTGCACTTGGGAATCAGAGGCTATGCAATCTTGGGGAAACCATTTAAAATCTTTGAATCTCAGTTTCCTTATTTGCAAAAGGGAGCTGGCAATAGGTCCTCCAGAATGTTCTGAGGATAAACAAGATGGATGAAAGCCCCTTGTCCAGTCCCTGGCAAGTAAAATGCTCTTAATAACTGTCCGTTGGATTTGAAACTATAGCCATGTGGAGAAAACCGCACCACCCAAGCTTGCCTGCAGCTAATTCACCCAGAAACCCAGGTTTCAGTATTTATCTGTGAAGGAGCTGTGGAGTAAGATGCTAGCTTAGGAAAACAAACTGATGTTGAAGGGTATGTGGTCACTAGTATAGGCAATCAGAAACAGGGAGACATTTATCGGGAAGAGATTGTTTGAGTCCTTCTCCAAAGACAATGCCAGCTCCAGCTCCTCCTTTGCCATATCCATACTGGACCTCTAAATCATTTGACTAAAGCAACAGATCCTACCTAGAAATCTACTTTCAGGAAAACCACTTCCAGGGTTTGGGCAAGCATCTGTCTTCTTATGTTTGCAATGTTTAAAAGCTCCATAGAGAACATCTCAGTAAACAAAACCCACTCCTAGCCTTGTTAGTTCAGTGGAAACTGAGGAATTCCCCACTCAAGTGTCCCCATTTGCACAACTAGATGCCAAGAAAGGCCCTGGAGTGTGACCATTGCTTGCTATATGTTAACTCATTCAGCTTCATGTTAACAAGCCCTTTTTACAGATAAAGGATCTGGAGCTCACAGACATTAAGACAATAACACAAGGAATCAACCTGCCTGACTTCAGGCTTTACTACAAAGCCACAGTCATCAAGACAGTATGGTACTGGCACAAAGACAGAAATACAGATCAATGGAACAAAATAGAAAGCCCAGAGATAAATCCACACACCTATGGACAGCTTATCTTCGACAAAGGAGGCAAGAATATACAGTGGATTAAAGACAATCTTTTTAACAAGTGGTGCTGGGAAAACTGGTCAACCACTTGTAAAAGAATGAACTTAGATCACTTTCTAACACCATACACAAAAATAAACTCAAAATGGATTAAAGATCTAAACGTAAGACAAGAAACTATAAAACTCTTAGAGGAGAACATAGGCAAAACACTCTCTGACATAAATCACAGCAGGATCCTCTATGATCCACCTCCCAGAATACTGGAAATAAAAGCAAAAATAAACAAATGGGATCTAATTAAAATTAAAAGCTTCTGCACAACAAAGGAAACTATAAGCAAGGTGAAAAGACAGCCTTCTGAATGGGAGAAAATAATAGCAAATGAAGCAACTGACAAACAACTAATCTCAAAAATGTACAAGCAACTCCTGCAGCTCAATTCCAGAAAATTAAACGACACAATCAAGAAGTGGGCCAAAGAATTAAATAGACATTTCTCCAAAGAAGACATACTGATGGCTAACAAACACATGAAAAGATGCTCAACATCACTCATTATCAGAGAAATGCAAACCAAAACCACAATGAGGTAGCATTTCAGGCCAGTCAGAATGGCTGTTCTCCAAAAGTCTACAAGTAATAAATGCTGGAGAGGGTGTGGAGAAAGGGGAACCCTCTTACACTGTTGGTGGGAATGCAAACTCGTACAGCCACTATGGAGAACAGTGTGGAGATTCCTTACAAAACTGGAAATAGAACTGCCTTATGACCCAGCAATCCCACTGCTGGGCATACACACTGAGGAAACCAGAATTGAAAGAGAGACGTGTACCCCAATGTTCGTTGCAGCATTGTTTATAATAGCCAGGACATGGAAGCAACCTAGATGTTCATCAGCAGAAAAATGGATAAGAAAGCTGTGGTACATATACACAATGGAGTACTACTCAACCATTAAAAAAATACATTTGAATCAGTTCTAATGAGGTGGATGAAACTGGAGCCTATTACACAGAGTGAAGTAAGCCAGAAAGAAAAACACCGATAAAGTATACTAGCACATATACATGGAATTTAGAAAGATGGTAATGATGACCCTGTATGTGAGACAGCGAAAGAGACACAGAAGTATAGAACAGTCTTTTGGACTCTGTGGGAGAAGGTGAGGGTGAGATGATATGGGAGAATGGCATTGAAACATGTCTATTATCACATGTGAAAAGAATTGCCAGTCCAGGTTCGATGCATGATACAGGGTCCTCGGGGCTGGTGCACTGGGATGACCCAGAGGGATGGGGTGAGGAGGGAGATGGGATGGGGTTCAGGATGGGGAACACATGTACACCCATGGCGGATTCCTGTCAATGTATGGCAAAACAAATACAATATTGTAAAGTAAAATAAATAAATAAATAAAACTGGAAAAAAAAATCCGCCTGCCAGTGCAGGAGATGTAGGTTGACCCCTAGTCTAGGAAGATCCCAAAAGCCTTGGAACTACTTGGCCTGAATGCCAGAACTTTGGAGCCAGTGATCTAAAGTCTAGGAGCCACAGCTACTGAGCCTGCATACCCTAGAAACCATGCTCAGCAATAAGAGAAGTCACCATAATGATAAGACCATGCATTTCAACTAGAAAGTAGCCCTTGCTTGCTGCAACTCAAGAAAAGCCCGTACAGCAGCAAAGACCAAGCACAGCCAATAGATAAATACATTAATGAATAAAGTTATTTTTAAAAAGAACTGGGAAAGAGACAGTATCAAAGTAATAAAGATAATGTTGCTTATGTTATATTTCCAGATGTGGAAAAAGAATGCTGACTCTCCACCTCTAATTTGTGGGTATACCAAGGGTGTAAGTTACAGAAGTGGTTGTCATATACATTTGTCTTAAAATTTCTAAGACATTAAGAACTCTTCACAACCAAGATTGAGATAGAACTGTTCTTACTGTATACAGTAATTGGACACTGAATTCCATTGCACTACTGTTTAGAGAGACATAAAGACTTCACTCCAGCTGTTGACAAATCACTGCTTCAAGGGACAGTTAAAGTAATGAGCATAGGCTTAAGTTTTCAGCTAAAGAATTAATGTTGATATGAGAAATTTAGCAGTTTCAAGAATCATATGGCGGTGAAGAAGAGCATGCAAATTATGATAAGGAACTGTTAGAAAATACTAATAAAGACAATTTTAAGCCAACATTAAGACTTTGTTTATTTTAGAAAATTTTCTTTTGTTTTACCAATATCCTCTTTATAGAGAATGTTATATTTATACATAATAAAAAATGAAGAGGAACTACAAAGCCTCTTGATGAAAGTAAAAGGGGAGATGAAAAGTTGGCTAAAAGCTCAACATTCAGAAAACGAAGATCATGGCAACTGGTCCCATCACTTCATGGGAATTAGATGGGGAAACAGTGGAAATAGTGTCAGACTTTAGTTTTTAGGGCTCCAAAATCACTGCAGATGGTGACTACAGCCATGAAATTAAAAGACGCTTACTCCTTGGAAGAAAAGTTATGACCAACCTAGATAACATATTCAAAAGCAGAGACATTACTTTGCCGACTAAGGTCCGTCTAGTCAAGGCTATGGTTTTTCTTGTGGTCATGTATGGATGTGAGAGTTGGACTGTGAAGAAAGCTGAGTGCCGAAGAATTGATGCTTTTGAACTGTGGTGTTGAGAAGACCCGTGAGAGTGCCTTGGACGTCAAGGAGATTCAACCAGTCCATTCTAAAGGATATCAGTCTTGGGATTTCTTTGGAGGGAATAATGCTAAAGCTGAAACTCCAGTACTTTGGCCACCTCATGAGAAGTGTTGACTCACTGGAAAAGACTCTGATGCTGGGAGGGACTGGGGGCAGGAGGAGAAGGGGACAACAGAGAATGAGATGGCTGGACGGCATCACTGACTCAATGGACGTGAGTCTGAGTGAACTCCGGGAGTTGGTGATGGACAGGGAGGCCTGGTGTGCTGCAAATCATGGGGTTGCCAAGAGTCGGACGTGACTGAGTGAATGAACTGAACTGAACTGAACTGAATCTGTTTTACAAATTTTTGGCTTTATTGTTTTATATAGCATGCCTACATTTAACTGAACTGAACTGAACTGAATGCATACCCATAGGGTGGCTCACATGATAAAGTGTCTGCCTGCAGTTGAGGACACCTGGGTTTAATCCCTGTGTTGGGAAAATCCTCTGAAGGAGGGCATGGCAACCCATTCCAATATTCTTGCCTAAAGAATCCCATGGACAGAGGAGCCTGGTGGGCTGTAGTCCATGGGGTCACAAACAGTTGGACAAAGCATCAGCAGCAAGTAAAATACAATACTTGATGTTTAACAGGTTTCTTTGTGCATCTGGACACTGTACTTAATTTGTCCTTAAAATTTGAAACTGCATTGTCTTAAGAAGACTGAGTATTTGGCTTTTATCATTTTAGTGTATACATTCATTTCTTTTCTGAACATTTTTAAATTAGCAATTTTAATTGATGATTTGACAAATTATTATGGCACAGTCTTACATTTTTCTCTAAAAAAATAGTAGATAATATATAGAAGTGAAATTATATTTAACATTACCATTTATAAATTATATATGTATATATATATATGCCTGAAAATTCTGATGCAAAGTGGATTCTTTATAAATATTAGTATTTACCTCTGTACCATTTTGAATCTTGGGTAAAATCAACAAACCATAAATGGTCTTCTCTTTCTCTGTTTTTCCCTGAAATAATTGTTTAAAACATAGCCTTGGTGATAATAATTTTATAACTTAGTATGATTTTTGATGGAGAAGGCAATGGCACCCCACTCCAGTACTCTTGGCCTGGAAAATCTCATGGATGGAGGAGCCTGGTAGGCTGCAATCCATGGGGTCGCTAGGAGTCGGACATGACTGAGTGACTTCACTTTCACTTTTCACTTTCGTGCGTTGGAGAAGGAAATGGCAACCCACCCCAGTGTTCTTGCCTGGAGAATCCCAGGGATGGGGGAACCTGGTGGGCTGATGTCTACGGAGTCACACAGAGTCGGACACGACTGAAGCGACTTAGCAGCAGCAGCAGCCTGAGTTTTGAAATTATAACTAAAAAATATCATAGAGATATAACTATAAAAATTAAAATGTATAAAATCAATTATGAAGCTACTCATAATACATATAATTTCTCCACCCTATTTCATAAAATTATTCAGTCTCAGAAATTTCATCTAAATGCATGACAATTCAAGAGATATAGAATGTATGAAGAATAATTAGAATTCTGAAACTTGTTAAAGATTCCAGACTTTGTGACTTGACTATATACATTCATCATCAACATCATCACATCAGAGTAAATATGTGTGTATGCACATATAAGTATTCATTTTGTATAGTCTATGTCTGCATGTCTACCTGTAAATAGTATACAAGAAATCTTCTTAGTTATTTTACATATATTGCTTCCTTTACCCCACAGTAAAGACAAGACAGACAAGAGCATTGTGGTCCCAAAGGGTTAAATATTTGTTTGAGGTGATACAGCTATCTAATGGCAGCTATTCATTTTAAGTCTTTACAAAAATTATGGAAATTGCATTCTAAAAATAAAAATACTATAAAATTGAAAGTCATGTTACTCATTCTCTCTGTTGCCATTGTTGAATCACAAACCAGTACAGATTGCAGTTTTCTAATCTGTAAAATGAGAAAATCATATTGTATCATTATGGATACTCTTTTTATCTATTGTAAGTCAATAATTTTAATTTTCTACATCATTTATATGTTCATACACTCATGCATTCATTCACTTTACTTTCACTTACTTAGATACTTACCCTGATCCAGTGTGTTTTCTGTTCACTAGGGTGAACTGATATGGCATTGTCTACCTGGGCTCACAATATATATATTATTTTATATATATATATTATCTACTTGGGCTCACTATATATATATAATATTATTTCATTATTGTTTGCCTCATATATATATATATATCAATAATTTCATTATTATAAATTAAAGTAAGTACTATGAGAACACAATGCAGAATGCCAGAAAAAGCATATAAAATTAGGGGACTAATAAGGTTATGCATGCCCAGGGATAAATAGATGAGCTATGAGCAGTGCCTACTATGAGGAGAATAATTACAATATAGAGATACTCTATAAAACAATGTATATTTTATATATACAAGCAACTTCTCACCAAT
The DNA here is from genome assembly GCA_006408695.1 of Aepyceros melampus. Taxonomy (NCBI): domain Eukaryota; kingdom Metazoa; phylum Chordata; class Mammalia; order Artiodactyla; family Bovidae; genus Aepyceros; species Aepyceros melampus. Next base: position 151,736 of record SJXQ01005519.1, on the reverse strand, counting down.
TTACCCACTTTATTTTGTTACCAAAGGCTTAATTTTAAAGCATCTAAAACTCCAGTACTCTTGCCTGGAAAATCTCATGGGCAGAGAAGCCTGGTGGGCTGCAGTCCATGGGGTTGCTAAGAGTCGGACACGACTGAGCAACTTCACTTTCACTTTTCACTTTCACACATTGGAGAAGGAATGGCAACCCACTCCAGTGTTCTTGCCTGGAGAATCCCAGGGATGGGGGAGCCTGGTGGGCTGCCATCTATTGGGTCACACAGAGTCAGACACAACTGAAGTGACTTAGCAGCAGCAGCAGCAGCAAAACCATTATTGGACAGAATAAGTTATGCTGTGGTAACAAACAACCTAAAACCTTATCAAGATATAAGGCAAAAAGTTTGTTATTCCCTCATATGAAACGTCCATCCAGGAGCAAGTTGGGGATCTCCTTATCATTGCCAGTCAAGAACTCAGGCTTACACAGACTCCTTCTCAATATGTACATCCATGATAGGTTGAAGGGATCTGATGTTTACCAAGTAAAATGTCAAATCTCAAAAGCATTTGCCTAGATATAATACATGCCACTTCTATTCTTATTTCATTGCTCAAAGAAACTTACTTGTTCTGAGTTACCATTAAATGAGGTGAGTGAGTGCAATCCTAGCATTTATCCAGAAGTAATAAATGTTTATAAACTTCCTGACTACTATCGTAAAACACAGTCCACGTACAAGCTTTGAAGAGCTGTAATATAAACTGTAATGAGGGTTTGAATAATCCACTAGTAATACTAGCATGGGGTCTATTAGGAAAGGGAGTTGAGTTGTTTTGGAAAGTATCAGTTCAGTTCAGTAGCTCAGTCATGTCCGACTCTTTGCAACCCCATGGACTGCAGCACGCCAGGCCTCCCTGACCATCACCAACTCCTGGACTTACTCAAACTCAAGTCCATTGAGTCAGCGATGCCATCCAACCATCTCATCCTTTGTCATCCCCTTCTCCTCTCACCTTCAATCTTCCCATCATCAGGGTCTTTTCAAATGAGTCAGTTCTTTGCATTAGGTGGCCAAAATATTGGAGTTTCAGCTTCAGCATCAGTCCTTCCAATGAATATTCAGGACTGATTTCCTTTAGGATGGACTGGTTGGATCTCCTTGCAGTCCAAGGGACTCTTAAGAGTCTTATCCAACACCACAGTTCAAAAGCATCAATTCTTGGTGCTTAAGTTTCTTTATATTTGGGAAGTATGGTAAACCCTATTTCTTTGAATATCTAAGTTCCATTATTTAAAATGTTCATTTATCCACCTGATGGATACTTTATTTATTCTTTAGCCCCAAATCACATATCACTTCCTCTGCAAAGTCTGCCCAGATATTCTCCAAGCAGGAATAATCACTCACTCTCTGTGCAGTCTCTGTATGCTTTTCTTGGTTTGCATTCATCATACTTCACTTTGCCATTTATTTATCTGAACAAGACTGGATGCCATGTTTTGTCGGTAAAGAGACTATGCCCTATTACTCTCTAAGCCTTCACCAAGTGTCTCGATGAGTATCATACAGAAAATTTCCAATTCAGTTCAAATTATTGTATCCTGCAAGCCATGTGTTAAAAATGTGTATGTGGTTAGTTGATGAGAAAAGGGCATTAAATACTGATAAAGATTGTGAGTCAGAACAGGATCAAAGGCTGTTCAGGAACTTGGTACAGATGAGTCCAAAGAATGCTACTGCATTAAATGTATTAATTTTACAATCGGAACCACAGTACTTTGTATGGAAAAGGGTGAATAGTTTTTGAGGCAAGAGCAACTATTTAGATTAAGGTTTAGAAACTAACTTGTACTTTTTTGTATACTATTTGTTAATTGGAAATTTTGACCTATTGAAGGAATTTCAAAATATAGTGTTGAATATAATTTAAAAAAAAAGGATAGCTCTTCTTAGTATTATTTGGAAAGCTCAATTACTCCAAAGAAAGCAGTTATATACATGTACTTTATGTGCATATAAATATTAAAAAATGAAGTTTCTCTAGGCTGATCTCTTAGAAGAATTTTCCATGTCTTTTAATTAATGTTACCTCAAAATTAAAAATATGACAGTCTAGATAACCACAGACTGTAATATGTAAATAAGAATTTTAACTCAATCATTGTTATATATGCAGAGCTGAGAAGAATAATGATGAAGCAACTTAGCATAATTACTCAATTACATCAACAATCTTATTAAAAGTAAGTTAATTCAATTTGGAGTTATTAGCCTGTAAGTTAAAACGAAAGTAGCGGGAGAAGAAGATTTGCCTTTTCTAAGTTAAGATGGCACATGGGTAAATGTTATATTACAAAGGAGTATCTAATTTATTTAATTTTTATAAAAAGTCATACCCTGTTTTTACCTGTAAACAATATTTATCATGTTTTTGGCTCTATTTTGGCAATAAGGAGTTCATGATTGGAGCCATAGTCAGCTCCTGGTCTTGTTTTTGCTGATTGTATAGAGCTTCTCCATCTTTGGCTGCAAAGAATATAATCAATCTGATTTTGGTATTGACAATCTGGTGGTATCCATATGTAGAGTCTTCTTTTGTATTGTTGGGAGAGGGTGTTTGTTATGACCAGTGCGTTCTCTTGGAAAAACTCTGTTAGCCTTTAACCTGCTTCATTTTGTACACCAAGGGCAAATTTGCCTGTTACTCCAGGTATCTCTTGACTTCATACTTTTACATTCCAGTCCCCTATAATGAAAAGGACATCTTTTTTTTGGGGTTAATTCTAGAAGGTCTTGTAGATCTTCACAGAACCATTCAACTTCAGCTTCTTCAGCATCACTGGTCAGTGGACTTGGATTACTATGATATTGAATGGTTTGCCTTGAAAGTGAATAGAGATCATTCTGTTGTTTATGAGATTGAATCCAAGTACTGCATTCTGGATTCTTTTGTTTACTGAGAGAGCTACTCCATTTCTTCAAAAGGATTCTTGCCCACAGTAGTAGATATAATGGTCATCTGAGTTAAATTCACACACTCCAGTCCATTTTAGTTAGCTGATTCCTAAAATGTCGATGTTAACTCTTGTTTGATCACTTCCAATTTGCCTTGATTCATGGACCTAACATTCCAGGTTCCTAGGCAATATTGCTCTACAGCATCAGAGCATCAGACTTTATTTCTATTGCCAGTCACATTCACAACTGGGTGGTTTTTGCTTTGCTCCTTTTCTGGAGTTATTTCTCCACTGATCTCCTATATGGATTTATTGGACACCCACCGACCTGGGGACTTCACCCTGCAGTGTCCTAATTTTTTGCCTTTTCATTCTGTTCATGGGGTTCTCAAGGCAAGAATACTGAAGTGGTTTGCCATTGCCTTTGCCAGGCAACCACATCTTTATTTCCAAATTCAGACTTAAATTGAAAAGAAAGTAGGGAAAAACCCCAGACCATTCAGGTATGATCTAAATCAAATCCCTTACAATTATACAGTGGAAGCGACAAATAGATTCAAGGGATTAGATCTGATAGAGTTTCTGAAGAACTATGGACAGAGGTTCATGACATTGTACAGGAGGCAGTGATCAAGACCATCCCCAATAAAAATGCAAAAAGAAAAAAATGGTTTTCTGAGGAGGCCTTACAAAGAGCTGAGAAAAGAGATGCTAAAGACAAAGGAGAAAGGAAAGATATACCTATTTGAATGCAGAGTTCTGAAGAATAGCAAGGAGGGAAAAGAAAGACTTCCTCAGTGATCAGATGCAGAGTAATAGAGGAAAATAATAGAATGGGAAAGACTAGAGATCTCTTCAAGAAAATTAGAGATACCAACGAAACATTTCATGCAAAGATGGGCTCAATAAGAGAGAGAAAAGGCATGGATCTAACAGAAGCATAAAATATTAAGAAGAGGTGGCAAGAATACACAAAGAACTATACAAAAAAGATCTTCATCACCCAGATAACTATGATGGTGTGACCACTCACCAAGCCAGACATCCTGGAATGTAAAGTCAAGTGGGCCTTAGGAATCATCACTACGAACAAAGCTAGTGGAGGTGATGGAATTCCAGTTGAGATATTTCAAATCCTAAAAGATGATGCTGTGAAAGTGCTACACTCAATATACCAGCAAATTTGGAAAACTCAACAATGGCCACAAGAATGGAAATGGTCTGTGTTCATTTTAATCCCAAAGAAAGCTGGTGCCAAAGAATGTTCAAACTACTGCACAATTGCGGTAGTTTCACATGCTACCTCACATGCTCATTTCGCACGCTACAAATTAATGCTTAAAATTCTCCAAGCCAGTCTTTAACAGTATGTGAACCATGAACTTCCAGCTGTTCAAGCTAGATTTAGAAAAGGCAGAGGAATCAAAGTTCAAATTGCCAACATTCATTGGATCATCGAAAATGCAAGAGAGTTCCAGGAAAACATCTTTTTCTTTATTGACTATGCCTAAGCCTTTGACTGTGTGTATAACAACAAACTGTGAAAATTCTTCAAGAGATGGGAATACCAGACCACCTTAACTGCCTCCTGGGAAATCGGTATGCAGTTCAAGAAGCAACAGTTAGAACTGGACATGGAACAACAGATTGGTTGCAAATCAGGAAAGGAGTACGACCAGGTTATATTGTCACCCTGCTTATTTAACTTCTATGCAGAGTACATCATGAGAAATGCCAGGCTGGATGAAGCACAAGCTATAATCAAGATTGCTGGAAGAAATGTCAATAACCTCAGATATGTACGTGACACCACCCTTATGGCAGAAAGTGAAAAACTAGAGAGCCTCTTGATGAAAGTGAAAGAGGAGAGTGAAAAATTTGGCTTAAACTCAACATTCAGAAACTAAGATCATGGCATCTGGTCCCATCACTTTATGGCAAATAGATGGGGGAACAATGGATACAGTGAGAGACTTTATTTGATTATTTAACTTCTATGCAGAGTACATCATGAGAAATGCCAGGCTGGATGAAGCACAAGCTATAATCAAGATTGCTGGAAGAAATGTCAATAACCTCAGATATGTACGTGACACCACCCTTATGGCAGAAAGTGAAAAACTAGAGAGCCTCTTGATGAAAGTGAAAGAGGAGAGTGAAAAATTTGGCTTAAACTCAACATTCAGAAACTAAGATCATGGCATCTGGTCCCATCACTTTATGGCAAATAGATGGGGGAACAATGGATACAGTGAGAGACTTTATTTGGGGGGGGGGGGGCTCCAAAATCACTGCAGATGGTGACTGCAGCCATTAAATTAAAAGACGCTTGCTCCCTGGAAGATAAGTTATGACAAACCTAGACAGCATATTATAAAACAGAGACATTACTTTGCCAAAAATGTTCATCTAGTCAAAACTATGGTTTTTCCAGTAGTCATGTATGGATGTGAGAGTTAGACTATAAAGAAATCTGAGTGCTGAACAATTGATGCTTTTGAGCTGTATTGTTGAAGACACTTGAGAGTGTCTTGGCCTGTAAGGAGATCCAAGCAGTCCATCCTAAATGAAATCAGTCCTGATTGTTCATTGGAAGGACTGATGCTGAAGCTGAACCTCCAATACTTTGGCTACCTGATGCGGGGAACTGACTCCTTGGAAAAGACCCTGATGCTGGGAAAGATTGAAAGCTGGAGGAGAAGGGGTTGACAGAGGATGAGATGGTTGGATGGCATCACCAACAAGATGGGCATGAATTTGAGCACGCTCCAGGAGTTGGTGATGGACACGGGAGGCTGGCGTGCTGCTGTTCATGGGGTTGCAAGGATTTAGACACAACTGAGTGGCTGAACTGAACTGGTTCTATTTTAAGAAAATTATATTTAAAATTAGAAGTGATATAGGTAAATTGTATTTTTAAAACACTGCAAAAAGACTACTGTTCATTGAGAACATGGTTAAGATGACATAATTAGGAAGGAGATTGCTCTGAAACAAAGCTATCCTGAATTTAGTTATATCAACATCATCACTGAAATGGGTGTAACTTTAGAATACTGTTCAAGAAACAGTGATAAGTAAAATACAGTCGGATAAAACAAATTTTAATCCTTTTAGTATCTTCATAGAAAGAGCTAAGATTCATTTAGATTATTTAAGAATGAGCTAAGTGCTTTATAAAACCTCTCTCACTTTATAAAAGACACTCAAATCTTAACTATGCTAAAATAGCTGTGTCATTCCTGAGGCAGACAGTCATAAGTGAAACTCTTCGTAAAGAGGTGAAAAATCCTAAATCATTATTTTTCATGTAAAAAAAAAAATTACTGGCTAGAAACTAAATGACATTTTAATGCAGGTAATATGATTTTGTTAAGTCATGTCCAGTAGAAAAAGAATGATGGATACAAGGTGAAGTAAAACACACCTGCTTCCTTTAGGCACTTTGCAAAGTCCCTAAGGGAGACAGATGAAAGAGTGCAGGACTAAACAAATGCATTATCTTTATTACAAGCTGAGCTTTGGCCTCAAACTCCTTTGTAGCTGCCAAAAATGGTGACTATAGTTGAAACACACAGACTTAACTTGGATCTTTAATCTCTGGATGAAACTGGAATCAAATAGAGTCACTTCCCCCTTGACCAATTTCTTTAGGTTCTTACCCCAGTTTGGCTCTCAAGATCTTACAGTTTTGTAGAAAAAGGATATAGAGAAGAAAGTTTCCTCAAGGGCAGGGGGGTTGGGGAATATTTCTTAGGCTTACAGGAGATTCAGCCGTTCCAAAAAGTGTCAGAGACAAAACCTATTTGTTCAGGATTATACAATGAATATGCATACACTATACTCATTATTCAGCATGATATATAATTTTTGGCTTAAGGCATAAAGTAGACTATTTTGGAATCAGATATCAGGTCTCTCTTTCTCATTTAATTATTACCAAGTTGTTCTTTGATATGAATACTTTACTCTCTGTTTGAGGGATATAATAAAAATCAATGTTTACTAAGCATACGGTTTAAAACAGTGCCCAGAATAGATTCCCTATGGGGGCAAAGGCTATTAATACCTGTCACTTTACATAGTGATCTGTGCTTTTGCAAAACACAGAAAGAATTTTATATTCCATTTAGGTTTCTGATCCATTCTGAACTAACTTGTACATGGTGAGATGAAAGGATATATACATCTCTGTGTGTGTTTCTCAAGTAGGATCTCAGCAACCTTTATTCTAGGGCTAATTTTGTCCCACTGCTGAGTATCTTCTGAGTACACAACCCCATCCCCTCTGACTGTTTTCACTATGGCTCTTTCACTGTGGAACTAAACTATTGATGACCCTTTGAAACCCCCATTGACTGTTCCTTGTGCTCCCATTCTCCCCCCAAAGCGTTGTGTAGTTTCTTCATCCATGTTGCTGTTTTTGCTCATTTGTAGATATAAGGGTGAACTTGTAAAGAACCCAAGAACTATCTCTCCTTGCAATTCTCTTCCTCTCTGGGTCTGTTCTGCACACTCTAATTTTCTTGGCCTTGCAACTTTCCAATTTCTTGGAATTCCATCTCTGTCTCCTCCACTCAGGGAAACCAGTCAACTCCACCTTGATTCAGCCTTCTTGCTCTATGCCACAGGGATTTTCTACTGGCAGGATGTTGGGATATGACTGTGCTCAGCTCATTTATTTATTTTTTTCTCTTTCAGCAATTCCTGTCCTGTACTGAATTTTGTACAATGTTTGAAAATTCCCGTTTCACATATTTTATGCATTTTTAATTGTTTAAGAAAGGAGTATAAATCTAGTGCACATTTTTGAATATTGGCTAAAAACTTGAATATTGGCTAAAAAATTCTGTCCTCTCTCTTTTTCCCTCTCAACATTTTATTTGGATAATTTTTGATGATTTATCTTAATTTATCTCCTCTCCCCCCTGCCCTGCAGTGTCCAATATTGTGATAGAATTCTCAAAGGAAATTCTCACCTCTAATTTGTCTTTTTACTTGTGATATTTCTTTTACTCTTCTTTTTCAGACTTATGTGTCTACTAAATTCAGCATGTCATGTTCTCTACCTTTTCCACTAGGTCTTTTAAGATGTTATTTGTAGCGATTTTAATCTCTGAATGATCATATCCAAATCTTTATCATTCCAGACTCTGATTCTGTTGGCCATTTATTTGTGGGGTTTCTCCTTCTACCCTTTCTCACCCTTGCCTGTCTCCCTTCCGCTTTTCCTATCCTTCTCGTTCATTTTTTTCTAGTATTTCTTTAAACCATTGCATACTGATTATGGGGGGAAAATGTAGCAAGTAAATAGAATTTGGGCCAAGTAATTATACTATTTTGTTTGTTTGTTTTTCAAATAAGTAATGATGTTTGTTACATAATCAACTCCGTAGATAAAATAGTATGGTATTTTATTATTGACAAATTTACCAGTATTGGAGCACATACTTTTAATTTCTTAGATTGAGGTGGGGAGGGGGGCTGCTCTTGCTACTTTGTTCTTAAACTATATGCCAAGGAGATCATAAGGCTTTTTTCTTTTCTTTTTTAAAGGGCTAATTCTACTTTCCCAGCTCTCAGTTTATAAGCTTGTAAAGAACACCGAAAAATATATTAAATTATAGTCAATTGATAACCTACTAAATTTTGAGATTCTTAAATGATCAATATCCTGTCTTTTCTATACATCCCATAATAATTTATCATACATGATCCAAAAGAGTTTTTCAAAACTAACTAGTATACTAAAATTATATTTTTAATTTACAGCAAATAATTTAATTAAGATTATGTTAAACAGAATGGCTGCAATTATGTATAATATAATCTATTAAAAGATAACATTATGGGAAATGGAAATATCAAAATCCAGAAACAGATGGTATGAATGTGGTATTTTTCCTAAAAAACAGAGAAAATGTTATTACCATTTGAGCAAATATTTAATAATTTTCTACTCTGTGGCAGACACAGAGTAGGCATTTAAATGTTATGAAGATAAATAAGTCACACTTTCCTTTTAAGATGATGGGTAGCTTATTTTTATTTCAATATCTTGGTGAATTACTAAATCTATTCATAGTGTTCAGAGAAGGCAATGGCACCCCACTCCAGTACTCTTGCTTGGAAAATCCCATGGACAGAGGAGCCTGGAGCCTGCAGTCCATGGGGTGGTGAAGAGTTGGACACGACTGAGCATCTTCACTTTCCTTTTTCACTTTCATGCATTAGAGAAGGAAATGGCAACCCACTCCAGTGTTCTTGCCTGGAGAATCCCAGGGATGGTGGAGCCTGGTGGGCTGCCGTCTATGGGATCTCACAGGATCAGACATGACTGAAGCAACTTAGCAGCAGCAGCAGCATTTGTAATATTCAGTTTTAAATTTAAAACTTTTTTTTTCATTTTTTGGCTTAAAAGCAAATTATATGTTTAGAAATATGCAGCTCTACTTTTTTGTAACTAACTATACTTTTTGCTGGAGCCAGCGTGAGGAATCCCACCCATGACAGGGTCACGCGGCAGAGATTTGATGGGCAAGGATGAGTCAGATCTCAGGTTTTCCCCCTGGTATTTCCTGAGTATGTACCCCAAATGTAAGAGTCTGCCTGCTTTTCCACTCTTCTGACTTTCTCTGGAAAAAGTTAACTCAGGGCTTTAGTCTTCTGCATTTGAAAGGAGTGTTTCAGCTCAACCCCCTCTGATAACGCTCTAACTTAAATGCTCTAACTTGCCTAACAGGTTCCCTGGACCTTACAGCCTAACTGCGAGGGGCACAAAGTTATCTTAAAGTTACAAAACCTTTTCTAAGAGCTAAAAATTCTATTGGTGACAGGATTTCACTGTTGACTCCATGATTGCTGCCAGACCTGCTTATTCTTTAGGCACCTGAGAGGATATTAATCAATGTAAACAGGATATGGAAAAAGATATATAGTAGTTTTGATGTTAGCAACACTAGACTTTTGAGTTAATTAACACAAATAATCTTCTGGTTAACAAACCCTTGTCAGAAAAGAGCCATAAAATGTTAATCGGCCTTTTGGCCAGAAGATGATGTAAATCACCTAAGGCTTGTGTATACAACTAGGTGTGCAGAGAGAAAAGCCTGGTCTCGATAAGAGTCAGGGCTGCTGAAGCTGTGTAATTTTATATATTATCCATTGATCTCTATGTAAAAGGGTATAAAAGACCTTGAAGAACAATAGAAGCCAGAGTCAGTTGAAGGACTGGTTTCCCGTGTGTCTTCTCTCTAATTCTGGCTGAATTCCCATCTGGGGGCATGGAGGCTCGCCATGTCTACTTACTTGTCCCGGCTCTTAAGTTCTGCACACAAGGGAGCCCATGGCGGGGCACCCTTAGAGATTCAAGCGGGCGCCAGTGGCCCCACGTAGATGGTGCAAGCTCCTTGTCTGGAACTTTATTGGCTTTCCATGCAAACCAAGTTATTCAGCCTTCTTTCTCCATCTAAATTTTCCTACTATACCATTATTTCCTAATCTTATATTTCTAAATAATAAGTGTTTTTCTCGCCATGCCGTCCTCCACTTCGAATTCCCTGGATCCACCGGGACTGGACCCCAGCAATTTTTGTTGTGTTATCAACTTAAGGGAAGAAAATTATTTGATCCATTATTAAGTTGACATGTTCTCCAAGGGAAGAACAAAACTCTTATATTTTGGGAGTCATTTTACACTCCAATTGCCTTTTCTATGGACTACTTTTATTTGCTATTTTTCTGTTATCCTAAGAAATCTACAAAATCACAGAGGAAAGCATGTTACTTTCAGCCTAAAATATGCTTTAAATCTTCTTTTTAAACATTTGATTTCATTAAACTTACATAAGTATGTAAGATCAAAGAATTTTAAGGACAATTCTAATATGTACATTCAAATGTCAGTTAATGATGATATTTGTGATAGGTTGTTTATCTTTGATCATGTAGCAACAGTTTAGAAATTCTAATAATATAACTCAGAAATTTTGATGTTTATGATGTTATTAAATAACTGTCATATAATATCCTAACCATAAAATTTTAAATAATCAGATAATTTTTTCAAGAAGTAACTGAATGTATTTTATGCCTCATAACTCAGTAGTAGATGATTGAAATATAAGCCCATCTATTTATCAAAGATATTAAACCTTTAGTGATAAAGTTATTCAAAAAATGCCATGGTACATTCTGATTCTTCTACCTAACTTCTACCCCAAATAAAGTTCTAGGGGAAAATCTCAAGTGAAAAGATTATTGCTTTATGTTACTTGAGGACAAATAAACATATAGATTATTTTCTGAAATGGTATACTCTCTCTACTAAATAAATGAATATTTTGTTGTTATAAGTGCAACACTTAAACAAACAACTTACTACATATAAATATTTATATTAAGCCAGAATGAGGACAGAATTAGATCAATTAGAAAGAAGGGTAAGTGGGATAATGTGACATAAGAGAAGGCCAATATATTCTATCTTAAATTAAAATATGTAATTAAAAAATACTTCTACAATGAATGTTTTACATTTTTCTTAAAATTATAGAAATCATTCAAAAATTAAGATTTACTGCAAAGAAGTAACATTTATCCTAAACTCAGCTAGTGTTTCCATTTCATAGTATATTTTCCTCCATGAATTATCTATAAAAGTAAAATTAGTCTTTTTTATAAATGTAGATAGCCAATTATTCCCTCTTCTTTTAAGGAAAACAAAAGCAGGAATGGAAAATATTAGATACAGAACTTGCAATTTGAGCCAGTTTTAGAACCTCGCTGTTGCTGTCATTCAGTCACTAAGTCGTGTCCTACTCTTTACAACTCCAGCAGTGGCACCCCACTCCAGTACTCTTGCCTGGGAAATCTCATGGACGGAGGAGCCTGGTGGACTGCAGTCCATGGGGTCGCTAAGAGTCGGACATGACTGAGCGACTTCACTTTCAGTTTTCACTTTCATGCATTGGAAAAGGAAATGGCAACCCACTCCAGTGTTCTTGCCTGCAGAATCCCAGGGATGGGGGAGCCTGGTGGGCTGCCGTCTATGGGATCACACAGAGTCGGACATGACTGAAGCGACTTAGTAGTAGTAGTAAACTATAGCAAGCCAGGCTTCCCCGTCCTTCACTGTCTCCTGAAATTTGCTCAAACTCATGTCCATTGAGTCGGTGATGCTATCCAACAATTTAATAAGAGTTAATAAGCTCTCTGTGAAGTAGTTTTGCTGAGACAAGAGGTGAGAGTTCAGGGAAGGCTCTTTCAATTGAAAAGTCTGGATGTCTATACCAGAGAAGCTCAGTAACTTGAGATGGACAGAACCTTCCCAGGGTTTCAGTCCACCCTCCACTCAGCTAGAAGTCTGATTAAAGTTCCCAGCCATCTTTCTATTTGCCAAGCAGAGCAAAGAGTGAAGGCTCCCTAAAGGAAAATAAATCAGCTAGTGCCTAACTTTATCATAAGCAATGTTTGACATATCATTGAAAAAAGAATCTCTGGGCATGCTGAAATAGAGGACCATATGCAGTGACTCTGGGAGTTAGAGGAGTCTTGATTTGTAAATTTTGCTGATTTCTGTGGTTTAAACATTCATGCAATGAATGATTTCACACTATCGATATGAAGTTATTGAATGCAGAATTAGGAAGAGATGCTCATTAGCTGCAGTCCCATGTGGATATAAGCCAGTTCTAGAACCTCACTGTTGTTGTCGTTCAGTCACTAAGTCATGTCCTACTCTTTGCAACTCCATGGACTATAGCAAGACAGGCTTCCTTGTCCTTCACTATCTCCTGGAATTTGCTCAAACTCATGTCCATTAAGTCGGTGATGCCATCCAACCATTTCATCCTCTGTGTGACTCTTCTCCTCCTGCCCTCAGTCTTTCTCAGCATCAGGGTTTTTTTTCCAGTGAGTCCGTTCTTAGCATCAGGTGACCAAAGTATTAGAGCTTCAACTTCAGCATCAGTCCTTCCAAAGAATATTCAAGGTTGATTTCCTTTAGTATTGACTGTTTTTTGCTCCTTGCAGTCCAAGTGACTCTCAAGAGTCTTCTCCAACACTACAATTTGAAATAGATGGGGAAACAATAGAAACAGTGTCAGACTTTATTTTTTTGGGCTTCAAAATCACTGCACATGGTAACTGCAGCCATGAAATTAAAAGATGCTTACTCCTTGGAAGAAAAGTTATGACCTACCTAGATAGTATATTCAAAAGCAGAGATATTACTTTGCCAACTAGGTCCATCTAGTCAAGGCTATGGCTTTTCCTGTGGTCATGTATGGATGTGAGAGTTGGACTGTGAAGAAGGCTGAGCGCAGAAGAATTGATGCTTTTGAACTGTGGTGTTGGAGAAGACTCTTGAGAGTCCCTTGGACTGCAAGGAGATCCAACTAGTCCATTCTGAAGGAGATCAGCCCTGGGCTTTCTTTGGAAGGAATGATGCTAAAACTGAAGCTCCAGTACTTTGGCCACCTTATGCAAAGAGTTGACTCATTGGAAAAGACTCTGATCCTGGGAGGGATTGGGGGCAGGAGGAGAAGGGGACGACCAAGGATGAGATGGCTGGATGGCATCACGGATTCAATGGACATGAGTCTGAGTGAACTCCGGGAGTTGGTGATGGACAGGGAGGCCTGGCGTACTGCGATTCATGGGGTTGCAAAGAGTCGGACACGATTGAGCGACTGAACTGACTGACAATTTGAAAATCATCAATTCTTTGGTGCTCAGTCTTCTTTCTGGTCCAACATTAACATCTGTATATGACTACTGGGAAAACCACAGCTTTGACTAGACAGAGTTTTGTCAGAAAATTGATGTCTCTGCTTTTTAGTATGCTGTATATGTTTGTCATAGTTTTCCTTCCAAGGAGCAAATATCTTTTAATTTCATGCTGCAGTCACTGTCCAAAGTGATTTTGGAGCCCAGGAGAATAAAATCTGTCACTGTTTCCACTTTTTCCTCTTATATTTGCCATGAAGTGATATGACTGGATGCCATGATCTTAGTTTTTTGAATTCTGAGTCTTAAGTCAGCTTTTTTACTCTCCTCTTTCACCCTCATCAAGAAACTCTGATTTCTCTTCATTTTCTGTCATTAGGATGATATCTGAATACCTGAGGTTGTTGATTTTTCTCCTGGGAATCTTGATTCTGACTTTTGATTCATCCAACCCAGCATTTAGCATAATGTCCTCTGCATAGAAGATAAATAATCAGGGTGACTATATACCACCTTTTTGTCCTTCTGTCCCAATTTTATCCAGTCAGTTGTTTCATGTCCGGTTCTAACTGTTGCTTCTTGACCTTCATACAGGTTTCTCAGGAGACAGGTAAGGTGGTCTGGTATTCCCATCTCCTTAATAATTTCCACAGTTTGTTGTGATTCACACAGCTAAGGGCTTTATTGTAGCCAGTGAAGCAGATATTTTTTTTCTGGAACTCCCTTGCTTTCTCTTCAATCCAACGAATGTTGATAATTTGATCTCTGGTTCCTCTACATCTTTGAAACCCAACTTGTATATCTGAAAGTTCTCAGTTCACATACTGCTGCAACCTAGCTTGGAGGATTTTGAGCATAACCTTGCTAGCATGTGAAATGAACACAATTGAATGGTAGTTTGAATATTCTTTGGCATTGCCCTTCTTTAGAATTGGGATGAAAACTGACCTTTTCCAGTTCTGTGCCCACTGTTGAGTTTCCCAAATTTGCTGAAATATTGAGTGCAGCACTTTAACATCATCATATTTGAAGATTTAAAATAGGTAGTTGGGGGAGTACATGCTGAAGATGGCGGAGGAATAGGACGCGGAGACCACTTTCTCCCCCACAAATTCATCAAAAGAACATCTCAATGTTGAGTAAAATCTAAAGGGCAACTTCTGAATGCTGGCAGAGGACATCAGGCATCCAGAAAAGCAGAACAGTGTCTTCAAAAACAGGTAGGAAAAATACAAAAGACGAAAAAAGAAACAAAGGAGGTAGGTAGGGAGCTCCGTCCCGGGAAGGGAGTCCTGTCCTGGGAAGAGAGTTTTAAAAAGAGAGAAGTTTCCAAACGCCGGGAAACACTCTCACTGCTGAATCTGTGGCAAGTCTTGGAAGCACAGAGGACAACAAAACAGGGAAGAAAAACAAATGGGTGATTAAAACCAACAGATTATGAGCCCAATGGTAACTGCCCCAGCGGAGAAGCAGAGCAGACACCTGCATCCACCACTAGCAAGAGGGGGCTGGGCAAGGAGGCGCGCGAGACGTGGGCGGCAGCACTTCTTAAAAATCGGCGAAACACCCGGGCGTAACCAGAGCGAACTAACTCAGGCTAGCACACCAGACTGTGGGACAGTTACCACGCGAAAAGCTCTAACATAAGACACCACCAGGATCGCACACAGAACAAAGGATGGAACAGAAATAGCCGACTGCAGACCATCCCCCACCGGCGACAGGCAGCCAGAGCCGTAAGGGCTGGAATGTGGCAATTGCAGCCCCGGAGAGACTTTACTGACCAAACTGCAAGCAGGCTTCTTTGCTAACTAAGACTTCTTGGGGTGCTGGGCAGTCAAAATTTGCCTGACAAAAGGTGCCAAGGCTACACCCAGAAAACTGAGCAGCAGGAACAGGCGATAAGCCGTGCAACTGCGCTCACCAAACACCAGAGCTACTCGGTCCTGAGAAGGGCACAAAACACAGGCCCAATTGAATCTGCGACTACCTGGGTGCCGAGCCTGAGAGGCTTAGACCAGGGAGGTGCATGCCGCCTAGGGCCGGCCTTAGACAGTCCCCGGCGGAGAAACGTAGAGCCTGAGCGGTGTGCGCCGGGTGTAGGGGCAGGCCCAGTGGGGCTGAGACACTGTGAATACGGAATACACGTCAGAGCTATTTGGTAGCAGAACCTCTCCCTCCCCACAGCGCGACTGACCAAGTGAGCCTTAATAAAAAAAAAAAAAGAAAGAAAGAAAGAAAGAAAAGTGACTTCCACCACCCCCCTTGGGTCAGGGCTGAAATCAGACACTGAAGAGACCAGCAAACAGAAGAAGCTAAACAGAGGGAACCGCCTTGGAAGTGGCCCCACACTGCCTACAACACCAGATAAAGGGCCAGAAATATCTTTACTATTTTTTTGACCATTCTCTTTTAATTATTATTATTATTATTTGGTAGATGTTTTTGTTTGATTGTTTTTTCTCCCTTTCTTTTTCTTCTCCTTTTTTTTTAAAATTTTTAAGTCCTCTATTTCACTTTTAATTTNCATTCTCTTTTAATTATTATTATTATTATTTGGTAGATGTTTTTGTTTGATTGTTTTTTCTCCCTTTCTTTTTCTTCTCCTTTTTTTTTAAAATTTTTAAGTCCTCTATTTCACTTTTAATTTTAATTTCTATAACCTACTATCACTTTTCAAAAAAAAAAAAAAAAAGACCTGATTTTTAAAGCAAATGCCGTATATACACATATATACAATTTTTGTTTGTTTGTTTGTTTTTGAGTGGCTGTTGGTGTTGGTCCTTAATAATTCACGTGAATTTTTTTTTTCTTCTTCTTCTCTTCTTGTTCTTCTTCTTTTCTTTAATATTGTATTTTTGAAAATCCAACCTCAACTCTAAATTTTCAATCTTTGCTTTTTGGTATTTGTTGTCAAATTTTTACATTTAAAAACCCAATCTTCAGTACCCAATTTTACCTGAGAGTGAGGTTACTGGCTTGACTACTCTCTCCTCTTTTGGACTCTCCTTTCTCCCCAGCAGGTTGTCTCTCTCTCCTCCCTCTCCCTTCTCTTCTCTACCCAACCCCTGTAAATCCATGTGGGTTCCAGACGATGAAGAACACTTAGAGAACTGGTTACTGGCTGGATCTGTCTCTACCCCTTTTCATTTCCCTCGTTTATCCTCCTGGCCACCTCTGACTACCTCCTCCCTCTCCTTTTCCCTGGATAACTCAGTGATCATCTCTGAGAAGTCTAGACGGAGGAGCGCACATAAGGAAGTGATTCCTGGCTAGCTTTCTCTCTTTTCTTTTGATCCCACCTCATCTCATTCCAGTCACCTCTAACTACCCCCTCCCTCTCCCTTTCTCTACGTAACTCAGTGAACCTCACTGGGTGTCCCTCAATGTGGAGAAACTCTTCATCTTTAACCTAAATGTTTTATCATTGGCGCTATATAGATGGAGAAGCCTTGAGGTTACTATAAAAATAAAACTGAAACCCAGAAGCAGGAGACTTAAGCCCAAATCCTGAGAACATCAGAGAACTCCTGAACCCAGGGAATATTAATCTATAGGAGCTCATGAAACGCCTCCATACCTACACTGAAACCAAGCAGCACCCAACGGCCAACAAGTTCCAGAGCAAGACACACCACACAAAGTCACCAGTAACACAGGACCACACTGCTGAGTTTCAATATACAGGCAGCTCAAGTTACTTCAAAACCATAGACATCTCCTAACTCATTTCTGGACACCTCATCACACTCCAGAGAGAAGAAATCCAACCGTACCCAACAGAACTCTGACAAAAGCATCCCTAACCAAGAAACCTTGACAAGCTACTGATACAACCCCACCCACAGCAAGGGAACTCCATAATTAAGAGAATTCCACAAATTCCCAGAATACAGAAAGGCCACCCCAAGCACAGCAATAAAACCAAGATGAAGAAACAGAGGAATGCCCAACAGGTAAAGGAACAGGATAAATGCCCACCAAACCAAGCAAAAGAGGAAGACATAGGGAATCTACCTGAGAAAGAATTCTGAATAAGGATAGTGAAACTGATCCAAAATCTTGAAATCAAAATGGAAGCACAAATAAATAGCCTGCAGACAAGGATTGAGAAGATGCAAGAAAGGTTTAATAAGGACCTAGCAGAAATAAAAAAGAGTCAATATATAATGAATAATGCAATAAATGAGATCAGAAACACTCTGGAGGCAACAATAGTAGAATATCAGAGGCAGAAGATAGGATTAGTGAAATAGAAGATAGAATGGTAGAAATAAATGAATCAGAAAGGAAAAATGAAAAACGAATTAAAAGAAATGAAGACAATCTCAGAGACCTCCAGGACAATATGAAACGCTCCAACATTTGAATTGTAGGAGTCCCAGAAGAAGACCAAAAGAAAGACCATGAAAAAATACTTGACGAAATAATAGTTGAAAACTTCCCTAAAATGAGGAAGGAAATGATCACCCAAATCCAAGAAACCCAGAGAGTTCCAAACAGGATAAACCCAAGGCAAAACACCCCAAAACACATACTAATCAAATTAACAAAGATCAAACACAAAGAACAAATATTAAAAGCAGCAAGGGAAAAACAACAAATAACACACAAGGGGAATCCCATAAGAATAACTACAGATCTTTCAATAGAAACTCTTCAGGCCAGGAGGGAATGGCAAGACATATTTAGAGTGATGAAAGAAAATAACCTACAGCCCAGATTACTGTACCCAGCAAGGATCACATTCAAATATGAAGGGGAAACCAAAAGCTTTACAGATAAGCAAAAGCTGAGAGAATTCAGCACCACCAAACCAGCTCTCCAACAAATGCTAAAGAATTTTTTCTAGACAGAAAACACAAAATGGCATATAAACCTGAACCCAAAACAATAAAGTAAATGACAATGGGATCAGACTTATCAATAATTACCTTAAATGTAAATGGGTTGAATGCCCCAACCAAAAGGCAAAGACTGGCTGAATGGAGACAAAAACAAAACCCCTATATATGATGCCTACAAGAGACCCACCTCAAAACAAGGGACACATACTGACTGAAAGTGAAGGGATGGAAAAAGATATTCCATGCAAATAGAGATCAAAAGAAAGCAGGAGTGGCAATACTCATATCCAATAAAATAGACTTTAAAACAAAGGCTGTGAAAAGAGGCAAAGAAGGCCACTACATAATTATTAAAGGATCAATCCAAGAAGAAGATAGGGCTTCCCTGGTTATATATGCACCCAACATAGGAGCACCGCAATATGTAAGACAAATACTAACAACTATGAAAGGGGAAATTAACAATAACACAATAATAGTGGGAGACTTTAATACCCCACTCACATATATGGACAGATCAACTAAACAGAAAATTAA
>SJXQ01005519.1:113710-132146 GCA_006408695.1 Aepyceros melampus | reverse complement strand
CATTTTAAACTAAAAAGCTTTCATACAGAAAAAAAGAATCAACAAAATGAAAAGGCAACCTACCAAATGAGAGAAAATATTTGCAAATGATATATTTGATAAGGATTAATATCCAAAATATATAAAGAACTCATAAAACTCAATATAAAAACTCAAAGAATTCATTAAAATCTGGGCAGAGAATCTGAAAAGACACTTTTCCAAGAAAGACATACAGAGGGCCAACACACACATAATAAAAAGTTCAACATCACTAATCGTCAGAGAAATGCAAATTTAAACCACAATGGTGATATCCATAATGTCACAGCTATCAGAATGGGTATTATCAAAAAGACAAGAAATAAAAAATTTTGGAAAGGACATGGAGAAAGGGAATCCTTCTACACTCTTAGTGGAAATGTTAATCAGTGCAGCCACCATGGAAGTTTGTTAGAAAATTAAAAATAGAACTACCATGCTGCTACTGCTGCTAAGTCGCTTCAGTCGTGTCCGACTCCGTGTGATCCCATAGACAGCAGCCCACCAGGCTCCCCCGTCCCCGGGACTCCCCAGGCAAGAACACTGGAGTGGGCCGCCATTTCCTTCTCCAATGCATGAAAGTGAAAAGGGAAAGTGAAGTCACTCAGTCGTATCCGACTCTCAGCGACTCCATGGACTGCAGCCCTCCAGGCTCCTCCCTCCATGGGATTCTCCAGGCAAGAGTACTGGAGTAGAGTGCCATTGCCTTCTTCGAGAATTACCATATGACCAAGCAATTCCACATCTGGGTATTTATTAAATGAAAACAAAAATGTTAACTAGAAAAGTTATTACAGCCCTTGCTCACCAAAACGTTATATACAGTATCCAAGATATGAAAATAACCTACATCAACATATGAACTGATAAACAAAATGTGATAAACACATTCATCCATGTCCAGTTCTAACTGTTGCTTCCTGACCTGCATACAGATTTCTCAAGAGGCAGGTCAGGTGGTCTGGTATTCCCATCTCTCTCAGAATTTTCCACAGTTTCTTGTGATCCACACAGTCAAAGGCTTTGGCATAGTCAATAAAGCAGAAATAGATGGTTTTCTGGAACTCTCTTGCTTTTTCCATGATCCAGCAGATGTTGGCAATTTGATCTCTGGTTCCTCTGCCTTTTCTAAAACCAGCTTGAACATCAAGGAGTTCATGGTTCACATATTGCTGAAGCCTGGTTTGGAGAATTTTGAGCATTACTTTATTAGCATGTGAGATGAGTGCAATTGTGTGGTAGTTTGAGCATTCTTTGGCATTGCCTTTCTTTGGGATTGGTGGAAAAGTGGAAAGAATCAAGGTAGATAATGTTGGTTGGAATGAATGGGTGATGTAATGGTTGCCATTTGTTGAGCATTTATTGTGTGTTCAGAAATTTTGCCAGGTGTTTAATACATTTACCTTATTTACCCTTAGAGTGAGTTTAATGAAGATGTGTGACATTGCCATTGCATAAATGAGGAATTTGACCCTTTTGGAGATTCAGTAACATACCATGAGTCACACATTATTGCTGGGGCTGCTATTTGGATCAGGTCTATTTGATGAGGGCAAGAGAGAGAGAGAGACAGCAAAAGATATATCTATATATCCATATAGACAGACATAGGTACATAGTCTACCTAAATCTGTGATGGTTAATTTTATATGCCAACTTAAGAACATGCTTTTGAATGCAATTAACATTCAGCAATTAACATTGTTGAACTCTGAGTAAGCTGATTGCCCTCCATCTTGAAAGTGGGCCTCATCTAATCAGATGAAGGCATGAATAGAGTAAAAAAAACTGGCCTCCTAAAGCAAGAGGTGATTCTCCAGAAGATCACCTTCAGACTTCATTTGTACCATAGGCTGTCCTGAGTCTCAAGCCTGTTGCCCCATCCTGCAAATTTGGACTTCCCAGCCACCATAGTCATGTGTCTCTTTCCTAAAGTTTGCTAGGATGGTTGGAACATGGAGAGTCACTATACTATCCTTTTAATCTTTGTATATGTTTGAAATTTGCCAAAGTAAAAAGAATTTTTGCTGTTTTTAATTAGTTACCATTTTGAGTGACTGTGATTTGCCTCTTATTCTTTTTTGTCTTTTCCAAATTTTTCATAAATGTAGTGATTTACTTTAAATAATGGGAAGAATATTTTAGGCAAGGGATAAAACAAAAAAAATTTAGTCTCTTTATCAGAGACTTAAACAAAACTTTCCATATTAGACCCTATTAATTCTGTTTCTCCAGATAACCCTGACTAATGCAATATCTATCTTTCTATTCATATATCCATCAAAAAAGGGAAATGTACAATTAAGAGAACTAGAACAAAGGGATGATTGTGACATTGAAATCAGAGGTCACCAGCCATAGGAATCACTACTGTCGTGATGTATGGAAGAAAATGACCTTTTAAAATGTTTATCTTTTGTTTGTTTTCTTTCCTGGACACAGATGATTTTCAGTTTTGAACATTGTCTATAATGATGAACTCGTTAGATTACCTTATATATTGTATACGTATACAAACCAGCCAAATACTCATGTGCATGCATGAGTGTGCATACACACACACACACACAATTTGGCCAAGAATACCCATCTGATCCTGTAGACTTGAGGGTAATTGCTGCGCCCTGTTACTTCTAGGGAAACACAGAATAAGCATGGCAGCTTAATCCAATAGGTAGACATTTCTTTACCAAGGAGGAAACCATGG
The DNA here is from genome assembly GCA_006408695.1 of Aepyceros melampus. NCBI lineage: Eukaryota > Metazoa > Chordata > Mammalia > Artiodactyla > Bovidae > Aepyceros > Aepyceros melampus. Next base: position 129,418 of record SJXQ01005519.1, on the reverse strand, counting down.
TAGAAAGAACATTTTCTTATTTCACAAGCAGCATCTTTGTTCTAGAGGTAAGGACAGTAAGATGCCTCCCTCTAAGAACTTGGGAGTTTACACCGTGATGGCCCCGCTGGTGAGGCAAAACAGCCTGGCAAACAACAAAAATGCATTTCAGCTCTTCTAGCTCAAGTGGCTCCAGCTCTAGGATGATACAAAAGGGACTCAATAAAGGGATATTAAAAGACTGAAAATGTCATGGTGACATTATCTTTTGGAAATACCAGACTATCAGTAAAAGCACTGTTTCCCAATGGTACAGTTTGCAGGATTTGTGGTTGAAATTTGTAGATTGTCTATTGCGGTTCACAAAAGGTGCTTTGCTGAGTTTTGTGGCGAAAACTCCCCCCACTCCGTGACTCAGCAGGAATTGTGTCTAATTGTGCATTCTGTGTATATCCTAGCTAAATTTTAGTGTTGGAAAATGACAGTAAAGTTAGGACATGTGACAACTAATTGCCTTTAGTTATAGAAAGAAGTTTTAGAGTGAAAACACATGTGCCTAAAGCTTCATGTTTTCTGTGAAGAGTATCATTGGTTTTTATAGGACTATAGAGCATACGTGAAGTAGCAAAGGTTGGTATTTCTCTTTCTGAGGTTTGTAAGAATTTCTTCAGTTGCGTGGATCCCCCAGCCACATATAGAATATGGAAGTACAGGTATATTTTTATTAAATGATATAGATGCCTCCCAGCAAATTCAGCTTTAAAGCAATCCCATTTCCCTTGAATGTCCTTTAAAAGTTAGGAATGATTCCTAAAGGGGCAAAATCTTATAGCAATCTTAACTGCAAACTTTTAATGAAACAGTGAATAGCCCAATCGCAAGATGGAATTTGGACTAGACTAAATATTTTGATGTTCTCCGGGGTAATTTTCCTGACTCGGGGATTGAACCTGGGTCTCCTACATTGGAGAAGGCAATGGCACCCCACTTCAGTACTCTTGCCTGGAAAATCTCATGGATGGAGGAGCCTGGTAGGCTGCAGTCCATGGGGTCACTAAGAGTCGGACACGACTGAGCGACTTCATTTTCACTTTTCACTTTCATGCATTGGAGAAGGAAATGGCAACGCACTCCAGTATTCTTGCCTGGAGAATCCCAGGGACGGGGGAGCCTGGTGGGCTGCTGTCTATGGGGTCACACAGACTGAAGCGACTTAGCAGCAGCAGCAGCTCCTACATTGCAGGTGAATTCTTTACCATCTGAACCACCAAGAAAGCCCTCAAATATTTTGATGTTAGGTTATTAGTTCCAATTTAGGAACTCCATTTTTCCTTATATTTTCTTAACTTTTACCCAGTATCATCATTTCTTTCCTCAGATTAACTCATTTTCTCTAGTACCACAGATATTTTTCCTAATTAGCATGATCACCATTATTGTCTTTATTTTCATGTCATTCTTTGTTTATTTAAAAAAGAGTTGCTGGTAGACAAACAGTGAAGGAATGTAGATTAAAAAAAATAAACAGAATCCTGTCCTCCAGGAGCTTCTAATCTATAGAGGAACTTTCGGTTTCTAATAATATTTAACTTCCAATGAATATTTTGGCACTTAGTTCAGTTCAGTCGCTCAGTCATGTCCAACTCTTTGCGATCCCATGAATTGCAACACACCAGGCCTCCCTGTCCATCACCAACTCCCAGAGTTCACCCAAGCTCATGTCCATCGAGTCGGTGATGCCATCCAGCCATCTCATCCTCGGTCGTCCCCTTCTCCTCCCACCCCTAATCCCTCCCAGCATCAGGGTCTTTGCCAATGAGTCAACTCTTCGCATGAGGTGGCCAAAGTACNGGTCGGGATTGGGAGTTCATGTACACTTGTGGCTGATTCATGTCGATGTGTAGCAAAACGAATACAGTATTGTAAAGCAAAACAAACTAAAAAATAAAAATTAATAAAAAAAAAGACAATAATACAGTCAGAAGGCAGGAATACTAGGATTTGAAGAGCTATCTGCCAGTCACACTCCACTAAATTCCAACACTGATATGAAGCTGGAATCCACCCCAGTAAGGTCCTCAAGTTTAAACAGACAGGAATTTTGAAACAAACACCTGAAAAAAACATTCTAACCCCATTCTAGCAGCCATGGACTGGCCTATAACCAGGGGTTAAAGTGTAACTAAGAACAAATACATCCTAGCATCTGTCAAAATAGAATTTAATACCTTGTAAATCCCATTTAATTCGTACTTAAAACTGAATCAGTCAATAGATAATACTCAGCCCTTTTTCTAAAAGCCTGTACGTAATTAATCTTTAGAAGCCAGTGTGACTGATGTCTTTTTTATTTTCAGCAAAGCACTTTCCACTGTTATATAATTTTGCTATGTCGAAGATAATGGAAAAACTGTGACCTACCAGCATGACTTATAAACCCTACACATCAAAATACCTTGGTATGCATTTATTCTGAATAATGAGGGTTAGACCTAGGTGCTTTATCAGCATTTGCCCAGAATTACCTATCAATTCAGACCATAAATGCAGGTAAGATCTTTCTCATCTTTGGGAAACAGGCCATTACAATTAAATTTTCTTGGATATTATACAATTTCATTACCAGCAACATCAAATAGGGTGGCCTTGACTTGTAGGATGTGAGATTATTTAATCAAACTAGGCCAGTAACTCAAGCTGATGAGAGACCAAAAGGCAAGTACCTGGTAAAGCAGGCTGTCTGTTGGCACGTGTCTGTGTTTCCTGGAGCACTTGTGCCAAGAGTTGCAGCTGGGATGCCAATCCCACTCACAAGGAGATGACAGTAAGGTAGTACCTCGCACCCTGAAAAAGACACTACTGTTAAAATTCAGCATGGTCATTACCAGTTTGGCAAGATCTTTGAAATTACTGAAATTCACATTCTGTACAGTTTACCCACCTACATTATGGCTTTCCATCTATTCACAGACTTGTGCAACCATGACCACAATCCATTTTAGGACATTTTCATTACTTCAAAAAAGAAATCATTTAATCCTCCAATTCCCCTCTCCTCCTCCCAGCTGTAGACAACCACCAATCTAATTTTGTCTCTATAGAGTCACCCCTTCTGGAAATTTCATATAAATGAACTCATATGTGATCTTTTGTGACTGGTTTCTTTCACTTGGCCTAACATTTTCAAGTTGCATCCAGGGTGTAGCCTGTGTCAGAACCTCACTCCATTGTATGGATATATCATAGTTTACTTATCCACTTTACAGCTGATGGACATTTGGGTTGGTTGTTTCCACTTTTTAGCTATTATGCTCAAATGTGTACATGGACCTAGTTTTCATTTCTCTCAGCTATATATCTAGGAGTGCAATTGCTGTCCTGTTCTTCAAAAAAGAAAAAAAAAAAAAGAGTAAAGAGTTCACTTTGTGGGGTGGGGCTGGGTACTTCCCTGGCAGTCCAGAGGTGATATAGTGGTAAAGAATCCGCCTGCCAATGCAAGAGACACAGGAGATGTGGGTTTGATCTCTGGAGTGGGAAATGGCACCCCACTCCAGTACTCTTGCCTGGAAAATCCCATGGACAGAGAAGCCTGGCAGGCTACAGTCCCTGGGGTCACGAAGAGTCTGACATGACTGAACACACACACATGTCCTATCTTGTCTCTGGGGGTCCAGTGCTTAAGATTCTGCGCTCCCGATGCAGGAGGAGCGAGTCCATCCCTAATCAGGGAACTAACATCCCACATGCTGTAAGGTACAGCCAAAACAAACAAAAAATTCACTTCTCAGGTTAAAAAAAAAATACCCAGCAGGTGATAAAACATCTAGAGAAAACATTTTTTAATTTTGGTAAAATACACTTAACTTAAATTCACCATTTTAAGGTATACAATAGAAAAAAACATTTTCAACTAAAAGGGAATTACAGTACGGCTTGTCTCTATATTTATACATGTAGCTCTCCCCCAATCAGAAAAGATGGCAGATACTTTTTATTTTAACCTCTCATCCCAAGACAATCCAAGAAAATGCTTTCTGGACATTTTTATGAATCCTGCCCGTGCCTTTCAAACAGCATAAGAGGCATGCTCCTTTCTGGGCGGGGCTGGAAACCCAGCAGCCTCATATGGGGATACATCCAGTGGGAGGAGGAATGTGCTTCTCACCAGTTCCGCACATACTCCTCTGTCTACTAGACAAAGTGATATTGTGGCATCTGTGCAAAACACTCCCTACACAATGGAACAGAAATCAGAGAGTGTCCATTTTATTTGTGCAGGCAAGAGACCCACTTCCCTTCTCCAAGGATCAGCAGGAAATGTGGGTACAGGCTAACGCAGTGACATCTGGATATCCTACAAAGCAAGTAGCAGGATTAGAGCCCAGCCCATATATGGTTTCTGTTATTACTTCCCACAATAAATAAATGCCCAGCAAATCAAGATGGACTTGCTTATGCTTTGGTCCTTAGTATGAAATTTTCCTACATGTACCAATGCCAAATAGAGTTTGCCTCTTTCACTGAAATGGCTTGCTTTTGAATTAAGTCAGTTTTCTGCATTTTGACAACATCCTGATTTTAACTATCTTTACGATACTGCCTGAAGTTTCTGACAATATATAGGAACCTCAAATAACAATCAGCCATTTCTGAAATACAAACTATTGACTAGTGATAGTCACTCAGTCTTGTCCGACTCTTTGCGACCTCATGGACTGTAGCCTGCCAGGCTCCTCTGTCCATGGAATTCTCCAGGCAAGAATACTGGAGTGGGGTGCCACTTCCTTCTCCAACACTGACTAGGGCTACCTATAAATTAAGGAAAAGCTTGGAAGAAAACTAAATATACTTGGTATTCAATAGTATTGACAAATATGTAAAATTTTTGTCAGGTAACATGAGTTAGTGCTGGAAAACTTCACAAAATTTTAAAAGGAAAATCCACAAGTGGCCAGTAATCAGATGTCAATTCTTGTTTTTTTATTTCATCATATCATGCCATGTACCATGTGGGCTTCCCTGGTGGCTCAGAGGTTAAAGCGTCTGCCTCCAATGCGGGAAACCTGGGTTCGATCCCTGGGTCGGGAAGATCCCCTGGAGAAGGAAATGGCAATCCACTCCAGTATTCTTGCCTGGAGAATCCCATGGACAGAGAAGCTTAGCAGGTTACAGTCCACGGGGTTGCAAAGAGTCGGACATGACTGAGCGACTTCACCTTCACCTTCACATACCATGTGAGATCTTAGTTTCCCAACCAGGAATTGAACCTATGCCCCTATGTTGTGGGCATGGAGTCTTAACCACTGGACCTCCAGGGCAGTCCCTGGCTGTCAATTTTTTTAAGAGAAAAAAAATTTTTTTTCTACTTGTGGCTATTTTTAAAATAATTTATTTTTATTGTTGGTTACACACAGTCTTGGTTGCTGCACACAGGCTTTCCTTGTTGTGGCAAGTGGGGGCTACTCTTGGTTATGGTGCACAGGCTTCTCATGGTGGTGGCTTCTCTTATTGCAGGGTCTGGGCACGTGGGCTTCAGTAGTTGCAGCTTGTGGGCTCTAGAGCGTGAGCTCAGTAGTTGTGGCACACCAGGCTTTGTTGCTCCGCGACATGTGACATCTTTCCAGACCAGGGACTGAACCTATGTCCCTTGCATTAGCAGGCAGATTCTTCTCTGCTGTACCACCAGGGAAGTCCTAGGGCTATTTTAAAACCAAGTAAGCAATGGCAAAATATTTGCCAGTGTACCTATCGTGTTGGGCATTGGGGTCAATAAACACATGTGCAAGTTATCCAATCTGTGCTTCAATAAACTTGCAACACTCAGTCAACTGGTTGGCAGCTGGTTTTGACCTATCATACGATTACAGTTTGTAGAATAGAAGCCCCAGCACGGCTCTGTTTACAGAAGCAAGACAAAGTACTAAAAGGAGGAAGGGGCTGGTAGTGAAAGAATTTCTTGAGGTCTTGAAAACTCATCATGACCTGACTTCCAATTATGTTCTAAAACCCAAAAGGAGCTGCTCATAATTACTATGCAGTATTATATGTACATTGCAGCAATTGGAATAGTTCTGAAAAAGAATGAAAGGGACAGAACCCTTGGAAGAAATATTGGCCCCACTATTTAGTCAACCAGCTCAAGAGAAATCTCCAGTCAGAATGCTTGTTAGCAGATTTCCCTCCGTAGAAGCACAGTTTATCACTTACCTTCTAACTACTAAGATGTCTAACAGCTGCAGAGCGGGGAGGTATTTGGACAAAATTTTAAGGAAGGTCAGAGAACTGTGAGGTCAAGAGGAAACGAGTAGGATATCATGGAATGGGCCGCTCTAGATGCTTGTTCCTCCAAGTGTGGGTCATGGACCATCCACTGGGTGGGCATGACCAAGACTGACAGTATCACCTATAAGCATATTCAAATGCAGACGCTCAGGCCCCACCACATCTACAGCGTTAGAACCTGCATTTTAATAGAGTGGTTCACATGCACATTAAAGGGTGAGAAATAAGATATCAAGGTGCCACTGAAGGATTTAGAACTTATGTACAAAATTAAACAGTAAGAGATAATCCCTCCTAGGATGCCAAGAAAGAAGAGTTTACTACAAGGTTAGTGAAGGATATTAATATGTCCACAGAAAGGCTATGTCAAGTGATAAAGTCAGCAAACAAAAAAATGAGTATCAGCAAAATACTCTTTTGTCCATGTATATTCAAAGAACTCAAAGTATTATAAGGAAGATCTTGACCTGTGATGCAGAGATATTTCATCTGCAGAGATATTTAAAATTTTCTTTTAAAAGGAATTAAAAAAAAAAAAAAGGAACACTCAACTCTCCTTATTAAGGATCATTTTGGAATGAATGCTTTGACTTCTGTTTGGCTAGACTTGGGGAGTTGAGGATAACCAGAGGTAGGGCATTTACTCATTCTGATGGCTGGAAAGGGTTATCTCCAAAAAGAAATGAATAATGTGGCAGTCAATTTACACATCTGGTCATGCATGTTTGTTTAGAGTGAATCCTTTAATGACTGGTCCTGAGCCAGAAACTAAGAACATCCAGTTGCTGTCTGAGGGCTAAATCTTCGATCACGATGACTCAAATGAGGCTGTTTCACACTTGTAAAATTTGAAGACTAAATTATAACTAAGGAATAGTAAAGATATAGAGCATGTGTATTGCAGTTTCCCAGTTCTCCAAATTATATGTCTAGAACAGTATCACTCATTATTTACAATATTCCATACTTGGCCTGGGGATCCTCCCTAACTTGATCCTTTCGGTTGTCCACCCATCAAAGCTTTTGGCATGATATATGAAGCTTGCCTGCCATCCTTGACAAAAGGTCCTCCCAGCTCTAAATTTCTGTCATTTTGGGACAAAGAGTTATGCCCAATCTCTAGGGGTTACTTGAAGAATCACAATTTGGTCATTACGGCCATTACAACATGTTTTCCATAGCCGTCACTGAACACTGACCCACATCACCTCTCCTCGGGTCACTCCATACCTCTTGCACCCTCTGCACATACATACACTTCCTTTTACTTTCAGGTAGGTAGGTAGATTTAGTCACTAAGTCGTGTCCGACTCTTGCGACCCCATGGACTATGGGGAACCCACCAGGCTTCTCTGTCCACGGGGATTCTCCAGGCAACTGCAGTGGGTTGCCATTTCCTTCTCTAGGGGAGATTCCTGACCCAGAGATCGAACCCCGGTCTCTCGCACTGGCAAGCAGACCCTACCATCTGAGCCACCAGGGCAGCACAATCATCATCGTCGTTGTCATCTTGCTGCCTCAGGATTCCATTCTAAAGCATCTCTGAAATTTCCCAAAGAAACATCTAGTTTGTTTCCAATAAAAACTACTTTGTAGTGTCAAAGAGGATCTACCTAAATCAAGTGTCTCAACAGCAATACTATGCAATACTATGGACATTTTGCACTGAATAATTCTTTATTGCCTGAGGGGTGCGGAGCGGGGAGGGAGGCAGGGAGTGCTGTCCTGTCCATTGTGGAGGCTGGGCAGCATCCTAGGTCTCCACCTGCTAAATACCAGTACCACCTCCACCCTCCCAGGTTGGAACAACCAAAACTGTAAGCAGAAATTGCCAAATATCCTTTAGGGGACAACTCCGGCCACTGCACCTCCTCCCTTGCAAACTACTGACTTAAATGATTATATAGGAACTTCTAAAAGTTCCACCTTTTAGAAGGTAGAACTATGGATCACAATTTTTCTTCTATATTTCTGAATGTATATTGTTTATATGATAAAAATAACCTAAAGACTATTTTCTTTTTAATTTTTTTTTCCTATTTTCTTTTAAAAAGAAATACCATTAGCTACACAGATACCTCAAGCTGATCCCTGAATGGCTGCCAAGTGTTTGGATTGTTCAGTTTAGAAATTGAATTCAGTCCCTGCATGTGTATCACACAGGAACTTTTAGTTAAACTTCTCAAGGTGTAAAAGACACAAAAGAGGGACTTCAGAGAAGAAAATCAAAACTGAAGCCTCTTAATCCTTCTTCAACTGGTAGATAGGGGCAGGGGGCGGTGCTGAAGAAAGACATGTTGAAGCAAAGACTGCTGCTTCAAGAGAAGTAATTACCTGAAAAAGTCTGCATGCACACTGCATGCATACTTGCATTGTCGGAAAAAAAATGAGGCGCAATTTACTTCCTTTCAAGAACTGCTACATTAATAGATCATGTAAAATTTTTTTCAAAATCATAAAATTAAAATATCTGAATGCAAAAATGGGCTCAAAACACATGCATTCCTTCATCTTCTTGACTGCTAGACCAGGAATTTCCTTAGAAGATTACACATTAATTTCATTACTGACTACTTTAATTCAGTCTGGGGCGACCATATCTGCCAGGAAGAAACGATCTGCATTTATTGAGAGAACATAAATTTGGAATCCGAGCTCAGGCTGAACTTGAAATAGAGTTTAACTTTAGCCATAAAAAAAAAGGTAGTGTGCTTAGAGAATGAATATGATAAACAAGATATATATATAAATTGCTTTGGGAGTAGTGTTATCTAAAAATCTGATGAGAATTAAACAAACAGGAGGTTAACTACAAAAAAAAGAAAAGAAAGAAACAAGTTCCCAGTGAAGAACTCAACATCTATTACCCTCATGACAGGGATGACCCTCGAGTCCACCTGGACCCCCAAACACACACACAAAGCACCTTCCAGTCTCCTCTGCTTACCCAGGTTGCTGCCAAAGGTTCACGTGTCTTCTGCTCTCAGGTAGAAGTTCTCTTTTGTTAAGTGGAGTGATGCCCACTGCTGCTTCCAGAATAGTCATATATTTCTTGTACCTCATCTTGTCCCTCTCAGTACAAGGTCAAGGAAATTTGGGGCAGTGTTCCGCTGAAGCAGATGAAGTAATCTTTGCAACACTGGAAGCTGTTCTGCTTTTGGATGCTCAGTGCATCCCCAGCCAGTGCTATTAAACTCTACTGTGGGGGGTAAGGCGTGGGGGCGAGGCCAAGGCCAAACCACAAATAAATAAGTAAATAAAAGCCTTGTTCAGATTTCCCTGCAATGTCAGTATTATATAAGGCTAGAGAATTTTGAATAAAGCACTAATGAAAATGATTTGCAGGATGATGGTGGTTCTAAACGCAGCAATCTAATGTACACTCCCCAATTAATCCGCACATAAATCTGTTGAGGGCACTAATCCTTCAAGTACTAATGGCACAGGAGGTGATTTATCTCAAGGTCTGGTAATAATTGATCCAAAAAGCCTGCATGCCTCTGGGTGAACTAAAATCAGAAGCAGATCTGTTCCTTCTACAAATATTTCTCTCTAAAAGGCTGCACTTGACACTGAAGAAGGGAGTTCCAACTGTCATTTATGGCAATTCATTTCTGCTGCTGCTGCTAAGTCACTTCAGTCACGTCCGACTCTGTGCGACCCCACAGACGGCAGCCCGCCAGGCTCCCCCGTCCCTGGGATTCTCCAGGCAAGAACACTGGAGTGGGTTGCCATTTCCTTCTCCAGTGCATGAAAGTGAAAAGTGAAAGTGAAGTTGCTAGTTGTGTCCGACTCTTAGCGACCCCATGGGCTGTAGCCCACTAGGCTCCTCCATCCATGGGATTTTCCAGGCAAGAGTACTGGAGTGGGGTGCCACTGACTTCTCCAAATGCATTTCTACACGCTATAAACTTTTTGCTTGAGTCAGTTGCAAAGCAAAGGTTAATTGAGAAGCAATTTTTTTCTTTTTAATTATCTTTTATGTCTTTTTTTTTTAATGTGGAACATCTTTACGTCTTTATTGAATTTGTTACAATATTGCTCTGGTTTATATTTTGTTTTTCTAGCCAGAGAAATGTGGTATCTTAGCTTGCTGACTATGGATTGAACCCATGCTCCTGCATTGGAAGGCAACGTGTTAACCACTGATGGCCAAGGAAGTCCTGAAATTTCTTTACCTCTAAAACCCAGCATGGGTGAGCTCTGCTGGCATGAAAATAAGGCTGTTAGAAGATATTCAGAATCTAACCCTCTCCCTTTTTTAAGTGGCTCCTCTCAGCCTTAGGGACTTTTCTTACCCTTTTTCCATGGGGTAAAGGTGGATACTCCATCATAGCGGTTCATCTAATGAGTCATGGTACACAGGACCCAGACTGGGTGGACTAGCCTTCCCTGGGATGAAAATAAGACTTTCAGAGAGAAATGCCCTTTTTCTACCAGTGTTGACAACCAGGGCTGACAGGAAGTTAGAGCTGTTGGCAATCATGCTCCCCACCAGGTAGAGAGGGGGGTCACCACTAGTTGATAAGAAAAACAGTATGAAGAGAAATGTGATGACATCATTTGAGTTTCTGAATCCAGCTATGCCTGACATGCTAGGAGATATGTGGTACATTTTTACTGAGATAACGAATTCATTTTTGTGAAACTTAGTTTTAGTTGAGTTTTTGTTATTCTGAAAGAGTTCTGACTTATATGCCTCCTTGACCACTTCTTCAAGCTATTTTCTATTTAATGCAATCAAGTTCTACTGCTACTTATCTAAACAAATGCACACACAGAAGAGAAGTAAAATCGAGGAGATCGTCCTATAATACTTCTGACTAACCTAGACATTCACAATTAATAAGTGTCCCAAGCCCATGTCCCCCAAATTGTGAACTCTTCTTCCACAAAATCTCTTTCTTGATAGCAAATTTCATTTTTTTTTTAAAATCTAAGGGACCTAAAACAGTGGTCTCCAAAGTGGGTATATATACCAGCAATCTTTGGGGTGTGGAAAGAAAATATTAAACCATCTATTTCTTTTTTGTCTCTTGTCCATTAAAATTTAGTTTGAGCATTTGTTATTAAATATTTGTAATGTTTGCTTTTGGAACTAATATATTTTAAATTACATAAAAGTATAATTCTGTGTGTGTGTGTGTGTGTGTTTTGGCCACACAGCATGTGGGATCTTAGTTACCAAACAGAAGTTGAACCTGTGTTCCCTGCAGTAGACACCTGGAGTCTAAACCACCAGGGAAGTCCCCAAAGTATACAATTTATAAAGTAATATACTCATATATATTATAGAGTATGCTTAAAATTCTGATGGGGTGTGTGAGCAAAAAAGTTTCATGGTTAGTAACTTAACCCTTCAACTGCTTTCTAAACCTCAATTTCCCTCTTGATGAGAGGCCTGAACTGATGAGTGCTAAATTATTTTCCAATAACAGTAACAGACTATGAGCCTCCACTTCCCTATTATAATATTATAGTTAGCCCTCCATATCCATAGATTACTATCCACAGATAAAACTGACCTTGGACTGAAAATATTGGGGGAGGGGGATTCCAGAAAATTCCAAAAGGCAAAATTTGAGTTTGCCTAGCTCTGGCAACTATAGGATACAGCATTTCCATTGTACTCACAACTATTTACACAGCATCTACATTGTAGTTGACTTCCCTGGTGGCTCAGACAGTAAAGCGTCTGCCTATAATGAGGGAGACCCAGGTTCAATCCCTGGGTTGGGAAGATCTCCTGGAGAAGGAAATGGCAACCCACTCCAGTATTCTTGCCTGGAAAATCCCATGGAGGGAGAAGCCTAGTAGGCTACAGCCATGGGGTCACAAAGAGTCGAACACAACTGAGCGACTTCACTTTCACTTACGTTGTAGTTACAACTATTTATGCATCATTTATACTATTAGATATTATGAGTAATTTAGAGATGATTTAAAGTATACAGGAGAATGGGTTGCACATTGTTTGCAAATACTATGTCATTTTATATAAGGTACATGAGCATCTCTGGGTATCAGTACCCTTGGGGGTCCTGGACCCAATCTCCCATGGATACTGTACTATAACTGACCACAAGTAAGAAGTGAAGACAAAGGACAAACCATTAGGTCTTGAAATATTTCATTTTCATAGTATTCATGAATATTACTCCCACTGGTTGTTCCACAAACAATTAGTACCAGTTAGTCACTGGAATTCTTTTACAGGCTGAACTTAGTTGGCTACAGCTGTCACTGCTCAAAAAAGCTCTAATACAGCCCTCATTTAATCATGCAGGATGGTATAATTATACTTACATAACAGTCTTTGTTCTAACAATTTGTATTTCTAATGACGTGCAATAAAAATTACTACACAACCCTCTTAAACAATAAATGAAGTCTGAGTTACCAAAAACAAAAAAGCAAGATAAACTTGTTAGCCGTTGGAAGCTGTTTTACTACAATGAAACTGACACAATACTTTTAAAAATGGCATGTTTTAAAGTTTAATTTTCTAAAGGAATTTCTGATGCATTTAACATAACTTACAAAGTGATTCTTATCTATGATGATCTCAAACAAAATTAAAATTTGGTCTTTTATTAGGAATTCTCCCTTCGCAAGTAACTAGAAAGAACTTATTTTTCTTCCATGAATGAGATGTTCAGTTTTCTATTCTTTTGTAAAAATTGTCATCTTTGTCTAAACTCCCTCATAATACTACAAGAGAACAATAGCACAGAAAGAATAAATAAATTAAGTCAAAATTTGTAATATGTATGTAATACATACAGATACGTGTGGATTGAAAATTCAAGTTTTGCCTTTTGGAACTTTCTGGAAACCCCCTCCCCCATATTTTCAATTATATACAGGTATGTAATTACATGGCTATTTTCTTTGTAATTCTAGAAAGTCTTTGGAAATTTTCATTTACTTGGTTAACTCCAATTTCTAGAGTTCTAGAAATTCTTTATAACTACAACTATTTGATTGAAAATCACTTATTTTTTAAAAATTGTTAAATATATATGAGCTAAAAACCTTTTAAATCAGGATGCTCAAGTTCTCTTTCTGAATGATTAAAATTGGACATACAAATTTACAGATAAGGCTGACCTTCCGTTTGAACTGATGATGTCTACTTATTCCTCCTGGAGGAAAAGAGTGGACATCCTTTTTCACAGGGTATTCTAACTGTTCCTGTGTTTTAGAAGTACAAAAATGGAAATGAACTAATGCCCCAAACAGGCTGTTATACAGGGTGTGGTTTGCTTTACAGGGAGCTGGAAAAAGCCTTAACTAAAAGTAGAAGAGTCAAGGAAACCATCTTTTTTTTTTTTTAACTCCACTACAAACAAAATAAACAATGACTTAAGGCATCATTTCATCCCTGCTAACCCCCAATAGCTTCATTAAAATACATCTCTACATATTTGCTACTCAGATGAGCCACTAGAACACTGTTAGAAAAACAGACTATGTAGTGTAAAAGAATTACAGAGTTCAAAATTGTGCCTCTCCTAGATTTAACACTCACCTTCCTGTCAGCTCAAACTTGGCTTCTCTCTTCATAGCCAGTCTCAAAATGCACTGTATTGGATTTATACCATGACCTTCAACTGGATATACCAAATCTGTCCTTTCAACCTTGTCTCCCGACTCAACCCGGTATCTACCTAAAGGAATCCACTGCCCAGCCCCCAGCAGCAGTTGCTTCTTGCCTTTCCTGTTTTTTGCATTCTCCTCCTGGCTCTCACAGCATGAGACCTTGAAGTCATCCTCACCCATTCCTGAGGTGCCCAGTCATACAGGGAAAGAGAGCTGAGTTTAAATGAGAAGACCTGATTTGAATCCCACCTCTGCTGTTAACACCAGGGACCCTGAACAAGTTACTTGACCCTTCTGAACCTATTTCATTATCTGTAAAGCTGGAAGACCACCACACAGGGGTGGCTTTAAATAATAAATGAGGTGATGTATTTGTATCTCCCTCCCTTCCTTCTGTCTCCTCTGTCTTTTCCCCATTCTTAATATCTCTTCAAGAAACCTCCGTAAATCCTCATTTCTTTGCAGGCAAGCATAAGGAGTACTTACACATGTCTGTCCCTTCCCTGCAGCTACAAAAAAAGGCCCAAGGCTGAGTGGTTTTGTGGGGAAAACATGGAGACTGACTAAAGGGTACAGGAACCCAGGGGCTAGAGTAAATAATGAAAACGATCCAAAAAGGAGAAAATAGTGTCCCCAGGCTTGCTGTAGGAAGCAGAGGAAAGGGGCCCAGCTTAGGTGTTACTCACCAACTGGGGAGGTTCTTCCTTACCATATTTCACAGATTTTTACTTTTTTCTAGTAAAGTGTTGCTAGTAAAGTTTTAGTTTCTGCTGGTAAAGTGTTAGTCCCTTTGCTACCCCAAGGACTGTAGTCCACCAGGCTCCTCTGTCCGTGGGATTCGCCAGGCAAGAATACTGGATTGGTTTACCATTACCTTCTCCAGGGAACCTTCTCAACCCAGGGATCAAACCCAGGTATCCTGCATTGCAGGCAGATTCTTTACTGTCTGAGCCTGAATAATTAAAAGCCAAAAGACCATATCTCTCAAATAACTTGAATACATAGTAATTCTACAAGTACTCTCTTTCCTAAAAGATTAAAAAAAAATTTAAACTCCTTATATGAGGGAAATTCACTCCTTATTAATGTTGTAAAAATTATACCAAAAAAAAAAAAAGAGAGAGAGAGAGAGAGAGAAAGTTCCCTAGTGGTTTAGTGGTTATGATTCAGCATTTTCATTGCCATGACCCCGGTTCAATCCCTAGTCAGGTAACTAAAATTCCATAAACCACATTGTGTGGCAAAAAAGAAAAAGAAAGAAAATGGAAAAGAGATTGTGTTCATGTTAATTTCTACTCTGAACCTAGAGTTGCAGGATTCTAGCAGATTTCTTGCTTGGGAGCAGATGAGCAATGGCACTGCACAGAGTTTAGAACACTGACAGGAGCTGGTTTAAATCAAGAAGGGCTTGGCCATTCATCGGGTTAGGGAGATATTAGTCACCTTTGCTCTGCAACTTTTGAAAGACACAGAAGCTCCAGAACTTGGTAGGGACTACACAAGGTGTGAAGTATGGAGATCCAGCAGTCTGTGGCCAGTGGCTGGAGAGTGTATATGCTCAGTTACTAAGTCATGTCCAATTCTTTGCAACCCCATGAACTGTAGCCCTCCAGGCTCCTCTGTCCATGGAATTTTCTAGGCAAGAATACTGGAGTGGGTTGCCACTTCCTACGGAATACCAGACCACCTGACCTGCCTCCTGAGAAATCTGTATGCAGGTCAGGAAGCAACAGTTAGAACTGGACATGGAACAACAGACTGGTTCCAAATAGGAAAAGGAGTACGTCAAGGCTGTATATTGTCACCCTGCTTATTTAACTTCTATGCAGAGTACATCATGAGAAA
>SJXQ01005519.1:81477-113449 GCA_006408695.1 Aepyceros melampus | reverse complement strand
CAATAACCTCAGATATGCAGATGACACCACCCTTATGGCAGAAAGTGAAGAGGAACTAAAGAGTCTCTTGATGAAAGTGAAAGAGGAGAGTGAAAAAGTTGGCTTAAAGCTCAACTTTCAGAAAACGAAGATCATGGCATCTGGTCCCATCACTTCATGGGAAATAGATGGGGAAACAGTGGAAACAGTGTCAGACTTTATTTTTGGGGCTCCAAAATCACTGCAGATGGTGACTGCAGCCATGAAATTAAAAGACGCTTACTCCTTGGAAGAAAAGTTATGACCAACCTAGATAGCATATTCAAAAGCAGAGACATTACTTTCCCGACTAAGGTCCGTCTAGTCAAGGCTATGGTTTTTCCAGTAGTCATGTATGGATGTGAGAGTTGGACTATAAAGAAGGCTGAGCGCCGAAGAATTGATGCTTTTGAACTGTGGTGTTGAAGAAGACTCTTGAGAGTCCCTTGGACTGCAAGGAGACCCAACCAGTCCATTCTGAAGGAGACTGGCCCTGGGATTTCTTTGGAAGGAATGATGCTGAAGCTGAAACTCCAGTACTTTGGCCACCTGATGCGAAGAATTGACTCACTGGAAAAGACTCTTATGCTGGGAGGGATTGGGGGCAGGAGGAGAAGGGGACGACTGAGGATGAGATGGCTGGATGACGTCACTGACTCCATGGGCGTGGGTCTGGGTGAACTCTGGGAGTTGGTGATGGACAGGGAGGCCTGGCGTGCTGCGATTCTTGGGGTCACAAAGAGTCGGACACGACTGAGCGACTGAACTGAACTGAACACCAGGGGACCTTCCTGACCCAGGGGTCAAACCCACATCTCCTGCGTCTCCTGCATTGGCAGGCAGATTTTTTACCACTGAGCCACCTGGGAAGCCCTGGCTGGAGACAGCAGTTCACATAATCTCACAACTCATCTGCCGACACATTCTCTCAAATTCCTTAGCATGAATTAGGGTGCCTCACCACCCATGACTGAAGTCCAGCTCCACCACTAACTAGCTGTAGTGATCATGGATAAGTCACTCAATGTCTCTATGCCTGTTTCATTATTTGTAAAGTGGGGCTAATCATAGCACTGACCTCACAAGCCTGTTTTAAAAGCTAAATCACATGCACAAACTTTCAGTTGCAAAATAAATGTCATGGGTATGAAATGTACAGTATGGGAAATATAGTTAGTAACTGTGTAATATCTTTTATGGTGACATTATAACTAGATATAACATGGTGATCATTTTGAAACATATAGAAATACCAAATCACCATGTTGTGTACCAGAACTAGCACAGCACTGCAGGTAAGTTATTCTTCAAAAACAAACTTATAGAAAAGGAAACCAGATACGTGGTTACTAGAGGTGGGAGTCAGGGGAGGCAGTCAAAGGGTCAAATTTCCAGTTATAAGTGCTATGAAGGATGATAACGTTTTACAATATGATAAATATAATTAACACTGCTGTATGTTTTCTATGAAAGTTGTTGACAGTATAAAGTTCTCACCACAACTTTTTTCTATTTCTTTAATTTCTATACGAGATGATGAACGTTCACTAAACTTATTGTGATACTCATTTAATGATGTATATAAGTCAATTCATTATGCTGTACACCTTAAACTTACACAATGCTGTATGTCAATTATATTTCAATAAAACTAGAAGGGAAAAACAGAGAAGGCAATGGCACCCCACTCCAGTACTCTTGCCTGGAAAATCCCATGGACGGAGGAGCCTGGTGGGCTACAGTCCATGGGGTCACTGGGAGTCGGACACGGCTGGGCGACTTCGCTTTCACTTTTCACTTTCATGCATT
This sequence comes from Aepyceros melampus, assembly GCA_006408695.1. Taxonomy (NCBI): domain Eukaryota; kingdom Metazoa; phylum Chordata; class Mammalia; order Artiodactyla; family Bovidae; genus Aepyceros; species Aepyceros melampus. The sequence continues at coordinate 111,622 of SJXQ01005519.1, read as the reverse complement.
GGAGAAGGAAATGGCAGCCCACTCCAGTGTTCTTGCCTGGAGAATCCCAGGAATGGGGGGAGCCTGGTGGGCTGCTGTCTATGGGGTCGCAGAGTCGGACATGACTGAAGTGACTTAGCAGCAGCAGCAGCAGCAGAAGGGAAAAAGAGAAGTAACAGAGAAATTAAAAAAAAAATGCTAAATCAGTTTTTACATGTAAAGCACTTAGCATGTGTAATGTCCAGCATATGTGTTATGTGAATGTGTTCTTTTCCTTGCTAATCAGCTATGTCTTCATTTCTTCCAGAAAGCTCTCCTTAGTGGAACCCCTTAGACAGGGCTAGGTTACTATTTCTTCTGCCCTCTCAAATATGTTCTGTTTAATCTATCTAAAGTAGAACCAAAATGAATTCAAATTCCATGCATGTGCAGAGGATAGGGGTGAGTCTCCTGGGCCATCGAGAAGATTAATCAAAGGTTAAGAAGGAGTCCTGGGCAGCACTGGGGGGTTGAGTTCCACATTGATCCAGGTCTGGACCAGGTCCTCTCCAGGGGTGGACTGCTTGGCCATCAGACACAGGTTTGGTTCTAAGCAGAGCCCTGTTTAGTGATCACAGTACTGTGGTCAAACTGGCTTCAGAGCCTTAATGTGGGGCCCCTGGAGGAGTGTCATCCTGCCTCACGGGGGTACTTTGGGCAAAGCCAGGAGAAACTTCAGAGTTCAAGGCAGAAGAAGTTGATGATGTGACCCCCCATCCTGCTTTCCTGGGGGACATCCTGACATCAGTGGGAGACAGTGGAGTGTCAGCTGCTCTGAACCCAGAGAGTTAACATCTCTCTGGGTTCCAGGCAGAATTTCTTATTCTGACTGAATTAGTTTGTGAGGGCTGAGGTAACAAAGGACCACAGACTGGTGCCATAATAACAGAAATCTACATCTCACAGTCTGGAGGAGGCTGGAAGTTCAAGTTCAAAATGTTGAGAGGACTGGTTCTTTCTGAGAGTTGGGAGGCAGAGCTGTCTACTTGGCTTATGGATGGCCGTCTTCTCCCTGTGTCTATCATCTTTGTGTAGTATGTGTCTGTGTCCAAATTTTCTCTTCCTATAAGGACACAAGTGATACTAGCTTAGGGCCCACCCAAATGACCTCAGTTTTACTTGATTATTTCAATTAAGTCTTCATTTCCAAATAAGATGAATTTTGAGGTTGAAGATCTCAACATATGAATGAGGGGGATACATTTCAATCCGTAATGCTGCCTAAAGTGGGGGGTGGGGGGGAGGGAGGAAAAGCTCTCATCAAGTGAGATGAAAAAGACAAAAGCCCAGAAGAAGTGGGTTGCCTTGACATGTCCAGCCTGTGATTTGATCTAGCATATATGCTTTACAGCAAATCAACTGGGAAAAGAAAAATGCTCCATGTTTAAGATGAGCCAGCATCTGGTACTGTGAGAATGATCTGTTCTCTGGAAGCTGCACCCAACAAAATACAAGAGGAAAAAGTTAAATCTCATGTAAAAGTATTATGAGCAATGAGAAAGACTTGGGATCTCCAGATGGCATCTAGGACTTGTGTTGCAAAGTCAGATCAAGTGTCTGGTGGGACTAGGAGAAGCTCACTCAAGATCAGCTTCTACCCACAGACATAAAAAAATAAAATTGTGGTTAGAAAAGGGGAAAGATGGGAGAAGAGAAGGATAAATTAGGAGTTTGGGATTAACATATACACACTACTATACAGTATATAAAATAAACAACAAGGACCTACTGTAATGCACAGGGAACTATACTCAATATCTTATAATAACCTATAATGGAAAAAAATCTTTAAAAGCATATATACTGGGACTTCCCTGGTGGTGCAGAGGTTAAGAATCCACCTGCCAATGCAGGGGACGCGAGTTTGATCCCTGGTTCAGAAAGATCCCACATGCCATGGAGCAACTAAGCCCATGCACCACAGCTACTGAAGCCTGAGTGCTTAGAGCTTGTGTTCCACACAAAAGAAGGCACTGTAATGAGAAGCCTGTGCATCGCAACGAAGAGTAGCCCCCACTGGCCACAGCTAGAGAAAGTCCATGTGTAGCAACAAAGACCCAGCCCACCAAAAAACAAATGAATAATGCAAATATATATATATATATATATATATATATATATATAATGCAACATTGTAAATCAACTACATTTCAATAAAAATTTTTTAAAAAGAGATAAGCTTCTCTTGGAGAAGAGAATGAGGTAACAAATTGGAATCAGGGCATGTAACAATGTTGATGACCAGACACAAAGATCCAGGAGGGAACTCACTAAAATTCCAAAACCAAGCATGCATCTCACCACCCCAGATGGAGAGAGAAATCAATTCTCACCAATGCTGCAGAAGAGAACAGAAAAGCAGAGCCGACAGGTCATCTTAGTGATGTCAGATTGAGAAAGCCTCTAGTGAAAGTGTAGTCACACACAATCACGAGACAGGAAATGAGGTGATGCAACCCCATCATAAGAAAGAAATGCAGCTTGTTGGGCTATTATCTGTCAAGACAAAGAAAGCGAGGGAAGGTCCGAAGCAAATGACAAGCTGAGCTGTGACCATGAGAAGCAGGAGAACTTGAAGAAAAGCTGCAATGACTCCGTCTTCTTCTCAAAGCCAAATTCTCTTCCTTCAGAAGGAGCTTATGGTCATTGGTTTGAGAGCATGGGAGGCTGGATAAAACTTCTTAAGACAGAAGCATGCAGACTTGAGACAAAAATCCATAAAAGCAATGAAGCTCAAACCACAGCAATTCAGGGAGAAGGCAGTATTACTGACCCCCTTTACGAAGAGAAAACTAAGGCTCAGAGTGGAGAAACCTGCCCTAGATCCCACGGCTTCTAAGCGGCAGAGGCAACATTCAAGCCCAGATCTGACTCTTTCTTATTCTGCTCTAGCTCTTTCCTACTCTGCTCTAGTGCCTTCCTGGGTAACCTGCGTGCATCTGAGGACTCAGACAGCACAACTCTTCCTGATCCCTGGCAGAAGTGCTCTTCCTCTGAGATAGGAGAATATCTCAGCCCTACTCTCCAACCCCCTCTTGGCTGCAGGCTTTTCTCTTCCCTCACCTCCTCTCTCTCAAATCTGCTATTTCCACTGGATCCAAAGGTGGAGTCTGTGGCAAGAAGACATCCTCTTGGACATCCCTGGTGGCATGGTGGATAGAAGTCCACCTGCCAGCACAGGGAATAGTAGCTTGATCCCTGGTGCAGGAAGACTCCACACGCCACAGAGCAACCAAGCCCATGTGCCACAACTACTGAGCCTGCATGCTGCCACTACTGAAGCCCATGCTCCTAGAGCCCGGGCTGCGGAACCAGAGAAATGAGTGCAGTAAGAAACCCACCAGCACCAGGAAGAGTACTTCCACTCGCTGCAACTAGAGAAAGGCTGCACAAAAGCAACCAACACACAGCCCAAAGTATATTAATTAATTAAGTCAAATTAGAAGGGGTGTCTCTGATGGCACGGGGGAGTGGACAGGAATCTGCCTGCCAATGCAGGGGACATGGGTTCGATCATCCAGGAATATTCCACATGCCTAGAGCAACTAAGTTAGTATGCCACAATTACTGAGCACGACTTCTATGGCCTGTGAGCTGCAAATACTGAACCCACGTGCCTAAGCAACAAGAAGCTGGACCACTGCAACAAAGAGTTGCCCCCACTTGCCACAATTAGAGAAAGCCCGTGCATAGCAATGAAGACCCAACACAGCCAAAAGATATAAATAAATAAATAAAAGAAGAAATCTTCTTCCTTCTCTTCCTTCCAAGAAGCACTCTCCCCCAACCCCAACCATCACCAAGCTGGCTTCCCACCTAGGGATCTCTGTCCACCTTATCCTCCTCCTTATGGACTGGGTTTTTCACTGAACACTCCAATCCAGGCAAAAATAAATGAATTGCCTCCTGGGTTTACTAAGCTTCTGCATGTACATGATCTTCCCTAATAGTCAAGATTCTGAAACACCACAAGGTTTTTAATTCACTTTGTTTTAAATTTTCCTGTAAAATATATCTAAATTATCTATGTTTATTTTTAGTTAAGCTTTTTTACATAAGTGGGTCTACTTCTCCTCAAATTGTATCTTGATAGTATTATAAATTTTAGGATATGCATTACCATCATTTAGTTATTGTCACTACATTAGAAACTCTAGTAAAAATAGTCAGTTCTAATTTGATGACTCAGCCCCGTTTGCTATACAATATATGTAATTCTGAGCACTTCAGCATTGTCTAAAATAGCGAAACACTTACCTTTGCTAATGGTCCTGTGTAGTAGTTACAAAAGAAAGGTGAAACAAAGTTTCTGTTGGCCTCAATACATTTCCACTGACTTCAAAAATCAGAGCTGTTTCTCTAAGCATTCTGTGATGGCCTAGAGGGCAGATAAGATGTCATACTCATCTTTGTATTGCTAGCATCTCTCCTGAGGAATCAGCATATGACAGATACCCAATAACATCAGAGTTTACTTCCTAACTAAGAGGCAGAAGGGTATAATGGTTAAAATCCTGCTCTCTAGAACCGGACTGCCTCAGTTTGTGTCCCAGCTTCATGTTAATTAGCTGTGTAGCCTGGGCAAGCCTCTATACCTCTCCAGGGCCTCAGTTTCCTCCTCTGTAAATAGGGGATATTAATGGTGCCTACCTAATAAAGTTGTGTGAAAATTAAACAAAAAATATAAGTAAAACACTTAGGGTCTGAACCATCTGAAGTGCTAAGTGCTAGCCATGATTATTATTTACTCAGTAAATATTTATTGGCCCAGGTTATTATGGACTAAATGTTTGTGTCCTCTTAAAATGCATCAATCAAAGCCCCAGTTCCTAGCGTGTTGGTGATCATGATGATGGGGAGCTGGGACATAAATGAGGTTTATGTCATGTCACAAAGATACAAAGGTGGGTTCTTCACAGGGATGAGGAAGAAGAAGAGACAGAGATGGCTCCCTCTCCATGCGCACGCACCCAAGAAAAGCTGTGTGAGCACACAGTGAGAAGGTCACCTTCTGCAAGCCAGGGAGGTGGTCCTCACCCAGAAATGGACCATGCCAGCACCCAGATCTCAGGCTTCCAGCCTCCAGAAATGTGAGTGATAAACGTCTGTGGCTTAACACCCCCAGGCTATGGTATCTTGTTACAGAAGCCTAAGATCAGAGATCCATTCCCAGACAGGTTTTCAGGTCACTGGGTGCCACTTCCTCAGTCAACCCTTCCTCAACCCCAGTTTTCCATGTTCCCACTTGGACCACTTCAACCGTCCAAGTTTCCACTTAGATTTCCTGCTCTTTGGCAGCTAAGGTGTTGGTAACCTTTGATCTACCTCTCCATCCCCATCTGGAGGATTCCTGGCTCTTCCGGAGTGGCTCCCTGCCTGACCAGTTCTTCCAGCCTCCAACAACCACCCAAGCTCCAGCAGATATCACACCGCCCAGGGCATCAACATTTGGACCGCCCCTTTCTCCTTGTTCCTGCTCCCCTTGCACCTACAGCTGGGCCAGACTCTGCTTCCCTTGTGTCACTTCTCTAATTATACCTGTTTACTATCTATCTCTCCCTCTGGACTGTCAGGGGCTGCTCGAAGGCAGATACCTATTTTGCACATTGTATCCATTTCCTGTTGGGTTCTAGGTCCAGCCCAACACTCTATTCATTCATTCACTCCCTGGACAACCCCTGAGCTGCTCCCTATCCAACATTCTGAGGGATGCTGTATATACAAATAATATGAAACCATCCCCTCCCTCAAGAACCAAGTCTAGCAGGGCAACAAGTAACTGTACCCAGCACACTGCAGTAGGGGTCACAGTGACCACGGAACAGGGATGAGGCAGGAGAGAGTGGATAAGCCTGTTCAAGGGGCTTGGCTTGGGAAAGTCCTCACAGAGAAAGTACTCGAGTTAGGTCTTAAAAATATGAGCAGACATTCCTTAGGCTAATGGAAGGAGCTGAGACATCTGAGGCAGAGGGCCAAGTATTCCTAGGAGCCAGAAGAGCGAAACAGCAAAAAATGTTCTCAGGTCAGTAGGTAGGACGAGCTGGCAAGAAGGCAGCCTGAGGTGCACCGATGAGCCCAGGGCTAGAGATGTCTTCTGACCTTGGGCTCTGCGCACAGCAGGTATGGCAGATGCCACCCACTCTGGCCGACACACCCTTCCCCCGGCCGATGTGTGGCTAAACCATGTTTTAGTGACCACATTCACTGTGTCTGCCACTGAGATAAGTGCTCCCCTTAAAACGCATTTCCTGGGCATCCCTGGTGGCTCAATGGTAAAGAAGCTGCCTGCCAATGCAGAAGACATGGGTTTGATCCCTGGTCCAGGAAAATCCCACATGCCATGGAGCTGCTAAGTCCATGCACCATAACTACTGAGCCTGTGCTCTGGAGCCCGGGAGTTGCAAACATTGAAACCCATGCACCCTGGAGCCCATGCTCTATAAGAGAAGACGCTGCAGTGAGAAGCCCGAGCCCTGCAACTAGAGAGAAGCCCTGCTTCGTGCTACTAGAGAAAAGCCCACACAACAATGAAGACCCAGCACAGTCAAAAACAAAATAAATAAAGATTTTTAAAAATACATTACCTTAGTTCATTCTCACAATGCTTTCAGAGGTAGATATAATTCTGTTTTCAGATGAAGAAACTCAGGCACCAGATGACTAGGGTAACTGTCTCATGGTCACATTGGTTATAAGTACTGGAGGTGTGATTCCAACCCAAGTTAGTCGGTCTTGAATGGGACCCTGAAAATCTGCATCTCCAACAAGTACCCAGGTGATGCTGATGCTGCTGGTCTGGGGGCCTCACTTAGAGACCCAGTGGATTGGAGGCATTTGGAAATGGACTGGAATAAGAGTGAGGGAAGGGACAAGGCTAGCGGTGGGCTCCTGCATTCTGCGCGTATAGGAACTTGATAAAGCTGAGGATTACAAAATTCACATCTTCTGACACCCACTAAGCCTGGGCACTGAGTCTCTAATGAAGTTCCCTGGTTGGCAACATTTCATACATGTGGTCTGTTCGAATTAATCATGGCCTATGCGCCTGCTCTAGGAGAGGACATTGGAAGGCTGCGCCTCGTTTCCTCAGATTCTGATCCAAGTGGCTTCTTCCATTTACTGATTTTGCTTTGTGTACTCTCACAGTAATGACCATAGTGGTGAGACTCTGAGTCCTCTTAGCAAATCATAGAAACTGGAGGTGACCTTAGGGATCCTGAAACAGCATCTCTCCCAGAAGCAAGACTGAGAAATGCTTCTTGTCTAGTTCTGACCATTAACCAGCAGAATCACACACCCTCGGCCCACAGGGGCCAAGTAGGAATGTAAAATTGTGCAACCAGCTGAGTGGGGTGGAGGACGCCAAGGTGAGTCTAATGTAGGTGGCAGCTGCCCAGCTCTGACCTCAGCAGCACACCACAGGCAGAGCTGGGCGGAGATCACACCCATGGATACCAAACCCTCTCCCCCTGCTGATGGCAGGTGCTCCCAGATGGGAACACAGAGTACTTCGGTGGCAGGCTTTGGCCTCATTCCAAAGCCCAAGATAAATGCTTTATATCCTCAGATACAATGAGGATTCCTTTCATGCAAAATATGAAATAAAATTAGATGTTAGTCTCAAGTTGTGAAACCACAGGGCAGGTGGGTCACAGCTTAACGTCACAGGACCCAACAGCAGTGGGCTACCTCCCTTGTTGGATGTCTTTTCTGTAGCGAACCTGACCTTCATGACATGGATCAGCACCCACTCTCAGAATCTGCTTATGCCAAGTTATGCTAAGGAGACTAGACACCTGGTAGCACAGATTTTTAAGCCATTAAGCTGAGCTGGCAAAGGCGTGAGAGGAGGAAAACTAAAACTTGATGGCTACTCCTTGCACAAAGGACTCTTGCTCTGGCTTACAAAGCTCCTCAGATTCTAGGCTGACTATGATTAACAGTAATAGTCAAGATGAGGAGGGGCCAGTCATGACTCCAGGACTTTGCCTGAAGGACTACAGGGATCCCTTATCTTATGAAGGCAAGTTCACACTTGACTCTGTTCCCAAGTAGCCCATCCCACGACCTTAATGCTGGCCTTTCTGGAAGCAGTGAAGAGCTGTATCCTCACTCCCCTGTTTACCTGGAGTTGGGGTCCTCAGTGGCCTTGGTCTCCTCAGAACCCTCTCCCCACTCCTTCCCCATATCAGAGACTTCTCTTCCAGCTACCCCTCCCCACTAATCCCTATGTCCCAGTTCCCAGCACCTGTCTATGCCCTTCCTGAGTCACACCTACCTCCTCAGCTTTATCAAGTTCCTGTACGCGCAGAATGCAGGAGCCCACCGCTAGCCTTGTCCCTTCCCTCACTCTTATTCCAGTCCATTTCCAAATGCCTCCAATCCACTGGGTCTCTAAGTGAGGCCCCCAGACCAGCAGCATCAGCATCACCTGGGTACTTGTTGGAGATGCAGATTTTCAGGGTCCCATTCAAGACTGACTAACTCAGGAACCAAATTCGGGGTGGGGGGTGGTCAGCAATGTTTCTTTTATCAAGCTTCCAGGTGATTCAGATACAGCCCAGTGTGTGAGGACCACTGAACCACACACTTCCATTTGCTTTTATTGTAAGGAATAAGGAAATGGAAGTAATTTTCTAAATCTGGCTATTTTTCTATTTCCCTTACTGCTCTCTACATTTACCAGTAATATAAGATCCAAACATACAACCCAAGTTCAATATAGTGGGCCTCTAAAATGCCTACAGGTATTTTAAAAATTCATGATCCATTTGTAACTGTAGACCGTGAAGATGATTCTCCACATGGCTATAGAGAAAATACATTGCCATGCAGCCTGGGAAAGAAAGAACAGAAATGCACAAACTCATCCCAAAATGTCCACCAGCACTCAGAGTATGTGAAAATAAAATCAATAGTCTGCTAATGCAGGGAAAACGGGTTTGATCCCTGGTCTGGTAAGATTCCATAGCCTGTGAACCACAACCACTGACCCCTTTTGCTACAAGTGCTGAAGCCCGGAGCCTGTAGCCTGCTCCACAGCAAGAGAAGCCCATATACCGCAACGAAGAATAGCCCCTGCTCGCTGCGACTACAGAAAACATGTGCAAAGCAATGAAAACCCAACACAGCCACAAAAAAAAATGATTAAAGATTTTTAAAAGATTTTTAAAAAGAGAGCCCAATAAAAGCTACAATCTATGAATGTGAGCTCTGTGTTCTTATATATTAAGTAGAATGGACAGATGTTAATCAACAGACTGTCAAACAATATTTTAGTTCAAGTGTTTAAAATGTTCACCATCAGCACAAGTATATCTATTTTCTGGTGCATTATTAACATTTGAGTGGTGCATGATTTTTCAGGGGGCACTGTATTGGCATATAGAATACTAAATCCCTGTCTTACTTTTACTCCCCTTCACCTCCAAGAATCTATGTATTAATCCTTCACTCAAATCCTTTGGAACATCAGGTACTACAGGTACCAGGCCTCAAGGCAAATAAAAAGATGAGTCAAAACCAAAATAAATTTGAAAAGAGGAAAGTACTCAGTTTACATTTTCAGTATTTTCCTCGACCACTGAAACTAGGGAATCTATACAAAACTGATTTTCCTCTTCCTCTATCTAGTTTTCCTTAGAAAATGATTATAAAAAAAAAAGAATGGTTAATAAATAAGCTCATGAAAAGATGTTTAGCATCATTGGCCATCAGAAGAGTGTGAATCAAAACGACTTCACACCAACTAGGATGGCCAAGAAAGAATAACTAGAGGAACTGAAACTCTCACACATTGCCCATGGGATTGTAAATGGTGCAGTCACTTTGGAAAACAGTCTGGCAGTTCCTGAAAATGTTAAATATAGAACTAACATATGTTTTTCACTCGTAGGTATGTACCCCCCAAAAATGAAAACATATGTCCACATAAAAACATGAATGTTCAGAGCAGCATTATTTATTACAGGCAAAAGGTAGAAACAACACAAATGTCCATCAACAGATGAATGGATAAACAAAATGTGGTATACACTTACAACAGAACATTATTTGGCAATGAAAAGAAAGCTCTGATACATGAGGCAATGTAGATAAATTTTGAAAACGTTATGCTAAATGAAAGAAGTCAGAATACAAAACCACATATTGTATGATTCCATTTATACTGAATGTCCAGCATAGGCAAATCTATAGACACAAAGTAGATTAGTGGTTATTTAGGTTGGGGGAGGCAGGAGATTAGAAGGGGTCAGCTAAGGGGTGGAAGGAGTAGTAGTACTATTTTTAGGGCAATAAAAATGTCCTGAAATTGATTATGGTGATGGTTGCACAACTCGGTGAATATACTCAATATCAATGAATTGTACACTTTATTGGTGAATTGTGTGGTATATGAATTACATCTCAATAAAACTGTTTTTTAAAAAATAACCTCAAGGACTTCCCTGGTGATTCAATGGTTAAGATACTGTGCTTCCACTGCAGAGGATATGGGTTCAATCCCTGGCTTTGGGAACTAAGATCCCACAAGCTTTACAGCATGCCCCCCCAAAAAAATGACCTCTAAGCTAGAAGAAAATTACAATCAAACTCACTTAACTAAAAAGTGTTAGGTACCCCAAATATGTGACTTCTGTCTCTTTTGCACTGTAAATTTCTCCCAAATGAAGGTAAGAAATTTTTATTATCCTTTACAGTTTATAAGCACTTTTATAAGTACAGTCCTTTTGAATCCTTCCTACATAATCTTAGACAACTGTCTCCCTAATTTTATATTTAGGGATATGGTGCCTCCAAGTTTATGAGGCTTGCTCCTGCTCAGTCAGTTGGTCAGGGTAAATATCAGTTCTTCTGCACCTGAACCCTGTGCCCTTCCTTCCACACTGTGTAGCATTTGGGGTACTGAGTAGAGACCATCTGGTTGATATGCAGAGGTAGCACTGCTGACTGGTCTCAAAAAGGAGATTGCTCAAGACTTTATTTTCCTGGGAGCTAGACTAGTCATCCTAATGCCTAAAATCAAGCCAAGTATAATCTAACTGATTGGAGGTCTTGTAGTACCATAGAAAGAATCCTTTGCTGTTGATTTCTTTGCTCTTTTGGAATTTATTTCAGTTTGGGCTCACCTTTTTATTTGTTTCAAAGTCTAGACCATGTAGTATTAAATCTTCCCAATATCTCTGATCACTTATGTATTCTGAACCACATTCTTGATCTATAACAGTGTCTTTGTTAGATCATGAATGAAACCATTTTTATTAGTTTGCTAATTCACATTTCTGTTCTCACTGAAAAGCATGTCCTCAAATCGCAACCTGGACAATTTTAAGCAGGTGCAAGAGGATGATATTCATTATTACAAAGCTTTTCTATAAGTTATGAGTTTGGGATTAACAGATATACACTACTGTGTACAAAATAAAGAAAAAGGACCTACTGTATAGCACAGTGAACAATACTCAATATCTTGCAATAACCTATGATGGAAAAAAAAATCTGAAAAAGAATATATGTGTGTAACTGAATCACTTTGCTATATACGTGAAACTAATACATTATAAACAACTATACTTCAATTAAAACAACAACAAAGCTTTTCCAAATTATATGCAAACACTTTTAGAACCAGAAACAACGTCCTTGGACCATTAGACTCACTTAACATTAAAGCAGAATCGAAACAGTTTGGGCTCTTTTAGAAAATCATTTCAATCTTTCTGAAGTCTTGCTGTGATCACCTCCTATGTATACCCCAAGCAACAATACTTTTTCTTAAGGTTTATTCCAACTACTTTCAAAAATGAGTTTGAGTCATTATTAAAAAACAAAAAAAAACTAAGCCCAATATAAACAGGACATCCAAAATAAAGCCAGTTAAATGAAGTGCTCCAAACCAAAGAGGAAGGCCTCACAGGTTCAGTCTGTCTCCCTTCAAAGAAAGCACATACATTTTAAAAACCTGGAGTTTCGGTGCCAAGTCCATCAGGCCAACAACCCAGGAATTTCCAAATGTTTATCCATATTCTGTAAACATGATTTTACTTTTACTCTGTATTCCTATTCAACCTTCTACAGAAAATGTCATGAACAGTAGCCGGAAGCTCAGGGGCTGGGAAGAGGGGCTAAGAGGGTCTTCTTTAATAAGTACAGAGTTTCTGTTTGGGACAAGGAAAAAGTTCTGGAAAAAGAGAGCAGTGATGGTTGCACAACAAGGTGACGGTGCTTAATGTCACTGAATTGCCCTCTTAAAAATGGTTAGGAATTCCCTGGTGGTGGGTGAGGATTCTGTGCTTTCATTGCCTGGGGCCTGGGTTCACTCCCTGGTCAGGGAACTAAGAACCTGGAAGCCATACAGTGTGGTGAAAAAAAGAAGAAAAAAAAAATAAAATGACAAAGTTTATGTTGTATTTTATCACAATTATAAAAGTATCTAGAAACAAAAAACACATAGCTAGTATACTAACCACATACCCAAATCTTGCTTAAGGTGCCTAGCTCCCTGGGGCGGAGAGGCTGGGCCCATAAAGCTATAAAGCGTGCTTGTCCTGGTCTGGCAAAATGAAGGTTCAAATACAGGACTGGATGGAAATGTTGGGAAATATACTGTAAATTACTTCTTTAAACTGGACAAAAAAATTTCAGCCCAACAAACCCTCTGCCAGTGTTTCTTCAGCGATAATACGAAAGGATCCCCTGAGGACCTTGACTGAGCAGGCCAGGGTAGCTCCGAAACCCGTTATTTCAACATGCCCCTCGGCGATGCTGATGCTGCTGGACTCCGGCTCACTCACAGCAGCAAGGCCCCAGAGCGCTTGAAGTAACGCAGCCACCCTGTCAATCCAACCGCTCTAGAACCACGGTCCTCTCACCAGGAAACGCGGAGGGTTATTCACAACCTTCGTAAAAACGCGCTGAGAAACCAGGCTGGAAGGTCTCCCTGCACCTAGCGTACGAAGAAAACGCACCCACCCCCGGGACTAGAAAGCAGCCACAGGCGATAAGGAGAGCTGACAGAGCGGTAGTTTCGCAGAAAGCCCTCAAGCCGACTTCAACACAGTCTTGAAAACACCCTTCTCAACCTCGAAGAATGCCTGGAATTCAGTGGCCTTTCTCCAACACAAAGATGTCCAATTTTGACCGAGCTCCCTATAGAAGAACCTGGCAATGTACCCCTTTTAGACTGACAACGCCCAGCACATTGACGAACTCGGCCCCTCCCTTACAAATGGGTCAGAAAGTGGGGAAAAACAATTCTCCAAAATCCTGCGGAGGTGGGAGCTCGGGGCTCCCGGGCGCTCAGGTGTGCGGCGGAGACTCCGCAGGCAGCCCCCACCTGGTCTCAACTAGCCGGCGCCTCCATCGGCCCGCGTAAAGCCTCCTCCGGACGCTGCGAATGTTGACCGCTCCAACACAAACTCAGAGGCCCTTTTAATCTGGTTAAACAGAAGCTCAACAGAAAGTGAAACATTTCCAGTCCCTTGGAGGAGAGAACTCCATCCAGGTCAGGTAGGAGAAAGAAAGTGGGTCGCAGGCACCTGTAGCCGCCCCGCTTCTAGACGATTCTGCAGGAGAACCGTAACTGTCCTCCCCTGGAGGGAGCGGGGAGGCAAAAGTCAGTTAAGCATCCCCAGAAAGGGGAGAAAAAAGTTACTGTCCAAGAAAGTATACTTCGAATCTACAGGGACGTGGGCTGACATCAGTTCGCGTTTACTCGCGCTACCCCTCCACCTCCGCCGGCACGATGAATCCCGAGAGACCCCCCCAGCCCCTAGCAAAGCCCTCCGCAGCCGAAGTCGAGACCCGAGCAAGGTGTCCCGGCGCTGCCGGAGCGCGGCTGCGGCGCTGGGGGCGGCTCTTCTCCAGCCTCGCCGAGGGCCGTGCCGGGACGCCCGCGGGCGCTCGGGGGTCGGGAGGGAGAAGGAGGGTACTCGCCTGGAAGCTGGTGGCGGCCGAAGTTGGCGCAGTCGGGGTCGGGCTTAGGGTGAAGGCGGCTCTGGCCGGCGCTTGGGCGCCTCCGACACTACGCCGGCGGCTGGGCCGGTGTCCCCTGCGCTCCCCGCGCGTCGCCGGCGGCGCCTGGCGGAGCCGGAGTACTGGAGGCGGCCTGGGGAATGGGCGGGTGCGAGTGGCCTCGGCCGCCGCTCCCGTGTATTATTGTGACTCAAGCTATTTCCTGTTTGGAGGTTTGGGAGAAAGAAAGAAAAAAAAAAAAGCCAGGGTGGGGGCAGAGGGGTTGGGGCGGCGGCGACCGGAGAGAGCGGCGGCCCGGAGGGGCCTCGGGTGGCCAGAGGCTGTCGCCTGTCTCCTTCGAGCCCCCAAGGGTGCCAAGCTTGCGAGCCGGGGGGAGAGAAACGCAGTTTCTTGCAGCTTTACTTTGGGGTATCTGGAAGGACCGAGGCGGAGGGGGGAGGATCACAGACGCCACCCAGCGGTGGGGTAGGGGCTACGGCCGCAGGGGCTGCCGGCCTGGTCACTCCAGCCCGCGCGCTCACTAGTCTGGCTTTTTTCTTCTCTGCAAAACTACCGCTGAGCTTTCTTCCCGCCCAAGGGCGAGTGGAATTCGCTGTGCTGCTTTCTTTATTCTTGACCTGGTCGGCTTTTCGATCCTCTCCATGGGTGTGGGCAAGGAACTGGTCAGCGTCTCTACTTTTTAAAAAACCACCGGACGATGGTTGGGGGCCATTGTGGGTGTTCGATTGGCAACTTTTGCTGGAGGTGGCGGAGGGGTGGGGATTTTTGTTTTTAATGGGAGGGGGATGGGAAAACAGGTAATTATTTGATGGAAAGTTAACTTTCATGATCAGCTTCCGTTCCCCTCCTCCACTAACCTCACCCTTACCCGGGATCACTAAGGTCTGAGGCCCCAGTCCGGAAATACCGGTTCCTCCCGCTGGGACAATAGGTGAGGGCGGGAGCGTTAACCGAGAGCTAGCTTGGTCTCCGCTGGAATCCCTGCTCAGACGGGAAGGCAGAATCCTCCTAGTGCCCAAGCCTGCAACTGGCGAGCAGGTGCGTCTTCATTTAGTCTTGTTAAAGGTCCTGGGATGGTTTTGGAGACTCTTTTAATGGGTGAAGAGTTTCAATTTGGAACTCTGAAAAATGCTGGTTGCACAACTTAATGGTTTAAATGGTCAATTTTTTAATGTGTATTTTACCACCACCAAAAAAAAAAAAAATTCATGGGAAGATGGTACCTTCATTCAGTCAAGAAAGATTTGCTTATGATTGGCAAGCTCCCATTCCCTGCTCCCTTACACAAACCTTTGCCAGAAGTAGCGGAATAAGTAAAACTAAAGTTCATTTAGTTTACTGTGTATGTGTGTGTGTGTGTGTGTGCGCGCGCACGCTCAGTCCTGTCTGACTTTCAGGTCAGTCGCTCAGTCGTGTCAGATTCTTTGCGACCCCATGAATCACAGCACACCAGGCCTCCCTGTCCATCACCAACTCTGAGTTCACTCAAACTCACGTCCATCGAGTCGGTGATGCCATCCAGCCATCTCATCCTCTGTCGTCCCCTTCTCCTCCTGCCCCCAATCCCTCCCAGCATCAGGGTCTTTTCCAATGAGTCAAGTCTTCGCATGAGGTCGCCAAAGTATTGGAGTTTCAGCTTCAACATCAGTCCTTCCAATGAACACCCAGGACTGATCTCCTTTAGGATGAACTGGTTGGATCTCCTTGTCTGACTTTAAGACCCCATTTTCTCTAGCTGGCCCGGCTTCTCTGTCCATGAGGATTCTCCAGACAAGAATACTGGAGTGGGTTTCCGCCCCCTCCTCCAGAGGATCTTCCCAATTCAGGGTGGAACCCAGGTCTCCCGCATTGCTGGCGGATTCTTTACCCTTTAGACTTTGGTGAGTACCAATCAACAAGTTATTCTAAGAAGTGAGTGGATTGCATCTACAGGACAATACAGTTTTTAAAAAGATGAACAGTAGTTTGTCAAAAACATAGTGCTGGCAAGATGAATAAAGGTGAATATGGTGTCTTGCTGGAGAAGGCAATGGCACCCCACTCCAGTACTCTTGCCTGGAAAATCCCATGGACGGAGGAGCCTGGAAGGCTGCAGTCCAAGGGGTCGCTGAGGGTCAGACACGACTGAGTGACTTCACTTTCACTTTTCACTTTGATGCATTGGAGAAGGAAATGGCAACCCACTCCAGTGTTCTTGCCTGGAGAATCCCAGGGACGGGGGAGTCTGGTGGGGTCTGGTGCCATCTATGGGGTCGCACAGAGTCGGACATGGCTGAAGTGACTTAGCAGCAGCAGCAACATGGTGTCTTGCTGTTAATCTAAGAAAGCAGGAACACATACATTTGTGTATTTTCTAAGTGGAAAGATAAATTGTTAATTTGGGAGAGATGGAGCAAGTTGGAAAGTACAAGGATAGAAGCTAAACTTCTCTGACTATATCTTGTATTGTAGATTTGACTGGGATGCCATAAATTTTTATGGTTATGAAAAATTAAACATTTAAAAAGCAAAATGCAACAAATGAATACAGGTATCAAGTTGATGGCTTAACCATATAAAGGAAAATTATGTCAAGTAACTTTAAAACACATTTGTTTGGTTCTACATGCCTTCAGAATATACTTTAAGGATGAAGACAATGCTAAAAAACAAAACATGAACTGCTTTTTAGTAATCATAATGTTAGCAATAATTTATGTTAATGTTCTTACAAATCTTATTTTAATATAAAAGATAAATATAAAATCAAAGCTAAGCAATATTAAATTTGAACTGAAATTGTCATTTAGAACTTATATTTTCTTAAATTTTTTTCCCAAGGTCTGTTGTTCAAAGTGTTCACTGAACAGTACCAATCTGGCAGGATTAAGCACTCTTAGATTCCAGATTGTGGTCTCTAAATACCATTTTTCTTTGAAAGGAACTAGACCTATTTGGAGAAGTGACTTATTTTAGATTAAAAGCAAGAAGCACCCAAAATAAGACTGGGAGTCTCTTGTCAATTCAGAAAGCAAGGAAGCTATCAAAAACTAATAGATTTACATGAAATCGAATAAGAAGCCAACTTATAGAAGCATCCACTGGCCAAAGTGGTATAAATTTGAGCATTAATAACAAAAATGACTGCAGTGAATTGAGACATATATATACATGTATATACATACATATATATATGTAACACATATATATGAGTCATAAGAGTATTTTTAAAAAAACTCCAAAGCCCTAATTGGTTACCTTGCAGATTGAGTGGAACTAATTCATTATTTTGAGAGCTGATAAATTGTGAGAGAATTACATATTTTATCTGGCTCTTTTGGACTGTATCTAACACTTCATATGTACCATTTTAAATCTTATATCCCTCACTTGTCTCTTATTCTAGCCACTGTTGGAGCAACAAATTCTAGGTGGGCTCTTTCCAGCTTCATGCAGGAACAACCCAAATGACCTCATCTCCTACCTCCCACTCCAGTGCTTCCCTGTTAATACCAGTGTGAGAATCCATGGAAACTATCTTGTTGCCTATGCATACAGCACTCTGAGGGGTGGGTGAGTTAGCATTTCATGATCTAACGGTGGACCTGTTGGGGGAATAGAAGCTGATAACTAAATATTCCCTCCTTTTCTCCCAGGATAAATTATTCTGAGGCTCAGTCTGTATCACTTCTCGGAAATCAAGTCACAATGAATCACTTAATCGGATGTTTGTAGCCACAAGACTACTGGATGAGGCTGCCTTGAACTGGCTCTCTCAGGTTCCCCCACCACTAGCTTTCCCTAGAACCATGCTTTCAGTGGGGCTCCCCAGGTGGTTCAGATGGTAAAGAATCTGCCTGTAATGCAGGAGACCTAGGTTCAAGACCTAGGTTGATCCCTGGATTGGAAAGTTTGCCTGGAGAATTCCATGGGCTGAGGAGCTTAGCAGGTTACGGTCCCTGGGGTCACAGTCAAACACACTGAACGACTAATACACAAACAGCCCATGTCTCAAGAACTCTGCTTCCTGGGAAACCCAAGCTATGAGCTGTACAAACTGTATCTCAGGATAACTAAATAATTGATGAGGAAATTATTCTAGCAAATGAAGTGACAAAATTTGAACATCAGCATTTTCCAAAACTCTAATAAAAATGTATCAAGGCAATGGTCATCAACAGCTACTAATGTCATAGAAAAGATCACTAGACATTGTATGCAATTGCTAGAAATACACAACACGGCAAATGACACATTGTTGCTAAAAAAGAGCAAACCTGAATCTGATCAAGCTTCTAAACTGAACTACCGGTTTAGGGGAACTATTGGAATAGAGGAATGTGTTAACACTGCTAGGGGCATGTGAACAAAATCGTATGTGAGAAACTCTAAAAGACAAATGACCCAGTTTCCTCAAAAAGTGGCAGGCACTAAAAATGATGAGGGAAGAAAACATAGATTAAGAGACTTAAGTGGTATCAGTGAAATACAACATGTATTTCTTGTTTGGTTTCTGATTCAAAATGAGAAGATATTTGGGGAAACTTGATAGCCCCTAAGGCAGAAAAATTTTAGGAAATGTTTTTAAATATTTTAATCACATGCTCTAATTTAATACATGTGGTTGGTGTTGCTACTACCTGTGGTTTGGGTGGTATGTTTATTGTATATATATTTAATTTCAGATAACATTGCAGGTAGGAAGAAAAGGACTCTGACTGGTACAGTTGGTTATTGACATTTTTTTGTTTCCATCCATTCTTTTCATTTTGGGTGAGGGCTCTATGTGTGACTTTGTGCTTTCCTGTAAACAGCAAACAGCATTTTCAGTAACATAATTATTTCCATTCTGAACACTAAACATTGCAAAATCTGCTCTTAGAAATAGACACTTCTATGGGCCATAGGGACAGTATCTGAAAAATGGGACAAGAACTCTGGGTTCTGACTTAGCTCAACAGAGGTTCTCTTCCTGCCACTGGCACTAAGTCAGTCCCATAGAAACCATCTTGCCTTCCTGGGAAACAAAGCCCTATTCTGTGCCTCTTGTGACAGGGAGTGCTTGTATTCTGAGGTTCTGAAATCAATACTGTGCTTCACCTGCAAGCTGGATAAATAGGATGGAGAAAGAGTCAAATCTCAGTCTAAAATGGGGCACTTGCCTTGATGAGACGGGTGTTTCCTCTACAGGCAAGAGGTGTATCATTGAGTCCCTGAAAGAGCCTTGCTTCTAGTTTTGACTTTGCTACTTGCTGCTTATATGATTCTGAGTTTTGCATGTTTTGTAGTTTCATTGAGAAATAATTATCATAGATCCCTGTATAAGTTTAAGGCATACACCATGACAGTTTCATTTACACATATTGGGAAATGATTACTACAACAGGTTCAGCTAATAGGCATCATCTTATAACAAAAGGAAAACGGGAAATAATGTTCTCCTTGTGATGAGAGCTCTTAGGATTTACCCTTTTAACAACTTTTCTGTATATCGTACGGCAGTGGTAGCTGTGGTTAGCATGTTGTACGTTGCATCCCTAATATTTATCCTGTAATGTTTATTTTATGATATCTTATAATATAATTGGAAGTTTACCTTTTGATCATCTTCCTCCAACTTCTCCCTCTTCCCTCCTCCCCCACAACACAAGTTTATATTTAACTTCTCTGACTCTCAACTTCTTTTTACTCTTTGACCTGGCAACTCCATTTTTAGGTATCTAGGTATCTACCCATCCCCCACATATACTGCACACATATTGAAAGAAATACATTTAAGAATGCTTATTCCTGTGTATTAGATTGGCAAAAAATTAAAGTTAAATGCCACTAAAGGAATGGCTAGATGAACAGTACATTTGGATGATGTGCTAAATGTAGTTTGATGCCTTTCAAGGTAGTTTTTTGTATGAACTATTCAGAGATTTGCATGTCCAAATGAGTATTCAGTTAATTAAAGTTATACATTTAAAACCCTAGTTCTTCTTTAGGCTTTAACTGTACACATTTTATTATTCTGTTTTGTAAGTCTGGTTTTTGTTTTCACTTAAAAAATTTTATGTTATATTTGATACATACAAAATCATGTAGGTAACATCTGTATAAACTTGGGAGCATATAATGAATACATGAATCTACCACATCATTAATCAGTAGAACGTTACAACTACTTTTGATGATGCCACAGGCTTCCAAATCCTAACCCCATCCCCCAACCATTTCAAGGTAATCACTGTCCTAATTTATGCATTTGTTTAAAAAGTTGCTTTTTTTTTTTAACCAGACATGTACATCTTCCTAAACAATATGTTGTTTGGATTTGCTAGTTTTTGAGCTTTATAAGAAAAGAGTCACACTCTATGTAGTCTTCTGCAACCAGATCTTTTTCACTACAAATTATATTTCTAAGATGAGTATAGCTATATTTCATCCAATTTTATTCCTATGTAATATTCCATTTCTCTATTTAATTTTAAGTTTTCCTTTGTATAAAAAGATACCCATGGTGGGGAGTGGGAGGAATTGGGAGACTGAGATTGATGTATCTATGCTATTGATACTATGTATGAGATAGATAAATAATGATAACCTACTGTAAGCACAGAGAATTTTTTTCAATGCTCTGTGGTGATGTAAATGGGAAAGAAATGCAAAAAAAGAGGAGATGTATGTATATCTGTTTCATTTTGCTATACAGTAAAAACTAACACAACATTATAAAGCACCTATACTCCAATAAAAATTTTAGAAAAAGATGCCTACCCTCTAGGCAGATAATTACTTTCTTAGTGAACTTTAGGGAAAAGATTTCAAGACCATCACAAGATCAGAATTTGTAGACAGGAAGAATGATTCTTCTTTTTACATATCAAGAAAATGCATATATCATCCCATGTCTTTGGGGTTTTGCCTAGTATATCGGAAGACACATAGCTCCCAGAAAAGTGTGTCTGGATGGACTCACTAAACGTTTATACTTATGCTTCTGCTGCTGCTGCTAAGTCACTTCAGTAGTGTTCGACTCTGTGTGACCCCATAGACGGCAGCCCATCAGGCTCCCCCGTCCCTGGGATTCTCCAGGCAAGAACACTGAAGTGGGTTGCCATTTCCTTCTCCAATGCGTGAAAGTGAAAAGTGAAAGTGAAGTTGTTCAGTCGTGTCTGACTCTTAGCGACCTCATGGACTGCAGCCTACCAGGCTCCTCCATCCATGGGATTTTCCAGGTAAGAGTACTGGAGTGGGTTGCC
Source organism: Aepyceros melampus (assembly GCA_006408695.1). Taxonomy (NCBI): domain Eukaryota; kingdom Metazoa; phylum Chordata; class Mammalia; order Artiodactyla; family Bovidae; genus Aepyceros; species Aepyceros melampus. Next base: position 90,404 of record SJXQ01005519.1, on the reverse strand, counting down.
ATTATCTTCTCTGAGATACTTATGCTAATCACTCCCTAATTCCAAGAAGGGGTAGCCTTCTAGCCCACATCCCTGGATTACTAATTCTTCCTTCTACTCATTGAAATCTACACCTTACATGTACTTTTGAGAAAATTTTATATTTCTTTGGCTCTTATAATTTGTAAATGTCTTTTCTTCATAATTCTTAAGACTTTGGGACTTCATGAATCCTGCTTCTTTTCATATACCTCTCAACTTAGAGCCACATAACTCCAGCAGATATTAAAACAACAGCCAATGAAAGTGGTAACAGTTGTTGAATTTAGTGGAATGTTATGTGTGTGTTTCCTGTGGTTTCCACTATTTTGTATGTTTGAAATGTTTCCTATATAAAAATTAAGGGAGGAGGATTGAACTGAATTCTGATGTCTGTCTTGACTCTCTGATTTGAGGGTCACAACTTTTTTTAGCTATTTCTGCTGACCGCCTCTGAGGATGTTTTCCATCAGTTAAGTGAAAAGCAGTAAGCTAATCTGTATAAACCAACATAGAAATTTCTTCAAGATATGTTGCTAAAAAAAGACAAGTCAAAGAACAATACATATGGTATGAAACTGTTCATGCAATACATACATGCATATCTATCTGCAAATGAGTAGAAAAAGGGCTGGAAGAATACTTGCATCTTGGCCGCAGTGGTTAACTGGAAAAGTGAGTGAGAGATGCTGTGATCTGGGGGAGAGGAGAATGGTGTGAAGCTAGATCTGTACTTTTGGGGTACTGTTTTGAATTTAATTAAAAGCAAAAGTAAAGTGAATGTACGGGGTGGGCTAGAAGGCCTGCCATGTGTCTCCCAGCTGACACTTGCAGTGGTCCTAGGGGCATGGAGCACAGCTGTCTTAAAGGGGACTTGGGAGGTCATGGTAATGGGGTGCCCTCTGAACACTGAGTGGGACCAGCTGCAGCTCCTAGAACAGGCCACGATTGCATGGCTCAAGGGACTGCTAAGTGCTCTTTCGACACTCTTGACTGTCCTCTTCCCGGCTACACCTGAAAGCAGCATTTTCTAGAGCCAAGTACCTCCTCCATGGGGTCACAGTAGGCAGCAGCCCTGCCTTCTTCCTGGGCAAAGGCAGGTATGGGGCAGGTAAACACCCCACGTGTAGCTACCAGTCACAGTATTGAGAAGAAAGGCAAGAGCCATACTCAGCAACCACTGGGCTGAAAAGTACTTTGATCTCCTTTAACACCCTTCATAGTCCACTCTACTTTAGAATGATACCTTAAGTCACTTAATTTATAATTCTGTTTAGAGCCAGGGATTACCTCTAGATACACTGTTCCTATGGCCAGAGCTTAGGAAGTTTTTCTAAGAAAATATCAGTTCAAGTACCTGATACAGTGCCGACTTTAGAACATTTAACAATGTCAATTATTTGGACTTTGACAAATAGCTCATAAAGGTATAGTACTTTGTCTTGATTACTTTTTTCCAGAGATCACTGTAGTTTTAGTTAAGCCTCTGATCTATATTGATTTTAAATATGCATGAAAAACATACTTTCCTTGGGAATGGAATTTCCAGGGAGATAGAAATATATAGAGATATGGATAAATTCACTGAACAACTTAGTAGGAAAACAAGGATGTATTATAGTATCTTGTGGAAAAATCATCTTTCTCATTATGATCCTCAAAAAAGCTACACAATAAAATAATAGTTTTGGGATAATTACAACTGATATTTACATGTATAGCTCAATCATAGAAACTAAGGGTGAGATACAGTTGAATTGCACCTGTGCTTATTATGCATCAGATAATAAAAAAGACATGACCAAAATTATTTTAATGAGTATTTATTTGGCATAGAATGCCTGTGACACTAAACCAAGGTTATATAAGCATGTTGACTGATTGAGGGATTCTTCTGCTTAAGTCAATAGCCACCACAAAAACCAAGGCAGGTGAGGGTGTGGTGACACAGCTGCCTTGCTACTGCCTTTGTAAACTGCTCTCTTTTAGAAAGTATTTTCAGAAAATGCATATAAAGACTTGTTAAAAAAAAAAAATCATTGACCCTGAGATTTTACCCTGGACACAGATTCTGCTGTCTCAAGCCAGCAGTACAAATGCAGAGAAAACTACACGCATAAAACTTTTCATCAACATATTTTTCATAACAGCAAGGAAAGGAAAACAGCATAAGTAGCTAATAATTATGAGAAAGGTAGATTGAGGCATGTCCACTAAAAGGAACACTATGTGGGCATATGTATATTAAGTATGAAGAGTATTTAGAAATAGTTTTTCAGCCAACAAATATTGATTGAGTCAGCTTTACTATTACCACACTAAGCACAAGTGATACAAGGATGAACAAAAATATGGAGAAAGTTTTGTCCTCATAGAGCTTGTGGATAACACTGTATCATTTTCACTGTAAATGACAGACTATAAAATTCACATGCTGTGATTATCCCAATGCAAAAATGAAAGACCAAAATATAAACTTTGTGGGATTTTCATAGCACATATGATTCCCCCCCTGCATCATTTTAGAGAATGTATTTTTTTTTTGTTTCAGATAATATGAGATATAAAGAAAGATCAAGAAATATTGTTGTTAGCTGAAAAAAACAGAATAATAAATAAGACAGATAGAATAGCTGCAGCTCTGTGTGCACATGGACAGTGATTGAAAACAATTGTTCAAAAAAGAAAAGTATCAGAAAGAGCAATAGCATCTGAGCTAACTCTTTTTCCTTTTTAACAAGTACGTGTTAATGCTGCTGCTCAAGTCTTGTAACCATGTGTGCTTTAAAAAGAGACTTGGAGGAGCATTTCCCCTGTCACTCCAAGAGCTCTAGTGAAAGACATATGGTACAAGAATAAGAGCATTGGGCATTTGACTGCCACAGACCTAGGCATACATCCCAGGTCACTTTCCAATGGAGTGACCAAGGTAAGCCCACTTTATCTACTTGAACCTATTTTCTCTTAAAAACAAGTCTAGCGACCTCCCTGGTGATCCAGTGGCTAATACTCCATGCACCCAATGCAGAGGGCTCAGATTCAATCCCTGGTCAGGGAAGTAGATCCCCCATGCTACAAGAGTTTACATTGCTGCAACTAAAGATCCCATGTGCTGAAACTAAGCCCCAGCACAGTCAAATAAACACATCTTTTTAAGCTAAAATAAGGCTAGTATTTGGCGGCTGTGTGATGGAATTCCAGTTGAGCTATTTCAAATCCTGAAAGACGATGCTGTGAAAGTGCTGCACTCAATATGCCAACAAATTTGGAAAACTCAGCAGTGGCCACAGGACTGGAAAAGGTCAGTTTTCATTCCAATCCCAAAGAAAGGCAATGCCAAAGAATGTTCAACCTACCACACAATTGCACTCATCTCACACTCTAGTAAAGTAATGCTCAAAATTCTCCAAGCCAGGTTTCAACAATACGTGTTGAAGATGTTCAAGCTGGTTTTAGAAAAGGCAGAGGAACCAGAGATCAAATTGCCAACATCCGCTGGATCATTGAAAAAAAAGCAAGAGAGTTCCAGAAAAACATCTATTTCTGCTTTATTGACTATGCCAAAGCCTTTGACTGTGTGGATCACCACAAACTGTGGAAAATTCTGAAAGAGATGGGAATACCAGACCACCTGACCTGCCTCCTGAGAAATCTGTATGGAGGTTAGGAACCAACAGTTAGAACTGGACATGGAACAACAGACTGGCTCCAAATCAGGAAAGGAGTACATCAAGGTTGTATATTGTCACCCTGCTTATTTAATTTATATGCAGTGTACATCAGAGAAACGCTGGGCTGGAAGAAGCACAAGCTGAAATCAAGATTGCCAGGAGAAATATTAATAACCTCAGATATGCAGATGACACCACCCTTATGGCAGAAAGTGAAGAAGAACTAAAGAGCCTCTTGATGAAAGTGAAAGAGGTGAGTGAAAATGTTGGCTTAAAGCTCAACATTCAGAAAACGAAGATCATGGCATCCAGTCCCATCAGTTTATGGGAAATAGATGGGGAAACAGTGTCAGACTTTATTTTTTGGGGCTGCAAAAATCACTGCAGATGGTGAGAGCAGCCATGAAATTAAAAGACACTTGCTCCTTGGAAGAAAAAGTATGACCAACCTAGACAGCATATTAAAAAGCAGAGACGTTATTTTGACAACAAAGGTCTGTCTAGTCAGGCTGTGGTTTTTCCAGTAGTCATGTATGGGTGGGAGAGTTGGAGTATAAAGAGCTGAGCACGGAAGAAATTATGCTTTTGAACTGTGGTGTTGGAGAAGACTCTTGAGAGTCCCTTGGACTACAAGGAGATCCAACCAGTCCATCCTAAAGGAAATCAACCCTGAATATTCATTGGAAGGACTGATGTTGAAGCTGAAGCTCCAATACTTTGGCCACTTGATGTGAAGAACTGACTCATTCGAAAAGACCCTGATGCTGGGAAAGATTGAAGGCAGGAGGGGAAGGGGATGACATAGGATGAGATGGTTGGATGGCATCACTGACTCAATGGACATGAGTCTGAGCAAACTTGGGGAGATGGTGATAGACAGGGAGGCCTGGTATGCTGCAGTCCATGGGGTCGCAAAGAGTTGGACATGGCTGAGCAACTGAACTGAACTGAAGGCTAATATTACCTGCTTCATATTGTTGTCGGTGTTAGAATTTGTATATCTACATGAAAGTGAAAGTCACTCAGTCATGTCTGACTCTTTGAGGCCCCCTAGACTATACAGTCCATGAAATTTTCTAGGCCAGAATACTGGAGTGGGAAGCCATTCCCTTCTCCAGGGGATCTTCCCAGCCAGGGGTTGAACCTGGGTCTCCTTCATTGCAGGTGGATTCTTTACCAGGTGAGCTACCAGGGAAGCCTGTATATCTACATAGACTGTGGGAAAACTAGAATATTTTATCAGGATTACAATTGGCTATAGATGATAGAATCTCAACTACAATAGCCAAACAAGATAAACCTTTATTTTATTTCACATCACAAAATATCTGGAGGCAGATTGTTCAGTATTTATTTTGCTTTGTATAGCATTCTAAGATGAAAGCAGGGGACAAGAGAAACCACCTCCAGTACAGGGGACAAGGTTTTCCATTCTTTCTGCTCTGCCATCTCCCTGTGGTTTTGATCCTTATGGGTCCAAGGTGGCTCCCCTACCATCAGGCATCTTGTGTATAGTGTGAGCAAGAGCCCGCTCAAGCTGAGTCTGCCCATGAGCTTCCCTGTAAGCATCTCTGCTTACATTAGCCAAACTTGGGTCCTAAGGCTATTCTTGGGCTTCCCAGGTGACTCAGCAGTAAAGATCCCCTGGAGAAGGAAATGGCAACCCACTGCAGTGTTCTTCCCTGGAAAATCCTGTGGACAAAAGTGCCTGGCAGGCTACGGTCCAAGGGGTCACAAAGAGTCAGACACGACTGAACTGCTAAACAACAAGGCTATTCTTAGCTCTACACTCACATACACACACACATACATACACACACACACACACACTCTAGCCTCTAAACTCTTTGCAGATACAGGTCATACCTGATACAGTGACACATAATACATGCTTAGTAAATAATGTGTTGAAAAATTGTCTCCTCATTAAGGTATGATTTTCTATATGAATACTAAATCAAAAGTAAAATATTAATTTCTTGACCTGATAGGAGTAAGGCTCCTGTCAAGAAAGTTCTATATGTTCCTTGACTAGGAAATACCCACAGTAAGGAAAAAGTAAAAAGCTACTCACCTGGCTCCCAAGCCATCCTGTGACCCACATCGTCCAGGTTGCTATGCTTCGGGCTAGTTAATCTGAAACCCAGGAGACAGAGCCACAGGCTGTCCAGTGTGTGGCCTGTTGGGAGAGCATGGTGCATGAACCCACGTAGGGATGGAGCAGCCACAGGCGCCACGTGAACCTTCCAGGAGAAGAAATATGTCTGAGTGCAAGTCTGGCAACTGTTAGGCAGCCATGTCTGCGAGAAAGTGTACTGAGAACTGAAGAGTGACTAAAATGAATGGCTGAGTTAATTATCCTTACCTATGGTTCCTAAGGCAACAAGGCTACAACCCCCTTAGGATCTTAGGTAATAAGATTCTTTCAAAATACACTTGGGATGTATCAATTGTCTGTGGCCTGCACCTGCCTAGCTGGATATGATCCATTGGTTTCTGCCTTCTGGTGAGCCGAAAAAAGCACCCTGCAAGTGTCTATCAGTTCTTGTGTATTTTCAGGTCCTACTGATATATATTAATTAATCCTCAACAAAGGACCTCCTGTTACAGTCACATACACTGTGTGTAGAAGGATGTGGTGTTGAGTAATTCTTTTTTGCCCAGACCCAGATTCTTGATTCATAGCTCCCTAACTACTCATGAGATTGGTTCATGCAATTGCTTGCTTTTTGGAATTGCTCAGAGAAAGGTTATCATATTAGTAAATCCACAATCCCTTAGCCATAATTCTGAAATTTCAGAGTTTTGTCTCTGAAACCACAAGTTTGGTGCTCAAACTCATTTGGCAGCAAAATCTGACCTCAACTGATGAGGTAAGTCTATTCATGATCCTTATTTATTCTACTTGGTACAAATAATCATACATTTCACTGGGAATACATCGATGGGTTCAATTAATTCTGGACTCTGCTGGAAGTACCATGTAATGCTAGGTAATATATGTACCATGTTTCTGAAAAAAATTCTGAATTCCAAAACATATGGCCCAAGAGTTTCAAATAAAGCTTTGTGAACATGTAAAATTAAACCCCAGGGAGATGTGTAGTTAGTGATGGGTTATTCAATATATCACATTGTACTTGAATCCTCTTTATAAATGGTAAAGTCTCTGCTTTCCTGCCCAAACACACCATGTATCTAACCCTAACTATTGCAAGCTATTCTGCAGAAAATTTTGCAGACTCATACACACCCCCCAAATTCTCACACTGAATTTGCACCGGCTCTGCCTCTGTTTACAAGGACTGCTCCTCCTTACAGGCAAAACAACTCCATTTCCTCTTACTGCTTTTCATATCATTAAAGAAACAAGCACCCACCTTGGGCAAACATATTTAAGTTTCTCTACAAGTTTCCAAGGGGCTTCTCAGGTGGCTCAGTGTTAAAGAATCAGCCTGCCAGTGCAGGAGCCACAGGTTCCTCCCCATGTTGCGAAGATCCCCTGGAGAAGGAAGTGGCAACCCACTCCAGTATTCTTGTCTTAGAACTCCTATGGACAGAGGAGCCTAGTAGACTACAGTTCATGGGGTCACGAAAGAATTGAATACGACTTAGCAACTAAAACAACCACAACAAGTTTCCAAGGAAAGCAAATTTGAAGAGCAACTCAAAGGAGGACAACATGTTTAGTTTCTTTTGTGTATCCCTAAATTTCCTTTATGTGGCTTTGACACAAGACATGGTGTTGTGACTCCTGTATGATATTAGCACAACAAGTTAATCTTTCAACTATCCAGCTAAGTCAGAAATCATGATTTGGATCTTTCATTGAACATGAGGAATCAGATGCAGAATGCAGAACACATGGAGGATTCATGGATGACAAATTATTAGGTTAGCTGAACAGATTAAGGTCTAAACGTATTTCTGGTGACCAAATAGAGATATTGGCATGTCCCTGTTTTCCTCTGTACCTAGAAAACTGGAAAGTACCCAATAATGTATGACTAATTGTTCCCGTCACAGAGAAACTTATACCAACAAGCTAAAGGACATTCTGAAGGAAACTCATGACTCCTCGATCATGTCTGATGGAAGAATGACAATGACTCAATAAGGAAACTCTGTAAACTTCACAGCCTTGTAAATTTGCATTCACAACCACCACATGCTCTTTGATGCAGAACCCCAGGACAAATTGAAGATCCTCTCTATGATGAAAGAGCTTGTGCTTAGCAGAGAATTGTTTGTCTGTCATGGTTCTGGTTTGGAATCTCTGCTAAATGCATCACTTCCAAGGGAAAAGTGACTCCCAATTCCCTCCTCCTTCACGCTCTTAATGCAGGGTTTCAGCTACACCAAACCCTAATATATCAACTGTCACTTGGGCTACTGATATCGTCTTAACTGTTTCCATGGTGTGAAACACACTACCTTAAGCTTGTTCTCATTCTGTTCAGGTGTCTACTCAGTTGCTAGTGTATCTAGAGAAGTCTTGAACCACTCTGTCAATCTGAGTTCCTCCAAAACAGTTCTGGAGATGGATGGTGGTGATGATTGTGAAACCACACAACTCCAATTGGGCCTTGAACCCAGCCAGAGCTCAGATGGGGACTTGACATGCCTTTTCATTGAAATCTTGCACACCTGGTCTCAGGACTTTATGAAGTTCAGGTTCTTTATGTCGCAGTGCAGAAGGAATTCAGTGAGAGATGAAGTAGATCTATTTTTGAGAGATATATATTCCATAGAAAGAACGAAGTCTGTCTCAAAAGGTAAGATGGCCCCAAAGTATGGAGTGGCTAGTTTTTATGGACTGAGTAACTTCATAGGCTAACGAGTAACTGGGGAGAATTAGTCCAACTATTTTGAGGAAGGGTGGGAATTTCCAGGAAGTGAGCCTCTGCCCACTTTTGGCCTTTTATGGTCAGCCTTGGAACTGTCATGGCTCTGGTGGGTGTGTCATTTAGCATGCTGATGTGTTAGAGTGAGTGTATAATGAAGCTCTAGGTCTACTGGAAGTCAAATCTTCCGCCATCTTGGGTCTTCAGTTCAGTTCAGTCGCTCAGTCGTGTCTGACTCTTTGCGACCCCATGAATCACAGGGATTGGGGGCAGGAGGAGAAGGGGACGACCGAGGATGAGATGGCTGGATGGCATCACGGACTCAATGGACGTGAGTCTGAGTGAACTCCGGGAGTTGGTGATGGACAGGGAGGCCTGGCGTGCTGCGATTCAT
>SJXQ01005519.1:0-81363 GCA_006408695.1 Aepyceros melampus | reverse complement strand
CCAAAGTACTGGAGCTTCAGTTTTAGCATCATTCCTTCCAAAGAAATCCCAGGGTTGATCTCCTTCAGAATGGACTGGTTGGATCTCCTTGCAGTCCAAGGGACTCTCAAGAGTCTTCTCCAACACCACAGTTCAAAAGCATCAATTCTTCGGCGCTCAGCCTTCTTCACAGTCCAACTCTCACATCCATACATGACCACAGGAAAAATCATAGCCTTGACTAGATGGACCTTAGTCGGCAAAGTAATGTCTCTGCTTTTGAATATACTATCTAGGTTGGTCGTAATTTTTCTTCCAAGGAGTAAGCGTCTTTTAATTTCATGGCTGCAGTCACCATCTGCAGTGATTTTGGAGCCCCCCCCAAAATAAAATCTGACACTGTTTTTACTGTTTCCCCATCTATTTCCCATGAAGTGATGGGACCAGATCTTGGGTCTGCTGCTGCTGCTGTTGCTGCTGCTGCTAAGTCGCTTCAGTCGTGTCCGACTCTGTGCGACCCCATAGACAGCAGCCTACCAGGCTCCCCCGCCCCTAGGATTCTCCAGGCAAGAACACTGAAGTGGGTTGCCATTTCCTTCTCCAATGCATGAAAGTGAAAAGTGAAAGTGAAGTCACTCAGTCATGTCCGACTCTTGGCGACCCCATGGACTGCAGCCTACCAGGCTCCTCTGTCCATGGGATTTTCCAGGGAAGAGTACTGGAGTGGGGTGCCATTGCCTTCTCCAGATCTTGGGTCTAGTTGGTTCTAAATAGTTTATGTTGTGTCCTCAACAGCTGTTTTAGTTGTATAACAATGTGAATGTACTTAATGCCATGAACTTTAACTTAAAAATGATTAACATGGTAAATTTTATGTTATGGACATTTACCACAATGAGAGGGGGAATAAAAGGAAGGAAAAAAAACAATAGTGCCACCCAGCACACTCCATCCTTTTCACCTGCTGCTTTTTCCTTCTTAGCACATCAGTACCCAACTCTGTAGATTCATTTGTCTATTATCTGCACTTCCCCAAATGAAAGGAAGATCCAAGAGAGCTGGTACTTCATTTGTTTTCTTCACGCCTTTATTTGCCATGCCCAGAACAGTATCTGGCACACTGTAGGTATGTCTAGAGATTTTCTGAATTAATGAATAAAAGTGAGCAAGGTAGGCCTGAAACTAGTATTCCTACCTCTAGTTTCTCTCCCTCTAATCCAATCCAGCCTAGCCACTGATCCTAGAGTTACCTCGGTTTTCTTTTTAAAACATAGATTTGATCTTATATTATAGTACTCCCAAATTCTGTACATTTAGGAGAAAAACAAACACTATTTTAAAGAGAGAAGAAGAAATAGCAAGTGATAACCACAGAATGTTACCTAGATCGTCTCTGAGAAATAACATCCTAGTTTCTCTACATGTCAAAGTCTCACATAAGAGTTAACAAAGATATTAAATCATAAGCAAACCAATGGCATGAATAACAACAACAACAAAAATTCCCCAAACCACCTCTTGCTTTTTAGTAACTATGGTAGAAGATCCAAATTTAATAGATGGTATGACATCTTCAGTTCAGAACAGTTCAGTTGCTCAGTTGTGTCCGACTCTTCGCAACCCCATGGACTGCAGCACACCAGGCCTCCCTGTCTGTCCCCGACTCCCTAAGCTTACTCAAACTCATGTCCATCAAGTCAGTGATGCCATCCTACCATCTCATCTTCTGTCTTCCCCTTCTCCTACATTCAATCTTTCCCACCATCTGGGTCTTTTCCGATGAATCAGTTCTTTGCATCAGGTGGCCAAAATATTGGAGTTTCAACTTCAGCATCAGTCTTTCCAATGAATATTTAGGAAAGTCAGTGATGCCATCCTACCATCTCATCTTCTGTCTTCCCCTTCTCCTACATTCAATCTTTCCCACCATCTGGGTCTTTTCCGATGAATCAGTTCTTTGCATCAGGTGGCCAAAATATTGGAGTTTCAACTTCAGCATCAGTCTTTCCAATGAATATTTAGGACTGAGTTCCTTTAGGATGGACTAGTTGGATCTCCTTGCAATCCAAGGGACTCTCAAGGGCCTTCTCCAACACCACAGTTCAGAAGCATTGATTCTTCAGCACTCAGCTTTCTTTATGGTGCAACTCTCACATCCATACATGACTACTGGAAAAACCACAGCTTTGACTAGACCGACCTTTGTTGGCAAAGTAATGTCTCTGCTTTTTAGTATGGTGTCTAGGTTAGTCATAGCTTTTCTTCCAAGGAGCAAGTGTCTTTTAATTTCATGGCTGCTGTCACCATCTGCAGTGATTTTGGAACCCGAGAAAATAAAGTCTGACACTGTTTCCACTGTTTCCCCATCTGTTTGCCATGAAGTGATGGGACCGGATGCCGTGATCTTTGTTTTCTGAATGTTGAGCTTTAAGCCAACTTTTTCACTCTCCTCTTTCACGTTCATCAAGAGGCTCTTTAGTTCTTCTTCACTTTCTGCCATAAAGGTGGTGTCATCTGCATATCTGAGGTTATTGATATTTCTCCCTGCACTCTTGATTCCTACTTGTGTTTCATCCAGTCCAGCATTTCTCATGATGTACTCTGCATAGAAGTTAAATAAGCAGGGTGACAATATACAGCCTTGACTTACTCCTTTCCCGATTTGGAACCAGTGTGTTGTTCCATGTCCAGTTCTAACTGTTGCTTCCTGACCTGCATACAGATTTCTGAGGAGGCAGGTCAGGTGATCTGGTATTCCCATCTCTTGAAGAATTTCTCTCAGTTTGTGGTGATCCACACAGTCAAAGGCTTCGGCATAGTCAATAAAGCTGAAGTCAATGTTTTTCTGAAATTCTCTTGCTTTTTTATGTTGGCATTTTTATCTCTGGTTTTGCTGCCTTTTCTAAATCCAGCTTGAACATCCAGAATTTCATGGTTTATGTACTGTTAAAGCCTGGCTTGGAGAATTTTAAGCATTACTTTGCTAGTGTGTGAGATGAGTGCAATTGTGCGGTAGTTTGAGCATTCTTTGGCATTGCCTTTCTTTGGGATTGGAATAAAAACTGACTTTTTCCAGTCCTGTGGCCACTGCTGAGTTTTCCAAATTTGTTGGCATATTGAGTGCAACACTTTCACAACATTATCTTTTAGGATTTGAAATAGCTCAACTGGAATTCCATCACCTCCGCTAGCTTTGTTTGTAGTGGTGCTTCCTAAGGCCCACTTGACTTTGCAATCCAGGAATGTCTGGCTCTAGGTGAGTGATCACACCATCCTTGTTACCTGGGTCATGAAGATCTTTTTTGTATAGTTCTTCTGTGTGTTCTTGCCACCTCTTCTTAACATCTTCTGCTTCTGTTAGGTCCATGCCATTTCTGTCCTTTATTGTGACCATCTTTGCGTGAAATGTTCCCTTAGTATCTCTAATTTTCTTGAAGAGATCTCTAGTCTTTCCCATTCTGTTGTTTTCCTCAATTTCTTTGCACTGATCGCTAAGGAAGGCTTTCTTATCTCTCCTTGCTTTTCTTTAGAACTCTGCTTTCAAATGGGTATATCTTTCCTTTTCTCCTTTGCCTTTTGCTTCTCTTCTTTTCTCAGCTATTTGTAAGGTCTCCTAGACAACTCTTTGCCTTTTTGCATTCTTTTTTTGGGGGGATGGTCTTGAGCAGTGCCTCCTGTACAATGTCACGAATCTCCATCCATAGTTCTTCAGGCACTCTATCAGATGTTTTCCCTTGAATCTATTTGTCACTTCCACTGTATAGTCATAAGGGATTTGATTTAGGTCATACCTAAATGGTCTAGTGATTCTCCCTGCTTTCTTCCGTTTAAGTCTGAATTTGGCAATATGAAGTTCATGATGTGAGCTACAGTCAGCTGCTAGTCTTGTTTTTGCTGACTGTATAGAGCTTCTCTATCTTTGGCTGCAAAGAATATAATTAATTTGATTTTGGTATTGATCATCTGAGGGGAAGTCCATGTGTAGAGTCTTCTCTTGGGTTGTTGGAGGAGGGTGTTTGCTATCAGTGTGTTTTCTTGGCAAAACTGTGTTAGCCTTTGCCCTGCTTCATTTTGTACTTCAAAACCAAATTTGCCTGTTACTCCAGGTATCTCTTGACTTTCTACTTTTGCATTCCAGTCTTCTATAATGTAAAGGACATCTTCTTACCTTCCGCTTAACTGCCTAAATGATTTTCCATAAAAACCCATCCCTAGAGTAGAGGGATCTCCAGAGATATCTGTGGAGAATATGGGCTAGGCGTGGTGGAAGTAACTTGGCAGCGCCTAGAGATCAGAGTCCACTCCATGTCCTATTGTCGCTGCATGCTCAGCAGATACTTCTTTATCAAACGTCTGCTTTTCCATCTTCACATGCATTACCTTCCTCCTCTTTGAAGTCCCAAAACACCACCCACAACAACCTCGTCTGTTTTCAGCTGAAGGTGGTATTTAAGGAGAGGGGTTTGGCCATTTTGGCGGTTACTCAGTTTTCCTGGGGTTCTGCCAGGTATACGTGTTATTAAACTTTTGTTTGATTTTTCTCTTGTTCATCTGCCTCATGTCAATTTAATTCTTAGACCAGCCAGAAAAACGTACAAGGGTAGAGGAAATAGTCTTCCTCCCCCATACTGTGCTCCCTGCACTCCAGCAAGAGTAGGCTTTTCTGCTCACTTTATGCACATCCGTGTTCTTCCCTGCCTGCCTCTGCTCAAAGCTCTCCCCTATCCAGAAGGCCCCCACCTCCCCTTCCAGTTGACCCCTTAGCACCCCTTTCCCTTCTCTACCTGCCACAGTTGTGTTTATCCTTTGAGGCCTTCTCCTCCATCCTTCCCTTAAATCAAAAGTAATTACCAGTTTCCCTGAGACATTTTATTTATTATTATTTTTTTTTCTTTATGTGTCATTTATTCTTTATTTTCTTTGTTTTAAATCCTAGGTACAAGTTCCCTGGGGTGCTTCAGTTCATTTCAGTTCAGTCGCTCAGTCGTGTCTGGCTCTGCAACCCCGTGAGCTATAGTACATAAGGCCTCTATGTCCATCACCAACTCCCAGAGCCCACTCAAACTCATGTTTCAGCTTCAACATCAGACCTTCCAGTGAACATCCAGGACTGATCTCCTTTAGGATGGACTGGTTGGATTTCCTTGCAGTCCAAGGGACTCTCAAGAGTCTTCTCCAACACCACAGTTCAAAAGCATCAATTATTCAGCACTCAACTTTTTTTATAGTCCAACTCTCACATCCATAAGTACATAAGGCCTCTATGTCCATCACCAACTCCCAGAGCCCACTCAAACTCATGTTTCAGCTTCAACATCAGACCTTCCAGTGAACACCCAGGACTGATCTCCTTTAGGATGGACTGGTTGGATTTCCTTGCAGTCCAAGGGACTCTCAAGAGTCCTCTCCAACACCACAGTTCAAAAGCATCAATTCTTCTGCACTCATGTCCAGTTCTAACTGTTGCCTCCTGACCTGCATACAGGTTTCTCAAGAGGTTGATCAGGTGATCTGGTATTCCCGTCTCTTTCGGAATTTTCCACAGTTTATTGTGATCCACACAGTCAAAGGCTTTGGCATAGTCAGTAAAGCAGAAATAGATGTGCTTCATTCATTATCTAATCATAGAAACTCTGTTGTTGTTGTTCATTCACTCAGTTGTGTGCAACTCTTTGCAACCCCATGGACTGCAGCATGCTAGGCTTCCCTTTCCTTCACTGTCTCCCTGATATGGGAAGTGGGGCTCTTCCCCTACTTCCTTCATTGTAAATTGTTATTTTAAAATATTTAATTCAAAAATATTATCCCCTAAGTGTTAATACAGTTGTTGTTTTTCAGTCGCTTAGTCATGTTTAACTCTTTGTGAAGTGCTGTCCTTCACTATCTCCTGGAGTTGGCTGAAACTCATGTCCATTAAGTAGATGCTGCAATCCAACCATCTCATCCTCTGTCATCCCCTTCTCCTCCTGCCCTCAATCTTTCCCAGCATCGGGGTCTTTTCAAATGAGTCAGCTCTTCGCATCAGGTGGCCAAAGTATTGGAGTTTCAGTATGAGTGCTTCCAATAAATATTCAGGGTTGGTTTCCCTTGGTTTTAACTAGTTTGATCTTGCTGTCCAAGGGACTCTCTCAAGAGTCTTCTCCAGCACCATAGTTCAAACGCATCAGTTCTGTGGCATTCAGCCTTCATTTTAGTCCAACTCTTACATCCATACATGACTACTGGAAAAATCATAGCTTTGAGTAGACGACCATTTGTCAGCAAAGTGATGTCTCTGCTTTTTAATATGCTGTCTGGGTTGGTCATAACTTCCTTTCCAAGGAGTAAGCATCTTTTAATTTCATGGCTGCAGTCACCATCTGCAGTGATTTTGGAGCCCAAGAAAATAACATCTGTCACCATTTCCACTTTTTTCCTACTTGCCATGAAGTGAGGAGACCGGATTCCATGATCTTTGTTTTTTAAATGTTGAGTTTTAAGCCAGCTTTTTCACTCTTCTCTTTCACCTTCATCAAGAAGCTCTTCAGTTCCTCTTCACTTTCTGCCATTAAAGTGGTTATTGTTGGTCGGTTGCCCAGTCGTGTTCGAGTCTTTGTGACCCCATGGACTGCAGCACACCAGGCCTTCCTGTCCTGTACCATCTCCCGGAGTTTGCTGAAGTTCATGTCCGTTGCATTTGGTGATGCCATCGAGCCATCTTATCCTCTGACACCCTATTCTCCTGCCTTCAATCTTCTCCAGCATCAGGGTCTTTTCCAGTGCGTCAGCGTTCACATCTGGTGACCAAAATATTGCATCTTCACCTTTATCATCAGTCTTTCCAATGAATCTTCAGGGTTGATTTCTTTTAAAACTGACTGGTTTGATCTTCTTGTTCTCCAAGGAGAGCACCACAGTTCAAAGGCATCAATTTTTCTGTTCTCAGCCTTCTTTGCAGTCCAGCTATCAGAACGGTACATGACTATTAGGAAGACCATAGCCTTGACTATATGGACCTTTGTTGGCAAATTGATATCTTTGCTTTTTAACACACTGTCTATGTTTGTCAAAGCTTTGCTGCCAAGAAGCAGTCTTCTAATTTCATGGCTGCAGTCACCATCTGCAGTGATTTTAGAGCCCAAGAAGAGGAACTCTCACTGCTTTTAACTTTTCCCTTTCTATTTACCATGAAGTGATGGGGCTGGATGTCATGGTCTTTATTTTTTTAGTATTTAGTTTTAAGCCAGCTTTTTCACTCTCCTTCTTCATCCTGATCAAGAGGTTCTTTAGTTCCTCTTCACTTTCTGCCTTTAGACTGGTATCATCCACATATCTGAGGTTGTTGATGTTTCTCCCATCAATCATCAATCTTGATTTCAGCTTGTAAATCATCCAGCCCAGCTTTTCTCATGATGTACTCTTTATAGAAGTTAAATAAGCAGGGTGACAATATATAGCCTTGACTTACTCCTTTCCCAATTTTGAATCAGTCCATTGTTCCATGTCCAGTTCTAACTGTTGTTTCTTGTCCTGCATACAGGTTTCTCAGGAGACAGATAAGGTGGTCTGGTATTCCCATCTCTTTGAAAATTTTCCACAGTTTGTTGTGATTCACACAGTCAAAGGCTTTAGCATAGTCAATGAAACAGAAGTAGATGTTTGTTTGGAATTCCCTTGCCTTTTTCTATGATCCAGCAGATGCTGGCAATTTGATCTCTGGTTCCTTTGCCTTTTCTAAATCCACCTTGTACATATGGAAGTTCTTGGTTCATGTACTGCTAAAGCCTAGGTCATTGTAAATTGTATTTAAAATATTATCCCTAGGCTAATAATCAGAGAAGGCAGTGGCAACACACTCCAGTACTCTTGCCTGGAAATCCCATCGATGGAGGAGCCTGGTAGGCTGCAGTCCATGAGGTCATGAAGAGTCAGATACGACTGAGCGACTTCACTTTCACTTTTAGTTTTCATGCATTGGAGAAGGAAATGGCAGTGTTCTTAAGTGAAGCAGCTTCCTAGTAGTCAACTGAAGCGACTTAGCAGCAGGCTAATAATAATAAAACAGTATAACTTTTTAATAAGGAAAGCACTCTCTTTTTTAAAAAAAATTTTAAGAAAAGTTTTATTATAGTTGGTTTACAGTGTTGTATTAGTTTCTGCTATACATTGAAGTGAATTAGCTAAATGTATACATACACTCCTTCTTTTTTCGATTTCCTTCCCATTAGATCACTACAAAATGTTGAGTTGAGTTCCCTGTGCTATACATCAGGTTCTCATTAATGATCTCTTTTATACATTATAGTGTATATATGTCAATCCCAGTCTCACATGGCATGTTAAGTCTTTGCGTTGAGCACTGCTGTGGGTCGACGTCCTTTACGCCTCTGCCTCTCTTCCTGACCAGACTGTAAAGGCTCAGAGGAGTGTGGCAGTGTACACAACATGTGCTTAAAGCATATCTGTGAGAACTGAGTTCTCATCACGTGTGCCTCCAGGACATTGCCCTCTCCAGTCAGACACTCCATGGAGGCTTTTGTCTGTCAGCTTCGTGGGTGCTGGTGGCTGTGTCATTCCCAAATATGGGCATGCCGGGGGTGACTTCACGGTAGAGAGAAGAGCCGGTCATGTCTGTGTCCACCCAACTGAGCCCTGAGACCTGTTGGAGTTTCTGAGGGAGTCACCGGGGCAGATGTTTACTTGTGTGTCATCACAAGAACACCAGGGCTCCTGATAAGCTGATCCTGAAACTGGAAAGCTAAGCTCTGTCAGGCTCTGTCTCTGAGTCAGCCTGAAGGGAGAGATCCGTGCTGACCTGCGGGAAACCCCACTGCTGTCAGGTCACCGTGAATGTTTCTCTCATGGGAGGGTCCAACCCGGGGCCAGGGGAGATTAGAGGGAAATAAAGTGGAGACTCAATGTGCAAGCTGCAAATCTCATGGGCAAAACGTGCCTGATTTCTGAGGTGTGAACTAAGAGAATAAAACATTTTTTTAAAGTTTTAAGTTACTTGAGAATTGTGATAGAGAGTAGATGGAGCAAACAAGTGAAGAAAAACCAACACAACAACTGTTCCAGACAAATACACTTCCATTGCTTTAGCACGAGCCTGACTCTGTCCTTCCTAAATCTGATGGAAATATCCTACTCATTTTTCTCTTGTCCGAGATTTCGGACATAGCTTCACCAACCCTGAGCAGGAAGAAATGTAGGCACAGTGGTGATGGCGGTGGTTTAGTTGCTCAGTCATGTCTGACTCTTGCAACTCCATGGGCTGTAGCCAACCAGGTTCCTCAGCCATAGGATTCTCTAGGCAAGAATACTGGAGTAGGTTGCCATTTCCTTCTCCAGGGGATCTTCCTGACCCAGGGATCGAACCCGCCCCATCTCCTGTGTCTTTTGCATTGGCTGGTGGATTCTTCACCACTAAGCCACCTAGGAAGCCCAGCAGATGTAGTTCAGTTCAGTTCAGTTCAGTTGCTCAGTCATGTCCGACTCTTTGCGACCTGAAGAATCGCAGCATGCCAGGCCTCCCTATCCGTCACCAACTCCCAGAGTTCACTCAAACTCATGTCCATCAAGTCGGTGATGCCATCCAGCCATCTCATCCTGTGTCGTCCCCTTCTCCTCCTGCCCCCAATCCCTCCCAGCATCAGAGTCTTTTCCAATGAGTCAACTCTTTGCATGAGGTGGCCAGAGTACTGGAGCTTCAGTTTTAGCATCAGTCTTTCCAGTGAACACCCAGGACTGATCTCCTTTAGGATGGACTGGTTGGATCTCCTTGCAGTCCAAGGGACTCTCAAGAGTCTTCTCCAACACCACAGTTCAAAAGCATCAATTCTTCAGCGCTCAGCTTTCTTCACAGTCCAACTCTCACATCCATATATGACCACTGGAAAAACCATAGCCTTGACTAGACTAACCTTTGTTGGGAAAGAAATGTCTCTGCTTTGAATATGCTATCTAGGTTGGTCATAACTTTCCTTCCAAGGAATAAGTGTATTTTAATTTCATGGCTACAGTCATCATCTGCAGTGATTTTGGAGCCCTCCAAAATAACGTCTGACACCGTTTCCACTGTTTCTCCATCTATTTCCCATGAAGTGATGGGGCCAGATGCCATGATCTTTGTTTTCTGAAAGTTGAGCTTTAAGCCAACTTTTTCACCTTCCTCTTTCACTTTCATCAAGAGGCTTTTTAGTTCCTCTTCACTTTCTGCCATAAGGGTGGTGTCATCTGCATATCTGAGGTTATTGATATTTCTCCCGGCAATCCTGATTCCAGCTTGTGCTTCTTCCAGTCCAGCGTTTCTCATGATGTACTCTGTATGTAAGTTAAATAAACAGGGTGACAATATACAGCCTTGACGTACTCCTTTTCCTATTTGGAACCAGTCGGTTGTTCCATGTCCAGTTCTAACTGTTGCTTCCTGACCTGCATATAGATTTCTCAAGAGGCAGGTCAGGTGGTCTGATATTCCCATCTCTTTCAGAATTTTCCACAGTTTATTGTGATCCACACAGTCAAAGGCTTTGGCATAGTCAATAAAGCAGAAATAGATGTTTTTTCTGGAACTCTTGCTTTTTCCATGATCCAGCAGATGTTGGCCATTTGATCTCTGGTTCCTCTGCCTTTTCTAAAACTACCTTGAACATATGGAAGTTCACGGTTCATGTATTGCTGAAGCTTGGCTTGGAGAATTGTGAGCATTTCTTTACTAGCGTGTGTGATGAGTGAAATTGTGTGGTAGTTTGAGCATTCTTTGGCATTGCCTTTCTTTGGGATTAGAATGAAAACTGACCTTTTCCAGCCCTGTCTCCACTGCTGAGTTTTCCAATTTTCTGGCATATTGAGTGCAGCATTTTCACAGCATCATCTTTCAGGATTTGGAATAGCTCCACTGGAATTCCATCACCTCCGCTAGCTTTGTTAGTAGTGATGCTTTCTAAGGCCCACTTGACTAGGCTTTCCCCAAAAGGGTTTTAAATCCAGATGTCTAGGAAGTTCTGGGCTGAACATGCGTCTGTACTGCAGGACCTCTCAGATGTGTGCATTGTAACTTTTCAAGAGGAAGCATAGTGCTGGATATCCCAGATTTCCTTGGCCACTGAATTCTTTTGTACCCATAGAGCTCTTAAGATTCATTTGAGCAGGTGCTAAAATGGAGAATCTCTTAAGTTCCCTTTCAGAGCTTAGATGCCCTTCCCATGGCTGGCCTCACTGTGACATCTCTGGTCACATTCTACCTTGTTTTGCATGAGTCCTACTTTGTCTCATTTTGTCCCATCAGCTCGTCTCCCAGTGCTCATCCTCTCAGAGTGAACAGAGTCACATGGTTTTCTTCATTTCTTTGAAAATCTAGATCTATCATTGTTAAAATATAAAAATGATATGACTATTTGAAAAAAATGCATTACAGGAAAGTATAACTAAAGAAAATTAAAATTCACCCCCAGTTCTAATCACCCAGAAGTAATTCTAACAAAGCATTTTTCAGGTGCGCCAGAAGATTCTACAATTGGCAGAATTTTATTTAATGCTTCAATTACAAATGTATATGGCAAAATATTTTAAACAGATTGACGTTTTTGAACTCCTGTATGTCCAAAACATTAGAGATTTAATAATTAGGGTTGTTCAGATATGGGTGGAGGGGTTGTTATAGCTTGAAGTATGTCCTCCCCACAAAATATGTTGAAGCCCTAACCCCTAGTACCTCATAATGTAAACTTGTTTGGAAGTAAGTCCATGGGGTCGCTAAGAGTCAGACATGACTGAGCGACTTCACTTTCTCTTTTTGCCTTCATACATTGGAGAAGGAAATGGCAACCCACTCCAGTGTTCTTGCCTGGAGAATCCAGGGATGGGGGAGCCTGGTGGGCTGCTGTCTCTGGGGTCGCACAGAGTCGGACACGACTGAAGCGACTTAGCAGCAGTAGCAGCAGCAGCAGCAAAGTCATTGCAAAAGTAGTTACAATTAAGATAGATCGTGGTGGGCTAGTAGGGAGGGCACCTAATCCACTCTGACTAATGTACTTACAAAAAAATGGCCACATGAAGACCCAGAGACATAGAGGGCAGAAAGTCATGTGACAGCAGAGGTAGAGATTGGAGTCATGCGGCTGCAAGTCATGGAATGAATTAGAAACTGAAAGGCATGGAACAGATTCTTCCCTAGAGCCTTCAAAAGAGTATGACCCTTTTGCAAAAGAATATATACATATATATATTTTGTGGTTGTTGTTGAGCCAGTAAGTCATGTTTGACTCTTTGCCACCCCATGAACAGTAGCCCACCAAGCTCCTCTGACCATGGGATTTCCCAGGCAAGAATACTGGAGTGTGTAGCCATTACCTTCTCCAGGGGATCTTCCTGATCCAGGGATCAAACCTGTATCTCCTGCATTGGAGGCAGATTCTTTACCACTGAGCCACCAGGGAAGCGTATATATATATATATATATGTATGTATATATATATATATGTATATACATATGTATATAAATATATAAAGTGAAAGTCGCTCAGTCGTGTCCGACTCTTGTGACACTATGGATTCTATAGTCCATGGAATTCTCTAGGCCAGAATACTGTGAGTGGGTAGCTGTTCCCTTCTCCAGGGGATCTTCCCAACTCAGGGATCGAACCCAGGTCTCCTGCACTGCAGGCAAATTCTTTACCGACTGAGCTATCAGGGAAGCCCATATATATAGATAACTTCGCTATACAGCAGAAATTAACACAGCGTTGTAAATCAAATATGCTTCAATAAAATTTTTTAAGGAAAGAATATTGTTTTGCCCACACCTTGTCTTTGGATTTCTGGCTTCTGGAACCACAAGACAATAAACATCTGTGTTTGAGACACCCCCTTTGTGGTCTTTGTCCTGGTAGTTCCAGGAAACAAATACAAGGGTGGTGGTAAATTGAGAGAGGTTTTGAACAACAGCCTGGCCACGTTAATACCCCTCTGATGGGCAAAGATCCCCATCCACACCCTCCGCCAAGCACTGGCATGCTGGAGGCTGTTCCTTCCAAGGCCTGTGCCATGCACACATCTCCTTCCTATTCAGTGATGTCATGTTGCGAGCTTGAAATGGGCCATTCTGGTAAGCAACCGCCTTGTTTCTGGAGGAATGAAGGGTGTCCTGAGGTTCAGGACTTTCCATGTTAAAACTGGGAAAGTTTCAGGCAAACTGGTTGAAAGGAGTGACACTGTCAGTCATGGGAGGAGTGTTTATACCATAGAACTTGGCAAATCTTACAGATCAGAGCATTGCCTCCTTAGAGATCTACTCATGAAATATGCACCAGCATATTACCATGCCAGGTTTGGTTCCCCAGCATTGCTCCTTTTATTTGCATGGTGAATATAGCATTGGTTACCTGAAGCTCTCCCTATAGCTCTTCATCAAGTTTACGGGTTATGCAGCAGTTATTGGCAGGGGTGAGGACCTGAGAAGTTATCCATTCAGTTGAAAATGCAAGCCTTTGCTAGGTAAACTGTATAGTAACCACCCTAGCATTATGAATCACATTGACAAAGCACTTAAAAATTTGAAGTTAAGAGATGCCTTCTCCCCAAATTTTATGTTCTCTTCAAAATCAATGGTTTATTTTTGTGGCATTTACTTTTATTTATTGAACTACCAAAATCAAAGTTGTTCCCTAATGGATACATATAATTATAGAGTTGAACACAAGACATGACAGTTTTTTTCCCTAAGAACCACATGACAGAATTAGAGATGCTTAACATCTTCCTATGGACTTATGGAGATCTTAAGCCTTACAGTAAATTGTACTTACCACAATAATTATTGAGCATAGCACAGCACTTAGCCTACCTTGTCTGCTGCTGCTAAGTCGCTTCAGTCGTGTCCAACTCTGTGCGACCCCATAACGGCAGCCAACCAGGTTCCTCCATCCCTGGGATTCTCCAGCCAAGAACACTGGAGTGGGCTGCCATTTCCTTCTCCAATGCATGAAAGTGCAAAGTGAAAGTAAAGTCGCTCAGTCGTATCTGACTCTTCATGACCCGCAGCCCACCAGGCCCCTCAGCCCATGGGATTTTCCAGGCAAGAGTACTGGAGTGGAGTGCCATTGCCTTCTCCGAGCCCACCATGTCTACACTGTAAATAAAATAGCTTCTCATTCTTGCTCTAGCAGTTACACCACCTTCCTTTCCCACTAGAGAAACCATAAAGTAATACAGGAGGGTGAGTGAAATGTCTATTAGATGGAGCACCAACCCAGACACCTTCCACTCCCAACCAGGCATCAAACCATGAAGATGCCACAACAGCCCTTCTGTTCCTAAACTCTTCTCTCTGGTTCACTCTCCACTGCCCCAGGTCCTCCTACCTACTTCTTGTCTAGGGCCGGAAGATGTGTTTAAAATGCACACCTACTAGATAGTGTTCTCTTGGAGAAAAAAAAAAAATGCACTGCAGAATAGTGTAAGTAGAATGTATTCAGCCTGGGGAAACTGTTCTGAAGAGGTAAGGGAGAAACCAGGACTTTTATGATATATACGAAATTTTTTGCTGAGAAAAACATGTAGTCAAGCAGAGAATATTGTTACTAATCACAAGAACAGACATCTCAAGTTACTTACTTTAGTGCTTTTTTTCTATCTATCAGAGAAAAAAGTGATTCCATATTTATTTTTGAAGTATAGTTGATTTATAGGACTTCCCTGGTGGCTCAGATGGTAAAGAATCTGCCTGCAATGCAGGAGACCCAGGTTCAATCCCTGGGTAGGGAAGATCCTCTGGAGAAGGGAATGGCAACCCACTGGGGAATACCATGGACAGAGGAGCCTGTGGGCTACAGTCCATGGGGTCACAAATAGTCAGACATGATTGAGTGACTAATATACATACATACATATATATATTCATTCTTTTAAAATTAATTTTCCATATGGTTTGCCACAAGATATTGAATATAGTTCCCTGCGCTATACAGTAGGAGCTTGGTTTTATCTGTTCTTTATATAATAGCGTAAAGAATTGGCCTGCAATGTGGGAGACCTGGGTTTGATCCCAGGGTTTGGGAAGATGCCCTAGAGAAGGGAAAGGCTACTCACTCCAGTATTCTAGCCTGGAGAATTCCATGGACTGTATAGTGCATGGGCTCGCAAAGAGTCGGACACAGCTGAGGGGCTTTCACTTTCACTTATATGATAGCTTGGGCTTCCCTGATAGCTCAGTTGGTAAAGAATCTGCCTGCAATGCAGGAGACCCTGGTTCGATTCTTGGGTCAGGAAGATCTGCTGGAAAAGGGATAGGCTACCCATCCAGTGTCTTGGGCTTCCCTTGTGGCTCATCTGGTAAAGAATCCACCTGCAATGCGAGAGACCTGGGTTCAATCCCTGGGTTGGAAGGATCCCCTGGAGAAGGGAAAGGCACCCACTCCAATATTCTGGCCTGGAGAATTCCATGGACTGTATAGTCCATGAGGACACGAAGAGTCGGACATGACTGAGCAACTTTCACTTCACTTCATCTTATATAATAGCTTCCATCTGCTCACGCCAGCCTCCCACTCTCTCATCCTTCCCCCAGTTCCCTTCTCCTTGGCAACCACAAGTCTGCTCTCTGTGTCCACAGTCTGTTTCTGTTTTGTCGATAGGTTCGTTTGTGTCATATTTTAGATACCCCGTATACATGATATCATATGGTATTTGTTTTTCTGTTTTGACTTACTTCACTTAGTATAATACTCTCTAGTTGCACCCATGTTGCTGCAGATGGCATTATTTCGTTCTTTTTTTGGTGCTTTTCTGTGCATGGAAACATGCAAGAATCTGGGTTCACTAAATAATTCCCTTAGATACCTATCTTAAATATCTAGGGGTGGCCTATCCAAAGCAGGGACTGCTTCCTCTTTTTCTCAATTATGAAATGCCCCAAGGTGCACTGTAGTGGATAATGGCTTGATGTTATAGAACTTATTGGCAGGCAACATTTTTTTCTTTACCATAGAATGATCTCCAGGGTATACTGTACAGTAAAAAACAAAGCATGCTTGTGCATGCACACACAAAACCCTCAAATCAACTGTACTTGAGTTAAAAGAATGGATCAGTCAAAAGGAGAAAAAAGCAAGGTGCTGGACAGTTGGTACAGTATGGTATCTTTCATAATTTCGATAAATACAGGGTGGATTCTATGCCTAAAGTACACACTCTTCACAATGCATTTTATTCATGTACTTTTCTGTTTCTTCCAGGAGACCATGACTTCCTTGAGGGGAAGGAATTCCTTCATTGACTTTTGTATCCTAGCACGTGGCTTGGATCAAATAAGCAATCAATAAAAGTCAGTTGAAAAAAGGAATCATTAAATACAAGCAGAAACACTGCCTTTAACAGTTTCCTTTTCTTAGTTAAATTTACCAAGCCAGTATTGTAACATAAACACAGGTCCATCAAAGGTGTAAGTCACTTCCTACCATTTTAAAGTTGGGTGGTTTTTTTTTTTTTTTTTTGGTGTGTGTGAATCAGGAAGAGTCAGAGGCATTAAAAAAAAGTTTTGAAGTTAAACACACACACAGAGACACCACAAACATCTAATTAGACCAAAACAAAACCAACTTACAAGTCTTGGCTCATCATCTCTGCACACTGATAGCTACATGCACTGATCCTATAATTTATGTCTACTAAACACTGTTATTTTCCTGCTCTATGCATTAGGCAACTCGGAAAGGGTTTCAGAAATGTTTCAACACCACTGGCACTCATGATTATTAATATCATTAATACTGTTTATTTTTTTAATGGCCAGTCTTCTAGACTTGTGTATCCGATCTGAGAGAAGAATGTATTTCTAGGATTGCAGCCAAATGCAGTCCTGAATGCTTTCTGCTGGAAGTATTTGCTTTCCCAATATTGACTTGCTTCCTACAACCCCTAGGAAGCTCCTCTATCTTTTCAAGCTGCCCTTGGGATTCTTTTTCTTTTTGGCTTCTTGTCACTGGCACCCCTAGAGCCGGGCAGCAAACATGTCGCCCTGCACAGCCTGCCACCTCTCGAGGTTCAGGCACCAGTCTTGGAGATAGGAACAGAGGAAGTGAGGAGGGGTGAGGCAGAGGACATTAATAATCCCCACTTCCAGCCTCCTCTCTCCCTTCCCAGCTCTGCCCCTTCCTACCACCAAAGTTGGCTACCACTCCAGGGAGTAATTGCCCTTTTCAGCCTCCTCTTGGAGCAGAAAGAAAGGAAAGGTTTGGATTCTCCTCCTTTTTGGAATCTCCCCTATTCTTTTCATTTGTTCAGTTGCTAAGTCCTGTCCGATTCTTTGTGGCCCCATGGACTGTAGCATGCAACCTTGTTCTTCACTGTCTCCAGGAGTTTGCTTGAATTCATGTCCATTGAGTTGGTGATGATAGCTAACCATCTCATCGTCTGCCACCTTCTTCCCCCCTTCTAAGGTTTTCCAAATAACCCCTCTTAGTATCTCTAAAGCCCTTAATTTCTCCCCTTCTGTGCTCAGATTGCAGTTTACACAAGAATCCCCCTGTGGAGTTGGTCAAATATGCATATCTCTGCTCTGCCCCTGGAGTTTTTCCTGGAGTTTGCTTGGTGAACAGAACTGTCCCTGGGAATCAGATGATCTCACCTTGTAGTGTGGCCTGCACTTTTTACCTTGAGCATGCGGTGATCTGAGCAAAACTTATGTAAATAGGGGTGAAAAATACTGAGGGCAGAAAGAACAGCCAGACCAAAACTGGAGTTCTTCTACCGAGTCACCCAGCATCTCCCAGAGTTTACTCAAACTCATGTCCATTTAGTTGGTGATGCCATCCAACCGTCTCATCCTCTGATGCTCCCTTTTCCTCCTGACCTTTCCCAGCATCAGGTCTTTTACACTGAGTCAGCTCTTTGCATCAGGTGGCCAAAGTATTGGAGCTTCAGGTTCAGCATCAGTCCTTCCAATGAATATTCAGGACTGATTTCCTTTAGGATGGACTGGTTGGATCTCTTGCAGTCCAAGGGACTCTCAAGAGTCTTCTCCAGCACCTCAGTTCCAAAGCATCAGTTCTTCAGCGCTCAGCCTTCTTTATGGTCCAACTCTCACATCTGTACCTGACTCTTGGAAAAACCGTAGCTTTGTCTATACAGCCCTTTGTAGGTAAAGTGATGCCACTGCTTTTTAATATGCTGTCTAGGTTTGTCATAGCTTTTCTTCCAAGGAGAAAATGTCTGTTCATTTTGTGGCTGTAGTCACCATCTGCAGTGATTTTGGAGGCCAAGAAAATGAAATCTGTCACTGTTCCTACTTTTCCCCCATCTATTTTCCACAAAGCAATGGGATCAGATGCCATGATCTTCATTTTTGAACGTCGAGTTTTAAGCCAGCTTTTTCACTATCCTCTTTCACCTTCATTGAGAGGCTCTTTGGTTCCTCTTTACTTTCTACCATTAAAGTGGTATCATCTGTATGTCTCAGGTTGTTGCTGTTTCTCCCAGAAATCTTGGTTCCAGCTTGTGCTTCATCCAGCCCAGCATTTTTCATGATGTACTCTGCATATAAATTAAAAGAATGACAATATATAGCCTTGATGTACTCCTTTCCCAATTTGGAACCAATCTGTTGTTCCATGTCTGCTTCTAACTGTTGCTTCTTGTCCTGCATGCAGTTTTCTAAGGAGGCGTGTAAGGTGGTCTAGTATTCCTGTCTCTCTAAGAATTTTAAGTAGGCAGTGACCCAAGTCCTGGAAATCTTCACCCTTTCCCCAAAATGGTTAGAATAATCCTCTCACTCATTAGCGTATGAAATTGTCCAGCCCATAAAAGCTAACTGTACCACACTTCGAGGTCACACTCGCCACCTGCAATAGGCCACACTCTGTGGAGTGTGTTTGTCTTTAAATAAATCTCCTTCTTACCTATCACTTTATCTCTCACTGAATTCTTTCTGTGATGAGACATCAAGAACCAGAGATTCATTAGATCCTAAAACGGGGTCTGTGATCTCAGTTGGAAGACCATGGGTTTTGGCTGGTCCCTAGCAGGGTTTGGGGAGGGTTCAAGTCCTGGCCACGTGGGTTCAAGACTCAGTCTGAGATAAAAGGTTTCCTAACTGTGATGACCTAAGGACGAAAGAGCAGATAAAACCAAGGAGGGTCTTGGAATGCAGGAACAGAAAAACCAGACCCTTATCGTCCTTCCCTCCCCCATGTTGTAACTATTAATGGAACAGTACAACTTGTCTCCCCTCCTACCCCATAGGGAGAAGGTATTTGCCCTACTCTTCCCCCACCCAGTATACATGCCTCATCCAATCAGCAAATGACCTGCAAAACCCTCATCCCACTCCTTGTACCCTGGGTATAAAAGTGGAATAAGGACCTCTGTTCAACGTCGGTTCTCCCTTGAGCTGGTTCACTGTTCTAACAGTGTCTCCCACTCTAATAAATTTTATTTCTCTCTCATTCTGTCTTATGTCTGGAAACTCTTTTCCAACCCGCACCCGGACCACAACAACTACCTTGAATGAAACTGATATAGGTGAGGAAAGACTTTCCTTGTGTCATCCTAGGTTCAAGAGCTGTCTATGAAAAACTCACAACAGACAGATAAACAAGAGAAAAGGTATACAAGTTTATTAATTTTTAGCATCGTGTGCACAGAGGCATCACAGGAAGAAATGAATACCCCCACAGCAGTGCTATTTGAGAGTTTATAAAACAACTTTATTGGGCGGGGGAGAAGGATGTAGTCTATTTAGAGAAAGTGAGGTGAAAGTCACTCAGTCATGTCTGACTCTTTGCGACCCCAGGGACTATACAGTCAATGGAATTCTCCAGGCCAAAATACTGGAGTGGGTAGCTTTCCCTTCACCAGAGGATCATCCCAACCCAGGGATCGAACCCAGGTCTCCCACATTGCAAGCGGATTCTTTACCAGCTGAGCCGGTTTAGAGAAAGAAGCCGGTTTAGAGAAAAGTAAATGATGTTTAGAGAAGATGAATGGACACTTAGAAGAACAGATGGGAAATTTGAAGATGTAAGGGGGCAAAATTTTCACCACAAATGTGTCTTTTTGGCCGAAAAACCTCAGGAAGAATTCCTAACTGCCTAAAATAATTTATAGAGAGCCTGTTCTAGGAATGCAGCTATCACTATAAATAACTGTAGTTTTATAAGAACCAGGTGTGGTAGACAAGGAGGAACCTAGCAGTCCATGTTGAAATTCCTGTCTTTGTCCCATTGTCTGTGCTCGGCCCTTAAAATACTGGCTTTTCTATCATTTCCATGTGAATTGCTTTCCTCCCCTTCGAAATCCCAAAACACTACCCTCAACATCCTTTGTGTCTTAAACTGAAGATGGTGTTTAAGGTGAAGGTTTTGGCCCACTTGCTTAGTTTTACTTTTGTTACTTTTCTTTTAGTGTCAAATCCAAAAAATTATCACCAAGATTAATGTCAAGGAGTTTACTGCCTATGTTTTCTTCTAAGAGTCTTATAGTTTGAAGTCTTAATTTCTGTTTAATCCATTTTGAGTTGTTTTTGTGTATGGTGTAAGAGAGTGGTACACTTTTGTTCTTCCTCATGTGATTGTCCATTTTTTCCAATACCATTTATTGAAGAGACTCTCCTTTTCCTATTATATGTTCTTGAGTCTTTTCTTATAAATTAGTTGACCATGTAAGTGCTGGTTTATTTCTGGTCTCTCAATCCTGTTCCATTCATCTATGTGTCTATGTTATATCAATACTATACTGTTTTGATTGCTTTTTAATATAGTTTGAAATTAGGAAGTGTGATGCCTCTTGCTTTGTTCTTTTTACTCAAGATTGCTTTGGCGACTCAGGCTCTTTTGTGGTTCCATACACATTTAAGAGTTGTTTATTTGTGTGAAAATGCCATTGGAATTTTGATAGGGATTGCATTGAACCTGTAGCTCATTTTGAGTATTATGGACATTTTAATAGTATTAATTCATCCAAAGAATTGATCCTTTTGAACTGTGGTGTTGGAGAAGACTCTTGAGAGTCCCTTGGACAGCAAGGAGATCCAACCAGTCCATCCTAAAGGAAATCAGTCTGAATATTCATTGGAAGGATTGATGCTGAAGCTGAAACTCCAATACTTTGGCCACCTGATGCGAAGAACTGACTCATTGGAAAAGACCCTGATGCTGGAAAGACTGAAGGCAGGAGGAGAAGGGGACAACGGAGGATGAGATGGTTGGATGGCATCGCCGACTCCATGGACATGAGTTTGAGTAAACTTCAGGAGGCCTGGCGTGCTGCGGTCCATGGGGTTGCAAAGAGTTCGATATGACCGAGCTGAATTCATCCAATCCATGGACATAAAATAAGTTTTCATGTATGTGTATCTTCTTCCATTTGTTTCATCAGTGTCTTATAGTTTTCAGTTGCAGATTTTTCACCTTGGTTCAGTTTATTCCTAAGCATTTTATTTATTTATTTATTTGATGCGATTATAAATGGGCTTGCTTTCCTAATTTCCCTTTCTGATATTTGATTGTTTGTCTTGATTTCTTTATATTGACTTTGTACCCTGCAGCTTTAATGAAATGGTATATTAGTTCTAACAGTTTTTTGGTGGAGTCTTTAGGGTTTTGTGTGTATAATATCAAGCCATCTGCAAATAGTGACAGCTTTACTTCTTTTCTGATTCAGGTGCCTTTTATTTTTTCTTGCGTAATTGTTCTGACTAGGACTTCTAATATTATGTTGAATTAAAGTGGTGAGAGGGGGCATCCTTGTCTTGATCCTTATGTTAAGGAAAAGCTCTCATGAGTATGTTAGCTGTGGGCTTGTCATATATGGCCTTTATTATGTTGAGGTACATTGACCCTACCCCCAGTTTGTTGAAAGTTAAAACATTTTATCTTAAATAATATATCCAGAGAAAATGGATCATGTGAGCTCAGATTGTTTCTGGAGCAAACATCAGGATATACATGAGGTCAGTTTTTCAGATTCCCAAGGGGCCATTAGTTAGGATATTTAAAATGTCATGACTAGGTAAAACCAAAAATTTGAAGCCATTTCTTACTTTAACAGTAGCTATATGCTGAAAGACAGTCATGAAGTCATAGTGTTGAGTAGCAAGGAGAATTTACATGAAATTTCACACCTGTGACTCTCCTTCCTCTTCTGGTATGTAGCTATTTTCATTTTCAAAAGAGAAATCCATGCCAAGAATTCAACTGGATATGACCTAAAAGAGAAATCCATGCCAAGAATTCAACTGGATATGACCTAAATTACTTTAATCTCAGTGTGTACTGGAAGGTGTGCTTTCTTTGGCAACCTTGGAGAGCCAATCCATACAAACTTTCCATTCATGAACAAGGTTCTATCATTAGAAGCAGCAATGAGGCTTTTTAGAATATGAGGTCAAGTGTAGCTTGAGAAACATATTGTAAACCTATTATTTAATACAAACTATCAGACATAAGGATGGCTTATTAGTTTTAGAAGCTATGCAGAAGATGGAGTGAAATATAAGTACCATAGGGGTCAAGAAAAACTGTTCCAGGCAATTCAGAATCCATCACCAACATAACCAAGATAAGTGTTTTAACTGTTTGAGGTTGAGAGGACAGGATGTCATAAATCATTACTTTGGAGAAAAATCTCAAATTTATTTATCTTTTAATTTTTTATGAAATTTTTATTATTTTAAACAATAAGTAATTAATTTGGCTGAACTGGGTCTTAGTTACCATGTGGAATATTCAGTCTTCATAGTGGCATGTGAAATCTTTGGTTGCAGCATGCAGGGTTTTTTGTTGCAGCATTTAAATCCTTAGTTGCAGCACATGGGGCCTGTTTCCCTGACCAGGGATCACACCCCAGGCCCTCTGCATTGGAAGCGCAGAGCCTTAGCCACTGGACCACCAGGGGAGCCCCGGGAAAACCTCACATTTATGAATACGAGTTTGTCGTGTCATGTGTTTGTCATGTGTTTGCTTTGCATGTGGCCCAGGCGTCACAGATTAGAGTCCCCATTTTACAGACCAGAAAACTGAGGCTCGTTCAACAAGCAAAAAAGTGGCAGACTTTGGATAAAATTTTTTAAACTTTGAATAAAAAAAAAATTCTTTTACATACCCCAGTGTGTCTCTGTATCTTCAAAAAGAGGTAAATAAATCATTCTGGGTAGTTTTATTTTCCAGTGGCAAAGGGTCTGTTCACTCAGGAAGAGAGACATAAGAGAAAGCTTTCTAAAATTATGTATTTTCTTTCTCCTCCCTTGAACTTATACTGAACATTTACAATGTGTTCCTGAGAATCCATCCTTAATTTTTTAAAACACTTTTATTATCTATTTTTGGTTGTGCTGGGTCTTGGTTGCTGCACGTGGGCTTTCTCTAGTAGCAAAGATCAGGGGCTCCTCTAGCTACGGTGCATGGGCTTCTCATTGTGGTAGCCTCTCTTGATGTGAAGAGCTGACTCATTAGAAAAGCCCCTGATGCTGGGAAAGACTGAAGGCAGGAGGAAATCTTTCTCCTCCCTTGAACTTAAACTGAACATTTACAATGTGTTCCTGAGAATCCATCCTTAATTTTTTAAAACACTTTTATTATCTATTTTTGGTTGTGCTGGGTCTTGGTTGCTGCACGTGGGCTTTCTCTAGTAGCAAAGATCAGGGGCTCCTCTAGCTACGGTGCATGGGCTTCTCATTGTGGTAGCCTCTCTTGATGTGAAGAGCTGACTCATTAGAAAAGCCCCTGATGCTGGGAAAGACTGAAGGCAGGAGGAAAAGGGGACACAGAGGATGAGATGGTTGGATGGCATCACCTACTCAGTGGACATGAGTTTGAGCAAACTCAGGGAGATGGTGAAGGACAGGGATGCCTGGCGTGCTGCAGTCCGTGGGATCGCAAAGAGTCAGACACGCCTGAGCAACTGAATGATGACTCTTGTGGAGCACTTGCCCTAGGGAGCTTGGGCTTTAGGAATTCTGCCTTGTGCATTTAGTTGCCCTGAGGCATGTGGAATCTTCCACAGCCAGAGATCTTGTGTCCCTTATACTGGCAGGAAGATTCTTAACCACTGGGCCACCAGGGAAGTCCAGAATTCGTCTTTAGTATGGGTGATGCAATAGATGAGACGGTGCTCCCAGGGTCTGAGGTATGAGGGCACTGGCCCCATGTCCTGCTGCTTTTCCAGTTTGCTGGTCAGAGTGATTTTTATTCCTGTCCCCATTCTGTTCTTGTGCTTGCAGTCTTTTCATGGCCTTAAATGGCAATCTGCCAGAGTCTTAGGATCTAACTAATTAAACCCAGTTAGAATTGTACATAAAGTAAAAGTAAATAGGCCTAAAAGGATATGCAAGGAAAACCATTAAGAGCACAGTCCTTCATTTCTATTTTCCTGTTACCTCAGCTCAATTAAATACATCTTTAAATTTTATGTTGTTTCCCAGGTAGGAGAGGGCACAACTTATAGTTCCAGGTAAATGAAGGACAATGAAACTTTCATCAGAAGCAAGAGACAGATACAAGTGTATACAAAGATACACACAAACACACGGTTTTGTTTATTTTTTCACTGGCACTGACTTACCCCACTTAAAAAATTTCACTGGACTAAAAAATAACTTATTTTTAAAGAAAGACTGTATTTTAAATACTCATCTAGCATTTGTCTGTATTGTTCTATTGTTATGAGTCCCCCCCCCCCCACAAAGAATGTTTTTCGTTTTCCCAGTGCAAAAAGTCTTTGCTACATATTTGCATAGACACTAATAAATCCTTCTTTAGTAAGGGAGTAGCAGAAAAGGAGCCTAACTTTGAGTTTTAATTAACGTTCCCAAGCCCTGGTTTCTACATGTGTAAAATGCAAGGCTGTAACAATTCAGATGGTGTAGCAGGCTGTCTTAGTCCACCAAGGCTGTGGCAACAATACCAGAGACGGGATGGCTTATGAAGATTTATTTCATAGTTCTGGGGGCCAGGAAGTCCATGATCAAGAGCAGACTGGGTGGCAGGTGAAGACCTGCTTCCTGGTTCACAGACAACTGTCTTCTCCCTGTGTCTGCACATGTTGCAAGGGACAAGGCAGCTCCCTGGGGTCTCTCATAAAAGAGCACTAATCTCATTTATGAGGCCTGTGATTGGGGGTCAGAGATCAGCACCTAAACATTCTGCCTTCAGCACAGGCTTAGCCAGTAATGGCACAATAAAAGATGATTATCTGAACATGAATTCAACTGAAATTCAAGTGGACTTAAACCCAGAACCATGTACTCACTCTGGAGCTTATACAAAGTGTCCACTGTCTTCTCCTTTGCTGGGGGGAATTAAAGCTAGCCTGAAAAGTTGCCTGATGGGACTACCGCGTGTCTGACTTAGGAGTGGACTCTGTTCTATTCAGTTTCATCCTCTCTGTTATGGTGGGGATACAGAGGTCCAGAGAGTTTGAGAAACTTGCCCAGAGACAGGCAACTGTTTTTGGGGCTAAGCCAAGTCTCAGCAACTAAACGAGGTGTAGGACCCAGGGTTCCTTTCATTAACACCGAGATATTTTTGTTTGTTTTTAAAGAAAAGAAAGGTGCTTTAATTAGAAGAGCTGGCAGTCTGGGGAGATAGTGGATCTGTGTCCGGAGATCAACTCCCAAGATTCTGCTCAGCCAGGACAGTTTTAATGGGAAAAATGGAGGGGGAAGCAGCTCAGTGAATCACCGAGGCAGGAGGCTGGGCTCTGCGTCTCCACTGAGTGCAGACTGCCTGGTTTCTTGTCAGAGTTACCTTGCCTGAGTGATCTGCCTGCAGGATTGCTTTGGGGGAACTTTTGGGTGTAGAGAGCTGGTCTGACTTCTTTTTATCTAAGAAAAGAATCAACAGGTTAGACAAAGCATGGTGTACATTCAGGAGAGCAAAGTTCAGGAGTTAGTTTCATTTGCTTAGTGATCACATTCTTATAGATGGGGAAACAGTAGAAACAGTGCCAGACCTTATTTTTTTGGGCTCCAAAATCACTGCAGATGGTGACTGCAGCCATGAAATTAAAAGACGCTTACTCCTTGGAAGAAAAGTTATGATCAACCTAGATAGTATATTCAAAAGCAGAGACATTACTTTGCCGACTAAGGTCCGTCTAGTCACGGCTATGGTTTTTCCAGTGGTTATGTGTGGATGTGAGTTGGACTGTGAAGAAGGCTGAGCACCGAAGAATTGATGCTTTTGAACTGTGGTGTTGGAGAAGACTCTTGAGAGTCCCTTGGACTGCAAGGAGATCCAACCAGTCCATTCTGAAGGAGATCAGCCCAGGGATTTCTTTGGAAGGAATGATGCTAAAGCTGAAACTCCAGTACTTTGGCCACCTCATGCGAAGAGTTGACTCATTGGAAAAGGCCCTGATGCTGGGAGGGATTGGGGGCAGGAAGAGAAGGGGCTGACCGAGGATGAGATGGCTGGATGGCATCACGGACTCAGTGGACATGAGTCTGAGCAAACTCCGGGAGTTGGTGATGGACAGGGAGACCTGGCGTGCGGCGATTCATGGGGTCGCAAAGAGTCGGACATGACTGAGCGACTGAACTGAACTGAACTGAAGGTAATGGGGAAACAGGAAAGGGGTGTGGAATTAAAAAATTATTCACAACCTAAAAGTTGAGAGTTAAGTTTTATTCTGCTACACCAACATCTTTTCATTTCTGTGGGCTTTCACAATTTGCCAAGCACCTCCTTAGCTTCATTGACCTCGTTTATTATACTATATCCATGAGATTAGGAAGATGGCTCCCCACCCCTCCGGTCTTTGGGAGACTTTTTGCATAC
This sequence comes from Aepyceros melampus, assembly GCA_006408695.1. Lineage (NCBI taxonomy): Eukaryota > Metazoa > Chordata > Mammalia > Artiodactyla > Bovidae > Aepyceros > Aepyceros melampus. The sequence continues at coordinate 54,634 of SJXQ01005519.1, read as the reverse complement.
TCAGACCTGTGTTTCAATAGCTTATTCTATACCGATCCTTAAAAAAATATGTATACACACATGTAAATGTGTACGTATATATATATATATGCACATATGGAAGACACTGCCTGCATTGCCCCATCACACCCTGCGTCACAAAACACAAAGAGAAAATAGTCTTCGTTTGACAGTTCCCGAGTTGCCACTGATGCTTCAGTACTAAAGGGCTTAGAATTGTTTACACTTTCAAGAGGAGGAGGAACATTTTAGGAGTCTTTGGGAGACTTTTTGCATACTCAGACCTGTGTTTCAATAGCTTATTCTATACCGATCCTTAAAAAAATATGTATACACACATGTAAATGTGTACGTATATATATATATATGCACATATGGAAGACACTGCCTGCATTGCCCCATCACACCCTGCGTCACAAAACACAAAGAGAAAATAGTCTTCGTTTGACAGTTCCCGAGTTGCCACTGATGCTTCAGTACTAAAGGGCTTAGAATTGTTTACACTTTCAAGAGGAGGAGGAACATTTTAGGCTTCCCTTTAATAAGTCTCAGTTTCAGATAGCATGATGAGGTTGGTCAAATACTCTTCATGCTGTTTTTGTAGTAAGTCCTTCAAAGAATGAATGGTCAAGCCCATTTATTTCTCCTCCTAGAACTTATCCTTCTTGTTTTTCTTAGTTGTGAGGTTATATATAAAGGCATGGGCATACAGACATTATGAAACATAAAGGCTATCACATCAGGGAGGAAATCAGAAATTAAAAATCTAAACTCAGGAGGCAGGGTGGAAGGCGACACAGTCTTTTCACAGGCTGTTACATGCAATGCAACTGTCCTCAAAGGCAGGAATGGAAAAAGCTAGCCATTCAGCTGCAGAACAAGGCTGGGGTCTTGGCTTTAGAGCTTTTCATGTCTTTAGCATTGGGCTGGGCAGGACTTGTCTTTTCCAGAGTAGGCCAGAGCAGATAAGTCCAGCTTGGTCTTTAAGGCTTGAGTCAGCTCCGTGGCCAGCAACTCGTGGAGGGACACGCCATCGTGGGAATATACCCAGTTTCTCCCAGTCCAGTCGTAACGCTTGGGACCACTGCAAGACGAAACACAGTCAGAGTAAGTTCACGGCAACTGTGCTTCCAAAGAAACTGTCACCAAGAAATTGACTGTAGTGAAGATCTAAAAAGTAATAAACAAGGCATGTATTTGACTTCTTGTCTTAGACTTGATTCAATATAACTGAGTCATTTTGCTGTACACCTGAAATGAACACAACATTGTGAAATCAACTCTAATTTTTAAAAAAGCAGAATTACATCATTATCCTCGAGAACAATTCATAGAACAATGCTCAAGACCTGAAAATATTTCAACTCTATTGATGAGTCTCCATTTATCATATTCTGATCTTTTGCTTTTTCTAAGTCACATATGATAACCTGAAATATCACAGGCAGTTCAACAGTTCAGTCACTCAGTTGTGTCCGACCCTTTGTGACCCCATGAACCACACGAAGCATGCCAGGGCTCCCTGTCCATCACCAACTCCGGAGTCCACCCAAACCCATGTCCATCGAGCCAATGATGCCATCCAACCATCTCATCCTCTGTCATCCCCTTCTCCTCCTGCCCTCAATCTTTCCAGCATAAGGGTCTTTTCCAGTGAGTCAGCTCTTTGCATTAGGTGGCCAAAGTATTGGAGTTTCAGCTTCAACATCAGTCCTTCCGATGAACACCCAGGACTGCTTTCCTTTAGGATAGACTGGTTGGATCTCCTTGCAGTCCAAGGGACTCTCAAGAGTCTGCTCCAACACCACAGTTCAAAAGCATCAATTCTTCGGTGTTCAGCTTGCTTTATAGTCCAACTCTCACATCCATACATGACCACTGGAAAAACCATAGCCTTGACTAGATGGATGTTTGTTGGCAAAGTAATGTCTCTGCTTTTGAATATGCTGTCTAGGTTGGTCATAACTTTCCTTCCAAGGAATAAGCGTCTTTTAATTTCATGGCTGCAGTCACCATCTGCAGTGATTTTGGAGCCCAAAAAAATAAAGTCAGCACTGTTTCCACATCTATTTGCCATGAAGTGATGGGACCAGATGCCATGATCTTCGTTTTCTGAATGTTGAGCTTTAAGCCAACTTTTTCACTCTCCTCTTTCACTTTCATCAAGAGGCTTTTTAGCTCCTCTTCACTTTCTGCCATAAGGGTGGTGTCATCTGCATATCTGAGGTTCTTGATATTTCTCCCAGCAATCTTGATTCCAGCTTGTGCTTCCTCCAGCCCAGTGTTTCTCATGATGTACTCTGCATAGAAGTTAAACAAACAGGGTGACAATGTACAGCCTTGATGTACTCCTTTTTCTATTTGGAACCAGTCTCTTGTCCCATGTCCAGTTCTAACTGTTGCTTCCTGACTTGCATACAGGTTTTTCAAGAGGCAGGTCAGGTGGTCTGGTATTCCCATCTCTTTCAGAATTTTCCACAGTTTACTGTGATCCACAAAGTCAAAGGCTTTGGCATAGTCAATAAAGCAGAAATAGACATTTTTCTGGAACTCTCTTGCTTTTTCCATGATCCAGCAGATGTTGGCCATTTGATCTCTTGTTCCTCTGCCTTTTCTAAAATCAGCTTGAACATCTGGAAGTTCACGGTTCATGTATTGCTGAAGCCTGGCTTGGAGAATTGTGAGCATTACTTTNCAGAAATAGATGTTTTTCTGGAACTCTCTTGCTTTTTCCATGATCCAGCGGATGTTGGCAATTTAATCTCTCATTCCTCTGCCTTTTCTAAGACCAGCTTGAACATCTGGAAGTTCACGGTTCATGTATTGCTGAAGTCTGGCTTGGAGAATTTTGAGAATTACTTTACTAGCATGTGAGATGAGTGCAATTGTGCAGTAGTTTGAGCATTCTTTGGCATTGCCTTTCTTTGGAATTGGAATGAAAACTGACCTTTTCCAGTCCTGTGGCACTGCTGAGTTTTCCAGATTTGCTGGCATATTGAGTGCAGCACTTTCACAGCATCATCTTTCAGGATTTGAAACAGCTCAACGGGAATTCTATCACCTCCACTAACTTTGTTCGTAGTGATGCTTTCTAAGGCACACTTGACTTCACATTCCAAGATGTCTGGCTCTAGATTAATGATCGATCATGATTATCTGGGTCGTGAAGATCTTTTTTGTACAGTTCTTCTGTGTATTCTTGCCACCTCTTCTTAATATCTTCTTTAGAGTTTGAATAGTTTGAGTAGGAATTTTTTTAAAACTTACAACAGAAAAAGATTTCCTAACAGAAGCAAATGAGTAGGGTTCAACAGGTGGAGGTATTAATGTCTCACATGTTTATGAACTATTTGTTTACAGAATGCTGGAAGGTATTCCAGACAGAAGGAATAGCAAGTATGAAGGCAAGAATGTAAGAGTTTGAGGTTTCTGCAGCACAAGGTATAAACTGAGTTAGATTTCCCTGGTGGTCCAGTGGCTGAGACTATGAGCTCCCAGTGCAGCGGGGGAGCACTGCCTGGGGTTCTCTGCCTGGTCAGGGAACTAGATTTCACATGCCACAACTAAAGATTCCATAGGCCGCAACTAGGACCTGGTGCAGCCAAATAAATAAATTTTAAAAAGAAGTAAGGTAGAACTAGTATTTGGAGGAACTGATTCCTCCACTCAACTTTGTAGGTGGTGGGAATAATGGAAAGGTCTTGAGCAGAAGTTGCTTTAAAATGGTGAAGTGTCAAGGTTGGAAGAACTTTTGAAAGCAATCTGATTTGACTCTAGGTTCTATTTTTGTCCCCATCTCACAGACGAGGAAATGTGGCAGGCCAATGTCTCACAGATGGTAGGTAAAGGAACAAAGATTTGAACCCAGGGCCATCTGAGCCCCAACTCATGCTGTCAATGACCTCCTGTCTCCACCATTGGAATTAATTTCTGCCCTCTGAGCTCACCCGGAATGGGTGAATCCTTTTTCAGAGATTTGACAATGAATTGGTAGAGCTACCCAGATCTGAATTAGGAAGATGGATTCAAGGGGAGGGAAGAGTAGAGGGACTCTGCCTTCGTGGGAGGCAAAGAAAAAGGCGGATGAGGAAAGCAGGCAAATGAAGAGGAGGGAGCAGATGACAGAGAAGTGATGAGGAGAGTCAGCAGGACCTGGAGAAGGAACAGATGGCGATGGAGGGATGTAAGAAGGAAGAAATTAAGGCAGACACAGGCTTGTGTTTAGAACAGGGGTTGCCAGATCAGATACCTACAGGGCCAGGCAAGTACCATAAATAAGCAAAGTGGTCAGGTTTAAGATAACAGGGAGTCATGGGGTCTGTAGCAAGCCTGGAGTTCATGCCCCTTCTAAAGGAGGTACCTACAACTCATGTGAGAGTATAAGCTCCCACTGTGGGCAGTTGCCAGGTGTGAGGAGAAAAATAAGCTCTAAATTAAAATTTTTACAGAAAATCTTTTGGTTTTTAAATGCTGGAAACTAATTCAAACTTTAAAAAGAAAAAAAGCCTGGTGCTGGCCGAAAGACACATATCTTAAGGCTGAGTTTGGCCTGTGGGCTGCCAGTTCATGCTTTCTAATCAGTTTGGATCCAAACCCCTGTTCACTACTTAACAATACTGTGTGCTCTCGAGGAAATTACTTCACCTTTCAAGTCCCAGGTTTTTTTTTCCCCTCTAATTTAATTGTTTTTAAGTTTAAGTATAGTTGATTTACAATGTTGTGTTAATTTCTGCTGTACAGCAAAGAGATTCAGTTATACATATATATATATATTCTTTTTCATACTATTTTGCATTGTGGTTTATCACAGAATATTGAAAAGAGTTCCCTGTGCTATACTGTTGGACCTTGTTTATCCATCCTATATGTGATAGTTTGCATCTCCTATTCCCAAGTTCCGAATCTTTCCCTCCCCCACCCGACCCCCACTGGCAACCACAAGTCTGTTCTTTACATTTGCGAGTCTGTTTCTGTTTTATAAGTATGTTCATTTGTTTCATATTTTAGATCTACATATAAATGATATCATATGGTACTTGTCTTTCTCTGTCTGACTTACTTCACTTAGTTAGTATGATAATCTCTAGGTCCATCCATGTTGCTGCAAATGGCATTATTTCATTCCTTTTTATGGCTGAGTAATATTCCTTCACATATATATATGTTGTTGTTGTTCAGTCACTAAAGCACGTCTGAGTCTTTGGACCTCATGGACTGCAGCACTTCAGGCTCCCCTGTCCTTCACTATGTACCAGAGTTAGCTCAGATTGATGTCCATTGAGTCAGTGATGCTATCTAACCATCTCATCCTCTGCTGCCCTCTTCTCCTTTTGCCTTCAATCTTGCCCAGAATCAGGGTCTTCTCTAGTGAGTTGCCTCTTCACATCAGGTGGCCAAAGTATTGGAGCTTCAGCTTTCAGCATCAGTCCTTCCAATGAATATTCAGGATTGATTTCCTTTAAGATTGACTGGTTTGATCTCTTTGCTGTCCAAGGAACTCTCAAGAATCTTCTCCAGCATCACAATTCAAAGGTAACAGTTCTTCGGCACTCAGCCTTCTCTACGTTCCAAACTCACATCCATACATGACTACTGGAAAACCATAACTTTGGCTAGACAGACCTTTGTCAGCAAAATGATGCCTTTTTTTTTTTTAATATATATAAAATCTCACATCTTCTTTATCCATTTATCTGTTAATGGACATTTAGTTTCTTTCCAGGTCTTGGCTATTGTGAATAGTGCTACTATGAACACAGGGGTGCAGATATCTTTTCAAATTGTAGTTTTCTCTGGATATATGCCCAGGAGTGAGACTGCTAGATCATGTGGCAACCATGTTTTTAGTTTTTTGAGGAACCTCCATTCTGTTTTTCATAATGGCTGCACCAATGAGTCCCAGGTTCTTATCTGCAAAATGGAGATAATTAATTCCCTACATCCTGGACTTCCCTGGTGGTCCAGTGGCTAAGGCTCTGAGCTCCCAATGCAGGGGGGCTGGGTTCAATGCCTGATCAAGGAACAAGATCCGGATGCTGCAACAAAGATCAAAGATCCCGCATGCTGCAATTAAGACCCAGTGCAGCCAAGTAAATAAATAATTTTTTTAAATTCCCCACACCATAGGGTTGCTATACTGATTTTTTTTAACAAGATAAATGTATGTAGAGCACTTAGCATTCAGTGCCTGACATAGAGCAAAACACCCAGAATGGTTTTATCATCAGTGTGAAAGTTATTCTTTCTCCTATAACTCATAAACTCACAAACTATTAGAACATCTTATCCAGGGGTCTATAAACCTTAAGCTACAGAGCCCTCTGTTAAGCCAGACCTTTCAGAGAAACGCAACACATAAATGGATGAGAGAGAGGAGTTGGCTTTGTTTGAAGTTTGGGCAGGGAACCCAGAGTGCTGCCTTCTAGGCTTCCCCGCCCCAACCACCAAGCATCCTCCTTAAACAGTGGTCGCTCCACAGGGTGTTGCAGAACCAACTTTGAGAATCATCATTCTATGCCAGGTGGTGCTAGTGGTGAAGAACTTGCCAATGCAGGAGACGTCAGAGGCATGGGTTCGAGCCCTGGGTCAGAAAGATCCCCTGGAGGAGGGCGTGGCAACCTACTTCAGTATTCTTGCCTGAAGAATCCCATGGACAGAGGAACCTGGCAGGATGCAGTCCATAGCGTTGCACAGCGTCAGACATGACAGATGACTTAGCACACACGTGCCTATTCTATGCCAGGTCCATTTCACAAATAAGAAAACTGAAGTTCAGAAAGGTACAATGATTTGCCTAAGATTCAGTAACAGGGAGGGATTTCTGCTTCCCAGGCTAATGCACGTCTCAACTGGAATGACACTCTCCTTCTGGTCCACTTGCTTGAGAATGAACCCTCTGGGGTGAGGAGTAGCCCCACTAGCATTGCCACAGAGCCCCAGGATATAGCCAGGGTTCTCAGTTCTCAGGCTAACAGAAAGAGAAAAGGAATTTATCGAGAGGATGTCAGGGAGCTCCCAGAACTGATGGGAAGGCTGGACAACCAAGCTCAGAGATTGAAATGATGGGATCAGGGACTTGAATGTTACTAGGACTCTTTCCTCAGTCCTTGTCTGTGTGTAAGCTTTCCTCCTCAAAGCTGGACAGTTGGCTGCAGCAGCTCTCAGCCCTCAGAACTCTCAGCTGCTCCACTAGTGAGACCAAAGCTTGCTGCTTCTGCTCTTGACAGGATTTTAAGCCTTCCTTAAGGGAAGGACTTGGACTGGTCCCACATGAATGGGTGTTCATCCCGTCACCAGTTATCTTTGGGTGCAGGTGGAGAAGACAATGGCACCCGACTCCAGTACTCTTGCCTGGAGAATCCCATGGATGGAGGAGCCTGATGGGCTGCAGTCCATGGGGTTGCTAAGAGTCGGAGACGATTGAGCGATTTCACTTTCTCTTTTCACTTTCATGCATTGGAGAAGGAAATGGCAACCCACTCCAGTGTTCTTGCCTGAGAACCCCAGGGACGGGGGAGCCTGGTGGGCTGCTGTCTGTGGGGTCACACAGAGTCGTGGAAGTGACTTAGCAGCAGCAGCAGCAGCAGCAGCAGCATGGGTGCAGGGCCAGGTACTGTGACTGGCCCACCTTGAGCCAGGTGCCTACTCTTTAACCAGTTATCGTGAATAGGGAAGTGGCATGAATAAGGAGATAGCAATGCCCGTTGGAACCATATGGTCAGAGAAGGGAAGAAGAATTTCTCTCCTCCAAGAAGCCTATCTTATCTCCTTTGCCAGACACTCTTGCCACTTGCTAAGCATAAACGAAATGATTCACTCTCCAAGATTCGTTGTCCTTTGTTTATAACTATTAAAGCATGCATTCTGCTTGGCTAAGGGATGGAGCCCTGTCTTGTCCACTTTTACATCCTTCCAGCACAAACAAGAACCCCCAGTGAGTGCTGTCAGGTTAGGTTGGACTGAACTGACCTTTGGAGACTTTTAGTCCCGCTTGTCCATTTTACAGATAGAACAATAGGCCTAGAGAAGGGAACGCACACATCACGTACACTGAAAGGAGGAAAGTTGCCCAACTGGGCTGGAGTCCTCTTACCTTGATTTCAACTCTAGTACAGGTTAAAACTATAAATTTAATCCTTGCCCATATGAGTGTCTGAGACCTGAAGAGATGCCATTTTGGATGCACCTGCTGGCAAATCTTAGGAAACTAGACCTCCCAAATATTCAGTTATTGCTGACATCAGAGCCAGAAATTGAATAATCAAGACTCAGTTCCAACCCCAAACCTGTCTCTTACTGAACAAGCTTCTGAAGCTAAATCCCAAATTGCACCTCTATAAAATGGGCATAAGTTATATTTACCTTGACACTTGCTGGGAAGACTAAAATAATGTATATATTGTCCCCAACACATAGAAGTTCCTCAAGAAATGATAATGTCTTCTAATGATTGCTTTTGATGACAAAGATGAAAAACAAGAGCCCTTCTTCTCAAAGGAAAGAGAATCATCCCTGAGGTTGGTCTCTTGGAAGACATGATTCCATATCTTCTCTATCCCAAGCAAATTCCCTTTGGAAGGGAACAAAGGAAATCCCTTTGTTAGGAAGAGAAAGAAGAAGAGTTGGCAGACTGTGACTATCTCTGCCTCTCCTTGAACCTTGCTGTTTCCCCTACTCCAGACTGCTCCAGCCCACTGCCCTGCTGAGCTCAGGTCACACTCACACTGGTGTGAGACCACCAGCTTTGAGACATGCTAGCTGGGAGGGAAGGAAGTGCATGTGACAGAATGAGGAGATTCCCGTGATAGTAGACGGCAGGTTTGGAACACCTGCTCCTGACAGCTCTAGGTTATGGAGGAAGCTCTCGAAGGTCACTGCAAGGTTGTGTGTTCTCCTTTCTCACTGGCTTAGCCCTCAGAGCCTTGTCTCTCCTCTCTACCTTACTCCTTGGTCTCCAAATTAGGTTTTTAAAAAATATTTATTTGGCTGTGCTGAGTCTTAGTTGTGGCATGTGGAATCTTAGTCTTAGTCACCGGACCACCAGGGAAATTCCCAAATTAGTTTTTTGGGGTTTTTTTTTTAATAAAATAATAGACAGCTGGCCTCTTTAAAATATGGCCTTTAAGTAGGGAGCAAATCATTGCACATCTTCCCTCCCAATTCCTCCCTTACCAGAGCCTGCCAGTCTCTGGCAGGTGATAGAATTCTGGCCAATAATATGCAAGTGGGAGTCTCTTGATGTTACTCACCAGAAAAGTTCTTCTTTTTTTTTTTTTTAAAGAGACAGACTCAGCTGATATTCTTCAGCCTTTTGCACTTACCTTCATGTTCTGCCTGGAACACAGATGTGACGGACAGAGGCACAGCAGCCTTCTTGAAATCTTGGGAATAGAAATTGACTTGATAAGAATGTTAAAGCAGAAAGAGCCTGGATTCCTCCAGATCTTATGTGAGATGAATAAAGTTCCATAAAAAGTATGTACCACTGTTAATTTTCATCTGTGCTACTTGCTGCCAAGCACATTTCTGACTCATACAATATAATATCTGTTGCTGTTAAGTCACTTCAGTCGTGTCTGACTCTGTGCAACCCCATAGACGGCAGCCCACCAGGCTCCCCCGTCCCTGGGATTCTCCAGGCAAGAACACTGAAGTGGGTTGCCATTGCCTTCTCCAATGCATGAAAGTGAAAAGTGAAAGTGAAGTCACTCAGTCATGCCCGACTCTTAGCGACCCCAGCGACTACAGCCTACCAGGCTCCTCCGTCCATGGGATTTTCCAGGCAAGAGTACTGGAGTGGGGTGCCATTGCCTTCTCTGATAATATCTGTAATACTCAATAAATATTAGCTATTGTTATTTTTGCCTGTGTTACTTTCCGTAATCATAACCATGAGTGGGTAGTTGTGCTGTGGGTGTTATCACTCTTAGTTTAGAAGTGGAGGAAGTCAAACTTCTTCCCAGAGTGGGTTGTAAAGTTTCAACAAAATGGGCAGCCATAATAACAGCAAACATTTATCCTTGCTCACTTTGTTGCTAGCACAGTTCTAAGTGTTTCACATATCTTAACTCACTCACTTCTTACAGCAACCCTGGACAAAAACAATTTTATTCCCACTTAAAAGATGAGGAAACAGATTCAGAGAGGTTAAACGATTTGCAAGGTCATATACCTAGCAAGCTCTAGATTCAGGACTTGAACTCTGCAGTCTTGGGACTGTGTCTGGCATATATATGTGTGTTTAATTAAAAAAAAAAAAAGACTACAGGAACTTCTCTGATTCAGTTCAGTTCAGTTGCTCAGTCATGTCTGACTCTTTGCGACCCCATGAACCACAGCAAGACAGGCCTCTCTATCCATCACCAACTCCCGGAGTTCACTCAGACTCACGTCCATCAAGTCAGTGATGCCATCCAACCATCTTATCCTCTGTTGTCCCCTTCTCCTCCTGCCCCCAATCCCTCCCATCATCAGGGTCTTTTCAAATGGGTCAGCTCTTCCCATCAGGTGGCCAAAGTACTGGAGTTTCACCTTCAACATCAGTCCTTCCAATGAACACCCAGGACTGATCTCCTTTAGGATGGACTGGTTGGATCTCCTTGCAGTCCAAGGGACTCTCAACAGTCTTCTCCAACAACCACAGTTCAAAAGCATCAATTCTTTGGCACTCAGCTTTCTTTATAGTCCAACTCTCACATCCATACATGACCAATGGAAAAGCCATAGCCTTGACTAAACAGACCTTTGTTGACAAAGTAATGTCTCTGCTTTTTAATATGCTGTCTAGGTTGGTCATAGCTTTTCTTCCAAGAAGTAAGTGTCTTTTAATTTCATGGCTGCAATCACCATCTGCAGTGATTTTGGAGCCCAGAAAAATAAAATCTGACACTGTTTCCACTGTTTCCCCATCTATTTCCCATGAAGTGATGAGACCAGATGCCATGATCTTAGTTTTCTGAATGTTGAGCTGTAAGCCAACTTTTCACCCTCTTCTTTCACTTTCATCAAGAGGCTCTTCTCTGGTAGTCCAGGGCTTAAGAATCTGCCTAGTAATGCAGGCAATGGCAACCCACTCTAGTACTCTTGCCTGGAAAATCCCATGGACAGAAGAGCCTGGTAGGCTGCGGTCCCAGGGGTCGAGAGTGTCGGACACAACTGAGAGACTTCACTTTCACTTTTCACTTTCATGCATTGGAGAAGGAAGTGGCAACCCACTCCAGTGTTCTTACCTGGAAAATCCCAGGACAGCGGAGCCTGGTGGGCTGCACAGAATCAGACACGACTGAAGCAAATTTGCAGCAGCAGCAGCAGAAATGCAGGGGATGCAATTTTGATACATGGTCGGGTAACTAAGATTCCACATGCCAAAGAATAACTAAGTTTATGAGCTGAAACTATGAGCCCATGTGCCTCAACTAGAGAGTCCAGGCACTGTAAGAGAAGGTCCTGCATGGTGCAACAAAGATCCCATGTGCTGCAACCAAGGCAGCCAAATAAATAAACAGTTTTTTAAACAAAGAAAAAATGTGTGTAGCTCATAGACGTATAGTGACTTGTCTAAAGCCGTACAGCCAAGGGACTTCCCTGGCGGTCAAGTGGTTAAGACTTCGCCTTCCAGCACAGGGAGTGGAGGTTCAATCCCTGGTCTAGGTAGGAGTTGAGATCCCACATGCCCCATGGCCAAAAAAACCAAAGCATTAAACAGAAGTCATGTTGTAACAAACTCAATGAAGTCTTAAAAAACAAATGGTCCACATTAAAAAAATCTTAAAAAAAAAAAAAAGTTAAATAAAATAGTCATACAGCTAAAAAGAGGTGGTGAAATTGAACCCAGGATTTGGACCCAGGACTGGCTAACTCAAGACCCATATCATGAAGGGAATCCCTGTGGGTGAAGAAGTGTGTGGCCTGCCATGTTGAAGAGTCACATGTGTTTCCACTTTGAGGCAAGGCTTTGCAGAGAGAAAAGCCTAGAGTTATCCTCAAGGCTGCTGCCTTATCCAGATGAAGAATCTGAGGCTCAGAGAGGAAGCACAACTCACCCAAGTTGTCCAACTAAAAGAGGGCAGCGATGGGCCAGGAATCCCACTCTACTCCACCACAGTGGGGACATAAGCGGTTTGAGGAGCAATGTTCATTTCTGATTGCAATAAGCCTTAGAGAAGAAACATATCAGCAGTGAAGGGCAACCTAACCATTACTTATATTCATTAAGAGAACATTAAATTGAAGGGACACATGCCTGCCCTCAGTTACCAGCCAGTGCTCTGACAGCCTCACCACCCTCTGTGAATCCAGCTAGGCTTGTGGGGGGCACATAGAGCAGCCCCTCACTCCCTGGCTCTTTACTAAAGTGCTTAATTGTCCGAGAGAAAACACCCAGCACTCCTGCCCGGCTCCGGTGAAGCTGCAATAAACTAACTGAAACTAAATGGCTTGAATCTTTGCAGGGAAGGGGGCCACTCATAGGAAAATATAGAACACATGTTCATTCAACAAATATTTGTTCAGCATCTTTTATGTGCCAGGCACAGTGCTATGAGCTATGAATATGAGCACAACCAAAGCAGGTGAATGGCCCTGTCCTCATGGAGATGGTATTTGTGGGAGGATGGAAATCTACCCTCTACAACTCACAGGCACAAAAAAAGTATAGGTTCTTTATTTTTTATGTGACAGGTTTTTTTTTCTTGTGCCTCATCTATTTATTAATAAGACAAAATATGAACCTGATTATTAATAGTAATTTAGTCTTCCAGTTTAAAAGTCTCAGATGAGTTAGTACTTAGTATTTGAGTAAAAGTTTCCCCTTTCTGTGCCTCTACCCCTTCCTTATTCAAGACAGTGTATAGGTTTCGACCAGTCCACACACACCTATCCTTGTGCTGTCCTTGGACTGTGACCTAAGAGGTCACAGACAGCACATGGACCTAAGTGGACCACCCTTCACACCCCTCATTGATTCAGCAGTAGGGTGGAAAACCCTAGGATATCTTGGTTTAGGGGAAAGAAACCCAGCAGCAGCCTGCTGGCAGAGCCCGAGCCATATCTCCTCAGCACTCCAGCCATGCTCCAAGGATAATTACTGCAGCTATAATCCAAAGGGCTAGAGGAGCTATCCTACGTTGAAGGTCAGGAACGGTGGCGGTAAGGAGATACCCCTCATCCAAGGTAAGGTGCAGTGGTATCTCTTCTTGCTATTCTTCGGAACTCTGTATTCAGATGCTTGTATCTTTCCTTTTCTCCTTTGCTTTTCGCCTCTCTTCTTTTTACAGCTATTTGTAAGGCCTCCTCAGACAGCCGTTTTTCTTTTTTGCATTTCTTTTCCATGGGGATGATCTTGATCCCTGTCTCTTCTACAATGTCACAAACCTCCGTCTATAGTTTATCAGGCTGGGAGGAGCTACCCATGTCCGAGGTCAGGGGCGACAGCCTAGAGGAGCTACCCATGCCCGAAGCCAGGGCCGGTGGCCAGGAGGAGTGACCCCAGTCCAAGGAGCAGCTGCGTGGGTGCCGGAGGGCCTAGAGGAGCTATTCCATGTTCAAGGTCAGGAGGGGCAACGGTGAGGAGATACCCCTCTTCCAAGGTAAGAGAAACCCAAGTAAGATGGTAGGTATTGCAACAGGGCAGACACACTGAAACCATAGTCACAGAAAACTAGTCAATCTAATCACACTAGGACCACAGCCTTGTCTAAATCAATGAAACCAACCATGCCCTGTGGGGCACCCAAGACGGGTGGGCATGGTGGAGAGGTCTGACACAATGTGGTCCACTGGAGAAGGGAATGGCAAACCACTTCAGTATTCTTGCCTTGAGAACCCCATGAACAGTATGAAAAGGCAAAATGATAGGATACTGAAAGAGGAACTCCCCAGGTCAGTAGGTGCCCAATATGCTACTGGAGATCAGTGGAGAAATAACTCCAGAAAGAATGAAGGGATGGAGCCAAAGCAAAAATAATACCCAGATGTGGATGTGACTGATGATAGAAGCAAGGTCTGATATTGTAAACAGCAATATTGCATAGGAACTTGGAATGTCAGGTCCTTGAATCAAGGCAAATTGGAAGTGGTCAAACAGGACATGGCAAGAGTAAACGTCAACATTCTAGGAATCAGTGAACTAAAATGGACTGGAATGGGGGAATTTAACTCAGATGACCATTATATCTACTACTGCAGGCAGGAATCCCTTAGAAGAAATCGAGTAGCCATCATGGTCAACAAGAGAGTCCGAAATGAAGTACTTGGATGCAATCTCAAAAACGACAGAATGATCTCTGTTCGTCTCCAAGGCAAACCATTCAATATCACGGTAATCCAAGTCTATGCCCCAACCAGTAATGCTGAAGAAGCTGAAGTTGAACGGTTCTATGAAGACCTACAAGACCTTTTAGAACTAACACCCAAAAAAGATGTCCTTTTCATTCTAGGGGACTGGAATGCAAAAATAGGAAGTCAAGAAACACCTGGAATAACAGGCAAATTTGGCCTTGGAATACGGAATGAAGCAGGGCAAAGACTAATAGAGTTTTGCCAAGAAAATGCACTGGTCATAGCAAACACCCTCTTCCAACAACACAAGAGAAGACTCTACACATGGACATCACCAGATGGTTAACACTGAAATCAGATTGATTATATTCTTTGTAGCCAAAGATGGAGAAGCTCTATACAGTCAACAAAAACAAGACTAGGAGCTGACTGTGGCTCAGATCATGAACTCCTTATGCCAAATTCAGACTTAAATTGAAGAAAGTAGGGAAAACCACTAGACCATTCAGGTATGACCTAAATCAAACCCCTTATGATTATACAGTGGAAGTGAGAAATAGATTTAAAGGCCTAGATCTGATAGATAGGGTGCCTGATGAACTATGGAATGACATTCGTGACATTGTACACTTTGCATGAGTGTATCACTAACTTCCAGAATATTCTATAGCTGGAATCATACAGTTAACATAGCCTTTTCAGATTGGCTTCTCTCATTTAAGCTTCCTTCATATCATTTCATGGCATGACAGACCACTTCATTTTATTGCTGAACAATATCCTTTGTACTTCAGGCTATCGCTTCATCTACTGAAGGAGAGCTCATTGTGCTTCTCCGATGCTCTGTTTTTAATGAGGTGGAGGCCATATTTTTAACTCTTTAAATGGTTCTTGTATCCACCTCCTACATTTCAATTTATATCAGGTTGATCTTTTCTCATCTTCCATATTTAAACCAATTTAAACTGTTCTAGGTAAGAGATCCCTTTATTTTAAAGCCATGTTCATTATTTAACACACTCTTTTCCTGTATTTAAGGGGGAAAAAAGCGTAACATATCTTGTGTTCATTAATGAAATCTTACCTACCATTGAATTTCAGTGTGTCAGATAACATGTGTACTCAAAAAATAACTAACCACACTGGGTCACATATTCCTCTCCTCATCGAATTTTTCAGTTAGCCTAAGCCCGGGAAGTAGTAATTAAAATGTCTATCATTTCAAGATCTACAATCAGAGGCAACTACAGGAATTATTAAGGACTGTTGCTAAGATAAAATAATCTTCACCCCAAAAGAAACTCTTCATGGACTAAATGAAGATTAGAAAGAAACTAATTTGGCCTAAAAGTGGAAACAGAGTTAATACAGAAAAGATTAAAAACACCCATTTTCAAAATAAGATATTTTTTAAAGAAATATTTGGGAGAGAATCCCTATCTACAGTGTTCCAATTTATTCTTAGAATGTAACAGATGGTAGAATAAGGAAGGGTATTGTCACACGGGACTGACGGTCATTTTCAGAATTTTTTCTTCCTGAGGTCTTCATGACTCCAGGCCAAGGAGAGCATCAGTACTCCCCCATTCTCTCCAACTATCTTCCAAATGTTTATTCTCAGGACACAATGGGCACTTTTGGCCATTCTTCTAAATAAACTGATAGCCACACTGAATCAAGTGGATTTTTTTCTGCTAAAGAGGGTGGATTATTATTATAGAGAACAGCAGATTATTATTCGTGGTCCAAACCTCAAAACAAGACCTTCTTTTAAGCAAGAAGCAAACAAAAGACACCCCGTGCTACTGTGGGTAGGCAGAAAAGCAGCCCCAGGGCACTTGAGCTCAGAGTGAAGGACAAAGAGCAAGACTGGACAACGTGACTTATTCCAGGAAGCAGCCCTGGTTTGCAACCCTTATTTACTCTGTGTGATTTTGACTAGTTTTCTCCACTGTGAGGAGCACTGCAAGGAAAGTCACAGTCTTTAAAATCAATAAAGTAGTTTTCTCAACGATTTTCTCAAACAAGATCCCTGCTCCAAGGTCTAGCTGCAAGAACTGTTACCTTGAGAAGGTATTTAAAGATGGAACTAGGCCAAGTGCCCAAGTTTACAGTCATGTAATTTTGACCAAAAGACCAACCAAATCCCTAAATGGAATTTTAGACAATCTATTTAAGACAGACAATTATAACAAAACTGGCTAAAAAACAAAAGTGGCTTTTAAAAACAACATTATCATCACGCTGGCTAATTGGGACATGTAGTTTTTCGAGTCAGGAAAATCAATTCCAACTCCAGCCAGCTAGTTGCAGAAAAATGAAATAACTTCATACATAGCTAGTCAACCTCCTCTTATCCCTGACTCTCTTTCTCTTAACTCCTTGTGTAATTCTTGGAGATTCCGTTAGTCATAGGAAGAAACTTACAAAACCCTGGTCTCTGTATCTTCTTTTTTCCAATAATCTTGTCCCCAGGCTTATCCCAGCTACTAATTCCCATATCACAGTCTAGATGGGGCTTCTCCGCCATGGCACTACTGACAGTCAGGCCAGATTAGTCTTTGCTGTGGAGGCTCTCCTGTGCGTGGATGTTTAGCAGCATTCCTGATCTCTACCAGCTGTCTGAAGTGTCTTCTTCCCTTCCAGTTATGCGAACCAACAATGTCTTCTGACAACCACAGATTTCCCCTATTCAGGGGTAGGTTGCTCCTGGTTGAGAACTGCTGCCCCAAATCCTATCATCAATACGTGTGCGCCCTCCACAATCTTATTTCAGGCTCTCTACCCTCTGACTGACCACCTCTGATCTTTCCAGAACATTTCCTCCAAAACCCTGATTTTATTGAATCCTTCAGCCACATTAAAACCCAGAATCCATCAGCCCTGCAACCCTTTTACAGCCTCATCCAACCTGCATCTCTACCAGGGCAGCTGATCACAGACGGAGAAAAGCACACAACCCACTGACGGGGCTTCCCCTTAAACCCATGACCACTAGCGTCAAACAGGACCCTTAATGGTGCTGAGCAATCCTCCCACATGCCCTCTCTGTCAAGGGTCCACTCTCCTAAATGACTACTTTATGCCTTCTCTTCAACCTCAACTGTGGACTCCTCCCCTGCTTCTGCTCAGCTAATGACCGTGCTGCCCGTTTCTGTGAGAAAACAGAATCAGAAGAGAACTTCTCTGTGTTCCCAGCCATATCCTCCCCTCTGCCTGCATTTGTGGCCTGTCCTTTCTCTGCAGGAAATGTGTGTGCCCCTCTCCACTGTGCGCTGCGTCTCATCCTCTCTCAGTCACCTAGAGACACTCATCTAGCAACTCTCGCGTTTTCTCCTGAATTTTTCATTCTCTACTGAATTACTGTCATCAGCCATAGAACTATATACATTTATATAGTATTTATTATTCTATATATACAATCTTGACCCTGCATTGCCCCCCAGGTAAGATCTCTTTGCCCTCCTCTAATCTACAAATCTTAAAATAATTGTCCAGTCTCCCTCTTCCCATTTTCTCTTGATAAACCCTGTTCAGGCTTTCATCCCCAGCACTCCACTAAAACGGTTCTTGTTAAGAAATCCAATGACTTCCATGTGGCTAAATTGACAGCTAATTCTCAAATCTCATCTTATTGACTGAACTACATTAGATATAACTGATCACTCCCTCCTTGCAACAATTTTTTTTTTTTGCCCCAATTTGGTATCAGTATCTCATCCCTTTTGATTCTCTCATCAGCTCCTCCTTTTCTAGTCCCCTGACCTCTATTATGCTGGACAGCCCCAGATCATCCCTCTGAACTCTTACATCTTTTATTATTTCGGCTGCACTGGGTCTTTGTGGCAGCACAAGGGGGCTTCTGTTACAGTGGAGCTCAGGCTAGAGCGCACACGAGCTCAGGAGTCGCAGCACGTGGGCTTAGCTGCCCCGTGACATGTGGATCTGCAGTTCCGTCCAGGGATCGACCCCGTGTCCCCTCCTCTGAAATGTGGATTCTTAACCGCTGGACCGCCAGGGAAGTCCCTCACCCCTCTGACCTCTTATCCAGTCATTCTCTTGGTGACCTCATCTAGTTTCAGGACTTTAAATATCTCCTACATGCTGATGACTCCCGTACACACACACACACACACACACACACAAACATACATATGCAAGTGTTTACCCAACAATGTCACTTGAATCTAAATTCAACAATGTGAAGATGATTCCCACCTCCAAATCTGCCCTCCACTTTAGTAAGTGACAACTCCAGCCTTCTAGTGGCTAATGTTAAGACTCTGGACACCTTTCTTTCTCACAATTTACCTCTAAGCCATCACAAAACATGTGTCCCCACTAAAAATATATCTAGAAAAGGATCTCTGCCTGCTCTTCCAGTGCTACCATCTTGGTGCATTCCACCATCATCTTTCACTTGGGTTATTTCTGTGACTTCCTGAGCTGGTTCTCTCTTCCACCCTCAGCCACTTAACTGCAGCCAATACACAGAGGGTCAGAGGGCTCTTGGCCTCTCTGATCTTATCACTCTGCACAAAACGTCCAAGGATTCCCCACATCAGCCAGGATCAGTTCTGAGCACTCACAGTGGCTCACAGAGCCCAGGGTAAGCTAGCCCCAACCACCTCTGACTTCATCTCATCTCCTGCACTTTCCCCCAAACGTGCTGAGCAGCCACTCCATCGCCTGGTCCTGCCTCTGCCTCTGCCCCCAGGAGACAGGAAGTTGTGATGCATGGGAACGAAGAAGGGCAATCAGCCGAGAGAACTGCTTGGAGTAAGGTACTCTGCACAGCTGATCTCAAGGAGAAGTTTCAGCAGGGATTTACACTGCATGTGGTTACACGCACATCAAAGACTCCCAAAGTGCTTACAGCAGTTTCGGATCAGCTGTGACGAACCGGTTAGAAAGTTTCTCCTGCGTGGGGAAAGAGAAGGGAAAACAGAGATCGCCTTCTCAGACTACATTCCTTGTAGCCCAAGCCAGGGATGAATTCACTGGATTCTTAAACAATTGGAAATGGTTTGCTTTGTCCAGCCTTTTTTTTTTTTAAGTGACTAGGAGTATTATGGAAGTACATAGTAAAATTATTCATAGAAGAGAGTTTTAAGGGGCTAGTTAAAATGGCTAAAGAATGCAAATACA
Organism: Aepyceros melampus; assembly: GCA_006408695.1. NCBI lineage: Eukaryota > Metazoa > Chordata > Mammalia > Artiodactyla > Bovidae > Aepyceros > Aepyceros melampus. Next base: position 35,209 of record SJXQ01005519.1, on the reverse strand, counting down.
AAGAACACTGAGATGTAGAGAAACTATTGTTCTAATCCACGTCATCCCATGTCACTGTAGACTGGACTCCCAGTCTGAGTCAGACATTTCATAGGTATTTTTTAGGCCTCAAATTTACTATTACGGAATAGTGGCAAAAACCATTGTGAAAAGTATTAAAACTGTGGTTTAAAAACTCACTGATGGGGGAAAGGTCTCCTGCTGACTCCTGGAAAAACCAATTGCCTCAGGAATAAAAACGTAGAAATGAGATGAAATAAAAAGATTAAGTAATATGCACATGTTTTTACAACTGGCCAACTGTGTATTCTGAGTTACATATTAACTTACAGATCAGCTTCAGAATGGAAACCAGAGCTGTTCTGACGTCCTAGGAAACAAATTTCTAAATGAACTGCTTCTGCTGCTTGGTCACTTCGTCGTGCCTGCCAGGCTCCTCTGTCCATGAAATTCTCCAGGCGAATGCTGGAGTTGGTTGCCATTCCCTCCTCCAGGGGATCTTCCCAACACAGGGATTGAACCGGGGTCTCCTGCATTGCAGGCAGATTCTTTACCACTGAGCCACCAGGGAAGCCCTCTAAATGAACTATGTTGCCCCAAAGTATCACTCAGCAGTGGAGCGATAGTTATCTTCAAAATATATTTTCAAATGGAAAACACCTGCAAAATCATTGGACAAATAATCACAAAGTTGTGAAATCAACTTGCTAAGGGTCATTTCTACAGTAGTCAAATATGATACCCCAAACTTTATATTCTTCCATTTTGGATGGAAACCTGAGCAGTTTAGGGGGGAAAAGGGAGCACAAATACAGAATACAAACGACATCCATCACAACCACAAAGAAGAAAAGCAAATTCAAGAATGTTTGCCTAAAGAGCTATTCCTGATCTATTTCAAATGATCAATACAATGTCAATCATGTCTCCCAACCAACACGTCAACATGCCCTTTAACATCAGTAAACTCTGAACCACAAAATCAGTTTAAATGCACTGGAGTAGCATTACTACGAACTAGTGGCCTGGTTTAAAGTAACAATGTTTTCCCTGTTATTGTTGAAACAATTCCTTGTCATGTTAATGCTGGGTCCATGTAAAAAGCTTACCCTTTTAACAAACCCTGAAATTGAAAGGATTTTGTTTTGACTTTTTTTTTTTTAAGCACTTTGATGTTACCAGTATATTTTCCTCTTTAAAAGAGTACAATCATTCCGGCTTCTTTTTTTTTTTTTTAATTAATTTTTATTTTTTAGTTTGTTTTGCTTTACAATACTGTATTCGTTTTGCTGTGCATTGACCCTGGCTTATTTCTTATTTGCTGTTGGTCCACAGTGACAGTCTGATATATCCTAGCACAAGCGTAAATATGACCTATTAAAACATAGTAAAAGAGAGGGACGAGAGAGAACACTGAACACAAAATTCAGTAAGGAGGTGCCAGGACAGGATGTGTGCAGCACATACTATTGGTTGTGTTTAATTTCTTAGGCTAGGCAGTGAGAGCATGGGAGCTGGGGTTGGTTTGGGCCACACGGTCTGTGCAGGGCAAGTGGGATATTAGTTCCTTACCCAGGGATTGAAGCCATGTCCCCTGTAGTGGACGCTCTCAGCCACTGGACCACCAGGGAACTCCCCATGGGAGCTTGTTTTTAACGTGCACTCTGAAAAGTGTTTCCACCTGCATGCACACATGCGCGTGTGCACACGCACACACACTCTTTCTTTCGTATATATTTTATTTCTCATAATAAAAACAGTTTATCTTTAAAGAGAGAAAGGAAGATACCAGTATGTATTAAGAGATTACTTATTTCCTCCGCTTTCCCTCTCCCTACCGGCAGGCCCCGCATCCGAGGTCAGTGGCGGCTGGGAGGAGCTACCCCGCGTCTGAGGTCAGGGGTGGCAGCCAGGAGGAGACTCCCCGCGTCTAAGGTCAGGGGTGGCAGCTGGGAGGAGCTACCCAGCGTCTGAGGTCAGGGGTGGCAGCCGGGAGGAGCTACGTCTGAGGCCAGTGGCGGCAGGGAGGAGACACCCCACGTCTGAGGTCTGGGGCAGCCGGGAGAAGCCACCTCATCCCCGAGGCCAGGAGCGGCAGCTGAGAGGAGCCACCCACGCCCGAGGCCAGGGCCTGGAGGAGCAACCCCAGGAGTGGTGGCTGGGCAGGCACAGGAGGGCCTAGAGGAGCTATCTTACGTTGAAGGTCAGGAAGGGTGGTGGTAAGGAGATACCCCTCATCCAAGGTAAGGAGCAGCGGCTGTACTTTGCTGGAACAGCCGTGAAGAGATACCACACGCCCAAGGTAAGAGAAACCCAAGTAACATGGTAGGTGTTGCAAGAGGGAATCAGAGGGCAGACAAACTGAAAACTAATCAGTCTAATCACACTAAGACCACAGCCTTGTCTAACTCAATGAAACCAAGCCATGCCTGTGGGGCCACCCAAGATGGGCGGGTCATGGTAGAGAGGTCTGACAGAATGTGGTCCACTGGAGAAGGGAATGGCAAGCCACTTCAGTATTCTTGCCTTGAGAACCCCATGAACAGTATGAAAAGGCAAAATGATAGGATAATGAAAGAGGAACTCCCCAGGTCAGTAGGTGCCCAATATGCTACTGGAGATCAGTGGAGAAATAACTCCAGAAAGAATGAAGGGATGGAGCCAAACCAAAAACAATACCCAGTTATGGATGTGACTGGTGATAGAAGCAAGATCCGATGCTGTAAAGAGCAATATTGCATAGGAACCTGGAATGTCAGGTCCATGAATCAAGGCAAATTGGAAGTGGTCAAACAAGAGATGGCAAGGGTGAACGTCGACATTCTAGGAATCAGCGAACTAAAATGGACTGGAATGGGTGAATTTAACTCAGATGACTATTATATCTACTACTGTGGGCAGGAATCCCTCAGAAGAAATGGAGTAGCCATCATGGTCAACAAAAGAGTCCGAAATGCAGTACTTGGATGCAATCTCAAAAATGACAGAATGATCTCTGTTCGTCTCCAAGGCAAACCATTCAATATCACAATTATCCAAATCTATGCCCCAACCAGTAATGCTGAAGAAGCTGAAGTTGAACGGTTTTATGAAGACCTACAAGATCTTTTAGAACTAATACCCAAAAAAGATGTCCTTTTCATTATAGGGGACTGGAATGCAAAAGTAGGAAGTCAAGAAACACCTGGAGTAACAGGCAAATTTGGCCTTGGAATGCGGAATGAAGCAGGCCAAAGACTAATAGAGTTTTGCCAAGAAAATGCACTGGTCATAGCAAACACCCTCTTCCAACAACACAAGAGAAGACTCTACACATGGACATCACCAGATGGTCAACACCGAAATCAGATTGATTATATTCTTTGCAGCCAAAGATGGAGAAGCTCTATACAGTCAACAAAGACAAGACCGGGAGCTGACTGTGGCTCAGATCATGAACTCCTGATTGCCAAATTCAGACTTAAATTGAAGAAAGTGGGCAACACCACTAGACCATTCAGGTATGACCTAAATCAAATCCCTTATGATTATACAGTGGAAGTGAGAAATAGATTTAAAGGTCTAGATCTGATAGATAGAGTGCCTGATGAATTATGGAATGAGGTTCGTGACATTGTACAGGAGATAGGGATCAAGACCATCCCCATGGAAAAGAAATGCAAAAAGGCAAAATGGCTGTCTGGGGAGGCCTTACAAATAGCTGTGAAAAGAAGAGAAGCAAAAAGCAAAGGAGAAAAGGAAAGATATAAGCATCTGAATGCAGAGTTCCAAAGAATAGCAAGAAGAGATAAGAAAGCCTTCTTCAGCAATCAATGCAAAGAAATAGAGGAAAAGAACAGAATGGGAAAGACTAGAGATCTCTTCAAGAAAATTAGAGATACCAAGGGAACATTTCATGCAAAGATGGGCTCGATAAAGGACAGAAATGGTCTGGACCTAACAGAAGCAGAAGATATTAAGAAGAGGTGGCAAGAATACACGGAAGAACTGTACAAAAAAGATCTTCATGACCCAGATAATCATGATGATGTGTTGACTAATCTAGAGCCAGACATCTTGGAATGTGAAGTCAAGTGGGCCTTAGAAAGCATCACTACGAACAAAGCTAGTGGAGGTGATGGAATTCCCGTTGAGCTGTTTCAAATCCTGAAAGATGATGCTGTGAAAGTGCTGCACTCAATTTGCCAGCAAATCTGGAAAACTCAGCAGTGGCCACAGGACTGGAAAAGGTCAGTTTTCATTCCAATTCCAAAGAAAGGCAATGCCAAAGAATGCTCAAACTACCGCACAATTGCACTCATCTCACATGCTAGTAAAGTAATGCTCAAAATTCTCCAAGCCAGACTTCAGCAATATGTGAACCGTGAACTCCCTGATGTTCAAGCTGGTTTTAGAAAAGGCAGAGGAACCAGAGATCAAATTGCCAACATCCGCTGGATCATGGAAAAAGCAAGAGAGTTCCAGAAAAACATCTATTTCTGCTTTATTGACTATGCCAAAGCCTTTGACTGTGTGGATCACAATAAACTGTGGAAAATTCTGAAAGAGATGGGAATACCAGACCACCTGACCTGCCTCTTGAGAAATCTGTATGCAGGTCAGGAAGCAACAGTTAGAACTGGACATGGAACAACAGACTGGTTCCAAATAGGAAAAGGAGTACGTCAAGGCTGTATATTGTCACCCTGCTTATTTAACTTATATGCAGAGTACATCATGAGAAATGCTGGACTGGAAGAAACACAAGCTGGAATCAAGATTGCTGGGAGAAATATCAATAACCTCAGATATGCAGATGACACCACCCTTATGGCAGAAAGTGAAGAGGAGCTAAAAAGCCTCTTGTTGAAAGTGAAAGAGGAGAGTGAAAAAGTTGGCTTAAAGCTCAACATTCAGAAAACGAAGATCATGGCATCTGGCCCCATCACTTCATGGGAAATAGATGGGGAAACAGTAGAAACAGTGTCAGACTTTGTTTTTTTGGGCTCCAAAATCACTGCAGATGGTGACTGCAGCCATGAAATTAAAAGGCGCTTACTCCTTGGAAGAAAAGTTATGACCAACCTAGATAGTATATTCAAAAGCAGAGACATTACTTTGCCGACTAAGGTCCGTCTAGTCAAGGCTATGGTTTTTCCTGTGGTCATGTATGGATGTGAGAGTTGGACTGTGAAGAAGGCTGAGCGCTGAAGAATTGCTGCTTTTTAACTGTGGTGTTGGAGAAGACTCTTGAGAGTCCCTTGGACTGCAAGGAGATCCAACCAGTCCATTCTGAAGGAGATCAACCCTGGGATTTCTTTGGAAGGAATGATGCTAAAACTGAAGCTCCAGTACTTTGGCCACCTTATGCAAAGAGTTGACTCATTGGAAAAGACCCTGATGCTGGGAGGGATTGGGGGCAGGAGGAGAAGGGGACGACCAAAGATGAGATGGCTGGATGGCATCACGGACTCAATGGATGTGAGTCTGAGTGAACTCCGGGAGTTGGTGATGGACAGGGAGGCCTGGCGTGCTGCGATTCATGGGGTCGCAAAGAGTCGGACACGACTGAGCGACTGAACTGAACTATTTAATTCCCAAATGCTCCAGTGAAAGCATCCAGCTCATGCTGCTCTCCCAGTGTGGCTGTGACTTCCAGGGTGCATGAAGGGAAGTCAACGGACCGTGTGTGTCGGTAAAAACAAGGCTGGTGCCAAGTCAGAGGCCAGTCTGCGGCCAACGGGGGCGGCCTTCTGCCATGCATCACGGCTGTTCTGGTTCTGCCTCAGCTTGGTGGCACAAAGTAAGGAGAGGCTACAAAAATATACTCTATTCAAGGAGCCATAGGTATTAATAAATTAAGCTATGTGTCAGGAACATGAAGTTATACTTCAGGCCACAATCGAAACAAAAGTGACTTCCTCCCCATGTCTGCCCCACAGGCCTCTCAGCCTACACCCCTTTACATCCTGCCTTTCCCATCAAGGCACCCCTCACTCTCCACGGGAGGGGCCAGCTGCCCCCCAGGGCTGGTCCGCCTTTGTTTACCAAACCACGCCTGCCCCATCAGTGTGCTCGACTGTCTGAATGGTGAGGGGGGAAATGAATGAATGAAAGAAATGAATCAAAGAGACCAAACTTGACTCATTTGAGCTCAGCCAGAAAAAAAATTATACTTGCTTCACAAACAATGGCTTCAGCATAACGCCCAGCACAAAACTGCAGAGATTACTCAGGGTCAAGTTTGGAGGCTGACATCCTCTTAGAGGAAGCTTAGATAGACAGCTTTCCTCCAAGAGTCACCTTCTTATCTAGATAAGAAAATCCCAAAAGCAACTCATCTTTTGAAATGTTCAATTAAAAAAAAAAAGTTATGCACTGTTACTAACACACAGGCTTACCAGATTTCTCTCAGAGTTGATTCCCTCCACTCATGACTGATGGCGAACTGGCTACATCTCTACCCTTAACCTTTTTGCACCAACAAAGACCTCTCTGTTTCTCAAATGAGAGATTCAAAAGGTCCTGAATCAACCAGTCATTGCAGTAATCACTTGACTCCTTAAAGCGCTGCCATTTCTTGCTCGCCCTCCTCTATGTATGCGCTGTTCATCTTGCTGCGGCTTTCCTTCTTTCAATCAACCATTATTCTTTCAAACCATGCTGGGACTCGGCTCCTGCCCTTAGTGGACTGACAGTCGCGTGGAGACAAATGAACAAACATCTATAGTGCAGTGGCAGAGGCACCAGGCCTGGCTGCGGGTTGTGCCCAGAATGGCTCAGAGGCAGAGCAGTTTCCACGAAAGTCCCAAGTCGCCAGTCGAGCAGTCAACACAAATGCCACAACCTGAATCATATCATCTGTGTCCAAACATTTGTCCAAAACTGCCAAAACATTTCTCAGTTTTTAGCAAGCAAATGAAAATAAAACACTTTGGGGAAGAAATCAGATCATTTTACCTCTGACAGAGTATAGTGGACTAAAAAACATGTTGTAAGCTCCGGAGGCATATCCACGGATAACAGAATAACACTCTCACACGCTTTGTATTTCCCAAGTGCTGAAATGGCAAAAGACCAAGCAAAAGGCCACTGTACTGTAAACTATATTTCCAAACTCAAATTTATATTATTAGAAGGCCTACAGTATATTAGAAGATATTTGATCCAAAATGTAATCTAAGCCAGAAAAGGCTAATACAAAATATTATAAGAACAGCAAAACACAAGATGGCAAAGTATTTGCCTATAGCTGATTGCAAGAAGGATATTCCTTGTCTCCAAAATAGGACAAAAAGAAAAAGAGCAATAGCAAACCACCACTTAAGTGCTTACTATGGGTTAAACATTATCAAACTATGGTACATTTATTATTTTCCAACATCACTGTTGAGTATTATCTGTTGGATGGAAGCTCAGAGAGGCAAAAAACTTGCCCAAGTGACTTATTCAGCAATTGTGGAACAGTCCAATCCAGAGCCTAGCTCTGTTCACTATGCTATTTATCAACCTTTCAGTTCAATTCAGTTCAGTTGCTCAGTCGTGCCCAACTCTTGCGACCCCATGAATCGCAGCACGCCAAGCCTCCCTGTCCATCACCAACTCCCAGAGTTCACTCAAACTTACATCCATCCAGTTGGTGATGTCATCCAGCCATCTCATCCTCGGTCGTCCCCTTCTCCTCCTGCCCCCAATCCCTCCCAGCAACAGAGTCTTTTCCAATGAGTCAACTCTTCGCATGAGGTGGCCAAAGTACTGGAGTTTCAGCTTTAGCATCATTCCTTCCAAAGAACACCCAGGGCTGATCTCCTTTAGAATGGACTGGTTGGATCTCCTTGCAGTCCAAGGGACTCTCAAGAATCTTCTCCAACACCACAGTTCAAAAGCATCAGTTCTTCAGTGCTCAGCTTTCTTCACAGTCCAACTCTCACATCCATACATGACCACTGGAAAAACCATAGCCTCGACTAGATGGACCTTTGTTGGCAAAGCAATGTCTCTGCTTTTCAATATACTATCTAGGTTGGTCATAACTTTTCTTCCAAGGAGTAAGCGTCTTTTAATTTCATGGCTGCAGTCACCATCTGCAGTGATTTTGGAGCCCCCTAAAATAAAGTCTGACACTGTTTCCCCATCTATTTCCCATGAACTGATGGGACCAGATGCCATGATCTTCGTTTTCTGAATGTTGAGCTTTAAGCCAACATTTTTACTCTCCTCTTTCACTTTCATCAAGAGACTTTTTTCATCAAGAGACTTTTTAGTTCCTCTTCACTTTCTGCCATAAGGGTGGTGTCATCTGCATATCTGAGGTTATTGATATTTCTCCTAGCAATCTTGATTAACAAAGTCCTAATATTATTCAAACAAAAATTTTACAGGGAACCCCATACACAGTGAAGATGGGGGTAGTTTTCATATACAAGACAGACAAGAAGTATTCAAAACTCACTATAATAAAGAAGTCCTAGAAGTAGAATAAAACACAATGGTTCCCACCCTTGGTTATATTTTGGAATCACCTAGAGAGCTTTGAAAAATAGTGAGGTCTACTGAACCAACTCTGTATGATACTGTCTGATGGATATATGTCATTATAGATGTATCCAAACCCACAGAATGTACAATGCCAAGAGTGCAAACGATGGACTTTGACTAATTATGATGTGTCGATGCAGGTTCCCCCATTGTAATAAATGGACCACCCTGGTGGGGACGTTGATAACGAGGAAGGATATGCACGTGTGGAAAGCAGAAGGAATATGGGTACATGGCTATGTGCTCAGTTGTGTCTGACTCTTTGCGACTCCATGTCCTGTCGCTCGCCAGGCTCTTCTGTCCATGGAATTTTCTAGGCAAGGATACTGGAGTGGGTTGTCATTTCCTACTCCAGGGATCTTGCCAACTCAGGGATCAAACCCATGTCTCCTGCCCTGGCAGGCGGATTATTTACCATTGCACCACCTGGGAAGCCCAGTATATGGCTTCCAACCTCTCAAGTTTTCTGCGAAAAATAAAGTCTATTTAAAAAATACTGATGCCTATGTCCTGCCCCTACTCCCAGGGATTTTGATTTAATTAGTATATTTGTGGCCTAGGCATCACCATTTTTAAAATGCCCTCAGGGGCTTCCCTGGTGGCTGTGGCTCAGATGGTAAAGAAGCTGCCTGCAATGCAGGAGACCCAGGTTCAACCCATGGGTTAGGAAGATCCCCTGGAGAAGAAAATGGCAACCCACTTCAGTACACTTGCCTGGAGAATTCCATGGACAGAGGAGCTTGGTGGGCTACAGTCCATAGGGTCACAAAGAGTCAGATATGACTGAGCAACTAACGTACACACAAGTGATTCTAAACTTGTGACCACCTTCCAAGACACCCATGAGATGTTGGAGTCTACTTACTATACTATAACAAAAAAGACTGTGCCTGAAGCAGATGAGCCAAGCCTTGCCTGGCATTTAATTGAAGGTAGGCAGAAGCACTTTGACCTGTACATTCGTGTACATACGTGGATCTGAAGCTTTCGAAAGATGTGGCAGTGCTCTACGACACTGTTAAATGCACACTCACAAGTTTAAACGTATACACAGAAATTACAAATCCTGCTTTATTCTGAAGAATGCACTCGCTGCTGGAGTTAACATGGTGGCAGTATCCAGAGTCCCGAAATTATGTCTATAGTTTAATGTGTGGCATGCTATTTCTTATTATTATTTTAATTGTTAAAAACATACTTTAGAGGACTTCCCTGGTGGTCCAATGGCTAAGATTTTTGTGCTCCCAATGTAGGGGGCCGGGGTTAACCCCTGGTCAGGGAACTAGACCCCACGAGCTGCAACTAAGCCTCAGAACAGCCAAATAAATAAATAAAATAATTAGTTTATAATATTTATATACACACACATATGTGTGTGTATATAAATATTATACACTCCAGGCAAGAATACTGGAGTGGGTTGCCACACCCTCCTCCAGGGGATCTTCCTGAACCAGGCTTTGAACCCAGGTCTTTTATGTTCCCCGTACTGGCAGGCAGGTTCTTTATCACTACCGCCACCAGGGAAGCCCATACATATATATATACACACACGTACATACACATACACACTTCAGAATCCAACAAAATGTACATCAAACATTCGAAAATTCTAAAGTACTGTTCCTGAAATCCCCTGGAAGTCTATTGACGAGAGCTTGAAACAACACTTATCTGCTTGGTTTTTGAGAAATTCAGGTTTAAGTGTATAAAACCAGGGTCTACTACCATAGCAACCTGACGCTGGACAAGCAGACTAACCACATTTCTGTTTGTTTGTTTGTTTTGTAAACTTTAAATTTTTATTTTATATGGAGGCACACTCCATTAACAATGTTGTGGTGGCTCCTCTGTCCATGGGGTTCTCCAGGCAAGAATACTGGAGTGGGTTGCCACACCCTCCTCCAGGGGATCTTCCTGAACCAGGGATTGAACCCAGGTCTTTTATGTTCCCCGTACTGGCAGGCAGGTTCTTTATCACTAGCGCCACCAGGGAAGCCCATACATATATATATACCCACACGTACATACACATACACACTTCAGAATCAAACAAAATGTACATCAAACATTTGGAAATTCTAAAGTACTGAAATCCCCTAGAAGTCTATTGACGAGAGCTTGAAACAACACTTATCTGCTTGGTTTTTGAGAAATTCAGGTTTAAGTGTATAAAACCAGGGTCTACTACCATAGCAACCTGATGCTGGACAAGCAGACTAACCACATTTCTGTTTGTTTGTTTGTTTTGTAAACTTTAAATTTTTATTTTATATGGAGGCACACTCCATTAACAATGTTGTGGTAGTTTCAAGCGAACAGTGAAGGGACTCAGTCATACACATACAAGAATCCATTCTCCCCCAAACTCCCCTCCTATCCAGGCTGGCACCCAACATTGAGCAGAGTTCCATGCGCTATACAATAGGTCCTTGTTGGCAATCCATTTTGAATATAGCAGTGTGTACATGACCTTCCCAAACTCCCTAACTATCCCTTCCCTGGCAACCATAAGTTCTTTTCTAAGCAGACCAACCACATTTTAACCACACAGAGGGAAATGAATTAAATGAGGGAGGAAATATTCAATCTTTATAGGGCCATGTATTCAAAGAGCTGATCTTACCTGGTGATTCTTTGGGTAGGTTCTGAATTAAATGCAAATTTGTCCATGCTAGTTTTTAATTTAAAACCCCATTTAAAAGCTCCCTTATTTGCTTCCAAGCTTTTCAAAGCGACATCTTCCTTCTCCTGCTTTATATTTGGTGAGGGCGATTGCTGGTGAGTGGTATCAGCTTGCTCTTGCTTTCTTCAACATGCCATGCAGCTGGCACATTTCTGGGCACCATTGGGAATGAGGCCACCTCTGAAATCCTACAGAATCCTGACTCCACCTAAACAGGACTTCAGGAAAAATCTCCCTGATCTGACAGCCTCTTGCCCCCCACTACTCAATATTTCTTGCATGCCCCTCTTTAACTGCAGTCTGAAGCTGCACTTTCAAGTAAGAAGCCAAAATTTTTTGATACTTAGTCCTGCAACTGTCTTGAACTTCACTATGACTCAAGACTATGAAAGAAAGAACCTTATCTTATTTGGCCTGTGTGCACCCAACACTGGAGACAATTCCTGGTGGCCACAAAGTTCTCAAGGAACATTTAAGGAGTAAGCAGACAGGTAACAGTTGCATTTTTAGGATTCCTATAATGTGAAGCTTTGGTTAATGAAACATATAAGTACCTTTGAAAAAAAGAAGAAACCAAGTTGCCCTAAAATGGAAATCTAATTCCACTCAAACTCTCTGGCTCTTAGAAAAGTCTGGCCAAACAGTCCAGATTAATTAGTACCAATTTACAACTCCCGAAAGAGTTCAAGTCTAAATGCTTACCCTTGGACAGAAGTAAAATATAAGACAAGAATGAAAATACGTGCCCTCTTTCCTGTTGACATGCAGGCTTTGTTAAAATAAAACAAAGACAGTAACATCAATTAAATAACTGACTTATATAGCAAATAAGTGCTAGGTTCTGTGGGGATGCGGTCTCATTAAATACTATGCACATATACAAACACACGAGAACGTATACAGCAAATATTAGACGCATACAGCATGCAGAGTCAGAGCAAAGGGGGGGACACAGAAGGGCCCTCCAAACAAGGCTTACGGGCTACCCTATCTGTATTTTATTTCCTGTTTATACCACCTTATCGTCCCTAGAAAAGCTCCTATAAAGCATCTCCCTAAAGTAGCAAATAGACTCCATGTAGTTAATTAAAGTTGAAGTTTGAGAAATGAAGAGGTCAGGGATATTTTAGGGAAAATATACTAGAATTTTATCTGGAATGTTGAGAAGAATCAAGACAGATAGGAAAAGCACTTTGCAGAGACAGAAAAGCTTGAGACACCATTTCAAAATGGATTGTGTAGATTAGTTTGGCCAGAGTAGAAGAAAATGTCATAGCTGAAAGAGGGGCTTCCCTGGAAGCACAGTGGAGAAGAACCTGCCTGCCAACGCAGGGGACACAGGTTCGACTCCTGGCCCGGAAACATTCCACATGCCTTGGGGCAACTAAGACGGGGTTCCGCAACCACTGAGCTCGCACTCCAGAGCCTGAGCGCTGCAACAGGCCACAGCAGTGAGAGGCCTGAGCACCACAGCTGGAGCGGAGCCCCGCTCACCACAGCTAGAGAAAGCCCTTGCACAGCAACGAGACCCAGCGCAACCCGAAATAAATAAGATACTACAAAATAACATAAAGTTGAAAGGGTAAGCTGAGAAGCTGGCACCTCATCATGTGAGCAAATGGGCAACACTGCATAGTTTTAAGTTGGGCAAATAAGGTACAAGTGGGCTTCTTGGCAGAGACGTGAAGAGACACAGAAAAATGAAGGAAAGGAGAGGCCTTTTGAATATTTTCTCAAACAATTTTTGTTTTGTTCATTCTGCCCCCAACACTGGATAAAGTAGAAAAACTCCTCTAAATCTTTCAAAAGCAACAATACTACTAAGAAACCAAATTATTTTTATATTTATTAACCTACAAATTGACTTTAGATATGTAAAGGATATTTTAAAAAATATTTAAATTATGTACAAAATAATATTTAAATTATTTTGTACATAATTAATTATGTACAAAAGAATTATACATATACAATTGCTTTGAAATAATTAATAGTAAGGAATTCTACATAATCTTTGGAGAAGGCACTGGCACCCCACTCCAGTACTCTTGCCTGGAAAATCCCATGGATGGAGGAGCCTGGTGGGCTACAGTCCATGGGGTCTCGAAGAGTTGGACACGACTGAGTGACTTTACTTTCACTTTCACTTTCATGCATTAGAGAAGGAAATGGCAACCCACTCCAGTGTTCTTGCCTGGAGAATCCCAGGGACGGGGGAGCCTGGTGGGCTGCCGTCTATGGGGTCGCACAGTGTCAGACACGACTGAAGCGACTTAGCAGCAGCAGCTACATAATCATATTTGTCATCTGGCTGCCAGTTTCAGTTTCTTAAGGTTATTTTTTAACACCATAACCATTTTGATGAAAATCTTGCTAAAATGCATTATTTTTCTTCTGTCCTCATAAAAAGATAACACAGTGAATGAAGATTTGCAGAGAAACAATGTTTACATAGTTGTGAAGCATTCCTCCACAAGACAGTTATTAATCAGAGGGGAAAAGTAGCTCCTTTACAGTGGAGAAATAGGGCAGGCACTGTGAAAATGCAGTGAAAGCGCCTAGTCCTAACCACTGGACTTCATGCACGCCTGCTAAGGCACTTCAGTTGTGCCATGACCCTAAGGACTGTAGCCCACCAGGCTCCTCTGTCCAAGGGCTTCTCCAGGCAGGAATACTGGAGTGGGTTGCCATGCTTTCCTCAGGGTCCTTAGTCTTTAGGAAATATACATTAAAGTATTTAAGGATAAAGGTGGCACCCCCACCCTCCACAGTATTAAAGGATAAAGTACCAATATTTCTGCTGTTTTTACATAGTTGAAAGATATACATACAAGGATTAAGAAAATGTAATAAAATATTAACATTTGAGAAATCTGGTTGAACAGTAGATGGTATTCTTTGCATTCTCTCACTACTTTTCTGTAAGTCTAAAATTATATCAAAATAAAGATGAAAAATAAATATATTATTTTGTTGAAATTTTGGCTAACTCTTTGGTAACTCAGGACTTGTGTGGACATCAAAAACACTATAATTTAGTGTTACCCTCTGGGGCCACTCAGATATGTAGGACTATTTGCCTCTATCCAGTTGCCTCCAGTCATGATTATTTTTGAACTTTGGTACATAAAAATTTAAAAATTTTCTTACAATTATCATTCCAATCAGTAATCACTTGTCAGTACTGCTGACTGCAGTTTGCCTGCCGCATACCCTATTCTACCTCCTAATTAACTGCTCTCATCTATCACAGGCTTGGAAATTCATCTCGTTCATGTTTATTGTACAGATGAAAAGACTCTAGGCCAGAAAGGGTAAGTAACTTACTGAAGGTATCTATTATCATCAAGAACAGAAAAAGGATTTGCACAATTCCAAAATACTTTTTGTGACATCATGCTAATTTGACTGGTGCATAAAATAAGAGGAAATTGTCTCTTAATAGAGAACTGTGTTATACCGAGATCAGACTTGTGGTTGCCAAGGGGGAAGGGGGAAAGAAGAGGGATGGACTGGGAATTTGGGGTTGGTAGATGCAAATTATTACATTTTGAATGGATAAACAAGGTCCTACTGTAGAGCACAGGAAAGTATATACAAACTGATGGGATAAAAAGAGAATGCATATATGTGTAAAACCCAGTCACTGCTGTACAGCAGAGATTGGCACAACATTGTAAATCAACTTTTCTTCAATGCAATTTTTTTTAATTAAAAAAAAAAAAAAAAGGAACTGTGTTACAAGTAAGGCTCAGGAACTATGAGGTGTGGGCTTTATCATACTAGCTGTCCCTTGGCCTTTCTGCTTACCTTCAAATGGCCAGATAAGCCTTTACAGATTATCAAAGTGTTCAGTGCATTTCGAGATTTCCCCCAAACTTCTTGTTTATTTAAAAAAGAAACCCACATGTTTCAAAATCTCCAGGTATTTTATTGCTTACTGAATGGCTGGCTGAATTGCCCAAAGCTTAGATTATGACCCACCTATATTCATATACACAAGAGACAACAATGTCACAGAACAGCAAAAGGAGGACACGTGCTAAGTCATCTGTAAACAAATATAATATAAAATGTATAACAAAATTTTAGAACACTTTGTTCCTCCAAAAGTATTTGTACAGATATTTTCTGATAACTGAAAGAATCTTCCGCCTCCTGACTTACTGTAAACATCTAATGGAGTGACGCTCTTGAAATAATTTCTTGGGATCATTCCCCTCAGAGGACTGGCATTTACTCAGAGGCTTCTGAATGGTAAGAACTGCTTATAACAACAAAGTCTGTCAAATGGTTGAAACTGCCATTACAAGGAAGCTGGTATGAAATGTTTCAAGCCACAACACATTTTGAAATAATTTCCAAACCCAAATGTTTATATAAATGTCCATCAGTGAGGGGATTGTTTAAATAAATTTAATAAATCTATATAAGAAAATACCCTGGTATCATAAGAATGAGGAAGTTCTTTAGAGCTGATATGAAATGATCTGCAATACATATTAAGAGGAAAAAGCCAAAGGTAGACACACCATATACAAAAATTAACTCAGACTGTATCACTGACTTGAATGTAAGAACTAAAACCATAAGACAACATAGTTTTTAGGTATGGTAAAAGTATGAGTGACAAAAGAAAAATAGGTAAATTGGACTTATCATTAAAAATTTTTGTGCCTCAAAGGTATCAAGAAAGTCAACCCACAGAATGGGAGAAAATATTTTCAAATCAACTATCTGTTGAAGGACTTCTATCTAAAATATATAATTGTGGTGGTGGTGAAGTCGCTCAGTCGTGTCCGACTCTTTGCGACCCCGTGGACTGTAACCTACTAGGCTTCTCTGTCCATGGGATTCTCCAGGCAAGAATACTGGAGTGGATTGCCATTTCCTTCTCCAGGAGATCTTCCCGACCCAGGGATCGAACCCAGGTCTCCCGCATTGGAGGCAGACGCTTTAACCTCTGAGCCACCAGGGAAGCCTAAAATATATAATTAATCCTTTCAATTCAATAATAAAAAGACAAACTAATTAAAAGATGAGCAAAGAAGTTGAATAGATATTTCTCCAAAAGAAGACATACTCAGTACACAGGACCATTAAGCAAATGAAAAGATCCTCAAACATTACTAATAATTA
This sequence comes from Aepyceros melampus, assembly GCA_006408695.1. Lineage (NCBI taxonomy): Eukaryota > Metazoa > Chordata > Mammalia > Artiodactyla > Bovidae > Aepyceros > Aepyceros melampus. The sequence goes on along the minus strand of SJXQ01005519.1, from coordinate 18,867 downwards.
GGGAAAGGTGCATGAAACCACAAGGCGACGATCTTCGATTTCTGAACGTTGAGCTTTAAGCCAGCTTTTTCCTCTCCTCCTTCACCTTCATCAAGAGGCTCTTTAGTTCTTCGCTTTCTGCCACTCAGTTCAGTTCAGTTCAGTCGCTCAGTCGTGTCCGACTCTTTGCGACCCCATGAATCGCAGTACGCCAGGCCTCCTTGTCTATCACCAACTCCCAGAGTTCACTCAGACTCACGTCCATTGAGTCCGTGATGCCATCCAGCCATCTCATCCTCGGTCATCCCCTTCTGCCACTAGGGTGGCGTTATCTGCATATCTCAGATTATTGATATTTCTCCTGGCAATCTTGACTCCAGCTTAAGCTTCATCCAGTCTGGCATTTCGCATGATGCACTCTGCATGTAAGTTAAATAAACAGGGTGACAATATACAGCCTTGACGAACTCCTTTCCCAATTTGGAACCAGTTCATTCTTCCATGTTAGGTTCTAACTGTTGCTTTTTGACTTGCTTCTCAGGAGGCAGGTAGAATTTTCTAGTTTGTTGTGATCCACACAGTCAAAGGCTTTAGCATAGTCAATGAAGCAGAAGTCAATGTTTTTCTGGAATTCCCTTGCTTTTTCTATGATCCTATGGATGTTGGCAATTTGTCCAGTCTGGCATTTCGCATGATGCACTCTGCATGTAAGTTAAATAAACAGGGTGACAATATACAGCCTTGACGAACTCCTTTCCCAATTTGGAACCAGTTCATTCTTCCATGTTAGGTTCTAACTGTTGCTTTTTGACTTGCTTCTCAGGAGGCAGGTAGAATTTTCTAGTTTGTTGTGATCCACACAGTCAAAGGCTTTAGCATAGTCAATGAAGCAGAAGTCAATGTTTTTCTGGAATTCCCTTGCTTTTTCTATGATCCTATGGATGTTGGCAATTTGATCTGTGGTTCCTCTGCCTCTTCTAAATCCAGCCTGTATATCTGGAAGTTATCAGTTCACATACTGTTGATTACTGTCGCTATTCAAAAACACTCTAAGTATTGATAGGGATGTGGAGAAACTAGAACTCTACATTGCTGAGAATGTAGAGAGTGGGAATGCAAAATAGTGCAGCCCTTTGGAAAATAAACCTGGCAGTTCCTCAAATGGTTACACATGGGTTACCACGCCCATCAACTGATGAATGGATAGTGTGGCACATCCATACAATGGAATATTTTTCAGACATAAAAAGAAACAAAATATTGATATATGCTGCATCATGGATGCATCTCAAAAACAGCTAAGTGAAAGCTAAATACAAAAGGCCCCATAGTATGTGATTCCATTTACACAAAATTTCCAGAATACACAAACCCATAGAGACAGGAAGTAGACTGGTGGGAGCTGGAAACAGAGGGGAATGGGGAGTGACCACTAATGAATACAGGGTTTTATTATGGGGAATGAGTATTGTAAAACTGGATAGTAGTGATGGCTGTCCTATTCTATGAATCATTAAAAAAAACAAAACAAAACACTGCATTCTATGCTCTTAAAGGGTGAATTTCACAGTATGCAAACTATCTCAGTGAAGTTGTTTTAAAAAAAAAAAAAGTTGCGAACAATGTGTATGGAATGCTGCTTACAGATTTTCCATGATACATCGCTGGAAAGATACAATGTTAGAAAACTAACATTGGCTTCCTCAGCGAGGGAGCTAGAGACATAGAGAGATGATGTAGGAATATTCTCCATTATGTATTCTTTTTAAACTTCTGAACTATGTCAATATGGTGCTATTCAAACTTTTTTTATTAGAAATAAAATATAATTGGAAAATGTTTTTAACAGACTGGTTCCTTCCACTGGCTTGACAATATAAAGCTGTATGCAAAACAATACACTCAAGTGCTGTAGATGGTAATGTTACTAAAATTAGCCTTAAGTAACAGAAAAATCAGTACAGTTTCCCTTTCTATACTGTTTAATTCTGGGTCCATTAATTTTTCCCTTTTGGTATTCTACTGCTTTGTATCTCAGTGACTCTTTGAGGAAGTAATTTTCTGTGCCTCTCTTACTTGAAAAGAAACCCAAACTTAAATTTCTTCAACTTCAGATCAAATTCCCGAACTAGTTAAAAAAAAAAACAGCAACATACGTTGTTTTTTTAATATATATATTTTATCGAAGTATAGTTGACTCACAACGTTTCAGGTACACAGCAAGGTAATTTAGTTACACACACACACATATATTATGTTTCAGATTATCTTCCATTATAAGATATTAACTATAGTTCTCTGTGTTATACAGTCAATCTTTCTTGTCTGTTGCACATCTATTTTTTTTAAATTAGAAATCTAGCATTCTATTCACACTAAGTCAAACAAGTAGAGTTTCAAAATGTCATAAATTTTTTAGCTAGGCAACAAATCATAAGTTTTCTGATTATATACATATATTACACATAATATTTCTACATATGTATAGAAAAGCTTTTCTACTACACTTGATAAAGACTTGAGAAGAACATAAAAAAAAAAATTAAGAGATGGAGAAATTGGAAAACATGAACAAAATGAAATGGGAATGAAATAGAAAAGGTGAAACAAACTAGATAAAAGATCATCGTATAGTCCAGTGTTTTTCAATTCAGCTGCTCATTAGCAACATATGCACAGCACTGGAGAGAAAAAGTAGTGTCTGGGCCTTTGTGTTTTTCAAAAAATTCCAAGATAATTCTGATATGGATCTGGATTTTAAAAAGAGATTACAGGTTTTTCTATTAAATGGTAGCTGTATCATGGGAAAAGCAAGAGAGTTCCAGAAGAACATCTATTTCTGCTTTATTGACTATGCCAAAGCCTTTGACTGTGTGGATCACAATCAACTGTGGACAATTCTGAAAGAGATGGGAATACCAGACCACCTAACCTGCCTCTTGAGAAATCTGTATGCATGTCAGGAAGCAACAGTTAGAACTGGACATGGAACAACAGACTGGTTCCAAATAGGAAAAGGAGTATGTCAAGGCTGTATATTGTCACCCTGCTTATTTAACTTATATGCAGAGTACATCATGAGAAACGCTGGACTGGAAGAAACACAAGCTGGAATCAAGATTGCTGGGAGAAATCTCAATAACCTCAGATATGCAGATGACACTATCCTTATGGCAGAAAGTGAAGAGGAACTAAAAAGCCTCTTGATGAAAGTGAAAGAGGAGAGTGAAAAAGTTGGCTTAAAGCTCAACATTCAGAAAACGAAGATCATGGCATCTGGCCCCATCACTTCATGGGAAACAGATGGGGAAACAGTGGAAACAGTGTCAGGCTTTATTTTTTTGGGCTCCAGAATCACTGCAGATGGTGACTGCAGCCATGAAATTAAAAGACGCTTACTCTTTGGAAGAAAAATTATGACCAAACTAGATAGCATATTGAAAAGCAGAGACATTACTTTGCTGACTAAGGTCTGTCTAGTCAAGGCTATGGTTTTTCCTGTGGTCATATATGGATGTGAGAGTTGGACTGTGAAGAAGGCTGAGCACCGAAGAATTGATGCTTTTGAACTGTGCTTTTGGAGAAGACTCTTGAGAGTCCCTTGGACTGCAAGGAGATCCAACCAGTCCATTCTGAAGATCAGCCCTGGGATTTCTTTCGAAGGAATGATGCTAAAGCTGAAACTCCAGTACTTTGGCCACCTCATGGGAAGAGTTGACTCATTGGAAAAGACTCTGATGCTGGGAAGGAATGGGGGCAGGAGGAGAAGGGGACAACCGAGGATGAGATGGCTGGATGGCATCACTGACTCGATGAACGCGAGTCTGAGTGAACTCCGGGAGTTGGTGTTGGACAGGGAGGCCTGGCGTGCTGCGATTCATGGGGTCGCAAAGAGTCAGACACGACTAAGCGACTGAACTGAACTGTTATGATACAGATTTCTATTATTTATCTGTTAACCAATCATGATTCAATGGTATTGAGTAATATTTCATCATAATCACATAATCACAACGGTAAAAGATGTTTATCAGTTTTCACAATCAATAGCCAGACAAAAAATAAAAGATAATTACAAATGTAAGCCAAAATGAAACATGATTAACCTAACAATATAAAATAATTACATCCAGTTTGAGGGGTCAAGGAGAGTGATGTGATTAAGTGGAAATGCATGCACACACATTTTCATCTGCCCAACTAGTCTATGTTTTTTGGTTGGTGCATTTAATCTGTTTACATTTAAGGTAGTTATTTTCTTTTTGGGGGTCTAGAAGGTGTTGTGGGTCATCATAGAATCGTTCAGCTTCTTCAGCATTACTGGTCAGGGCATAGACTTGGATTACTGTGATATTGAATGGTTTGCCTTGGAAACAAACAGAGATCATTCTGTCGTTTTTGAGATTGCACCTAAGTACTGCATTTCAGACTCTTTTGTTGACTATGAGGGCTACTTCATTTCTTCTAAGGGATTCTTGCCTACAGTAGTAGATATAATGGTCATTGGAGTTAAATTCACCCATTCCAGTCCATTTTAGTTCACTGATTCCTAAAATGTCGACGTTTCAGCTTCTTCAGCATTACTGGTCAGGGCATAGACTTGGATTACTGTGATATTGAATGGTTTGCCTTGGAAACAAACAGAGATCATTCTGTCGTTTTTGAGATTGCACCTAAGTACTGCATTTCAGACTCTTTTGTTGACTATGAGGGCTACTTCATTTCTTCTAAGGGATTCTTGCCTACAGTAGTAGATATAATGGTCATTGGAGTTAAATTCACCCATTCCAGTCCATTTTAGTTCACTGATTCCTAAAATGTCGACGTTCACTCTTGCTATCTCCTGTTTGACCACTTCCAATTTGCCTTGATTCATGGACTTAAAATTCCAGGTTTCTATGCAATATTGCTCTTTACAGCATTGGACTTTACTCACCAGTCACATCCACAACTGGGTGTTGTTTTTGCTTTGGCTCTGTCTCTTCATTCTTTCTGGAGTTATTTCTCCACTGATCTCCAGTAGCATGGTGGGCACCTACTGACCTGGGAAGTTCTTTCAGTGTCCTATCTTTTTGCCTTTTCATACTGTTCCTGAGTTTCTAAAGGCAAGAATACTGAAGTGATTTGCCATTCCCTTCTCCAGTGGACCACGTTTTGTCAGAACTCTCCACCATGACCTGGCCATCTTGGGTGGCCCTACACGGCATGGTTCATAGTTTCATTAAGTTAGACAAGGCTGTGGTCCATGTGATCAGATTGGTTAGTTTTCTATGATTGTGGTTTCCAATCTGTCTACCCTCTGATGGAGAAGTTATGGAGGCTTCTGGATGGGAGAGACTGACTGAGGGGGAAACTGGGTCTTGTTCTGATGGGCTAAATCTTTAATCCAATTTTATGTTGATGGGCAGGGCTGTGTTTCCTCCCTGTTACTTGACCTAAGGCCAAACTATGGTGGAGGTAATGAAGATAATGGTTCAGTTTGGTTCAGTCGCTCAGTTATGTCCAACTCTTTGCAACCCCATGGACAGCAGCAGGCCAGGCCTCTCTGTCCGTCACCAAGTCCCGGAGCTTACTCAAACTCATGTCCATTGAGTCGGTGATGCCATTCAACCATCTCATCCTCTATCATCCCCTTCTCCTCCTGCCTTCAACCTTTCCCAGCATCAGGGGCTTTTCCAATGAGTCAGTTTTTCACATCAGGTAGCCAAAGTATTGGAGTTTCAGCTTCAGCATCAGTCTTTCCAATGAATATTCAGTACTGATTTCCTTTAGGATAGACTGGTTGGATCTCCATGCAGTCTAAGGGACTCTCAAGATAATGATGACCTCCTTCAAAAAGTCTCAGGCACACGCTGCAGCACTCAGTGCCCCCAACCCTGCAGGAGGCCACCGCCGATCCATGCCGGTGGATTTAGAAGAGGCAGAGGAACCAGAGATCAAACTGGCAACATCCACTGGATCATCAAAAACGCAAAAGAGTTCCAGAAGAACATCTACTTCTGCTTTATTAACTATGCCAAAGCCTTTGACCATGTGGATCACAACAAACTGTGGAAATTCTTAAAGAGATAGGAATTCAGATGAAGCACAAGCTGGAATCAAGATTGCCAGGAGAAATATCAATAACCTCAGATATGCAGATGACACCACCCTTATGGCAGAAAGTGAAGAAGAACTAAAGAGCCTCTTGATGAAAGTGAAAGAGGAGAGTGAAAAAGTTGGCTTTAAACTCAACATTCAGAAAACTAAGGTCATGGCATCCGGTCCCATCACTTCATGGCAAATAGATGGGGAAACAATGGAAACAGTGAGAAACTTTATTTTGGGGGGCTCCAAAATTACTGCAGATGGTGACTGCAGCCATGAAATTAAAAGACATTTGCTCCTTGGAAGAAAAGTTATGAACAACCTAGACAACATATTAAAAAGCAGAGACATTACCTTGCCAACAAAGGTCTGTCTAGTCAAAGCTATGGTTTTTCCAGTAGTCATGTATGGATGTGAGAGTTGGACTATAAAGAAGGCTGAGTGCCAAAGAATTTATGCTTTTATGGTGTTGGAGAAGACTCTTGAGAGTCTCTTGGACTGCAAGGAGATACAACCAGTCCATCCTAAAGGAAGTCAGTCCTGAATATTCACTGGAAAGACTGATGCTGAAGCTGAAATTCCAGTAGATTGGCCACTTAAAGCGGATTGGCCACTGACTCATTGGAAAAGACCCTGATGCTGGGAAAGATTGAAGGTGGGAGGAGAAGGGGACGACAGAGGATGAGATGGTTGGATGGCATCACCGACTCAATGGACATGAGTTTGAGTAAGCTCCGGGAGTTGGTGATGGACAGGGAACCCTGGCATACTGCCGTCCATGGAGTTGCAAAGAGTTGGACATGACTGAGCGACTGAACTAAACTGAACTGATTACCATTTTCTGAATTGTTTTGGGTTTATTTTCTGTAGGACTTTCCCTTATGTTTCCTGCCTAGATAAGTTCCTTTAACGTTTGTTGGAAAGCTGGTTTGGTGGTGCTGAATTCTCTTAACTTTTGGTTGTCTGGAAAACTTTTGATTTCCCCATCAAATCTGAATTAGAGTCTTTCTGGGTAGTGTATTCTTGGTTGCAGGTTCTTCCCTTTCATCGCTTTAAATATATCATGCCATTCCCTTCTGGCCTGGTGAGTCTTTGTTGAGAAATCAGCTGGGAGCCTGATGGGAGTTCCCTTCTATGTTATTTGTCATTTTTCCCTTGCTGCTTTTAATATTTCATCTTTGTCCTTAGTTTTCATCAGTTTGATGACTATATGTCTCAGTGTGTTTCTCCTTGGGTTTATCCTGCCTGGGATTGCCTGTGTTTCCTGGACTTGGTTGACTACCTCCTTTCCCATGTTAGGGAAGTTTTCAGCAATTCTCTCTTCAAATATTTTCTCAGGTCCTCTCTCTCTCTCTTTTTCTGGGATCCCTATAAGGTGAATGTTAGTGTGTTTAATGTCTCACAGGTCCCTTAGGTTGTCTTCAATTTTTTTCATTGTTTTTGTGGCAGTGATTTCCATCATTCTGTCCTCCAGGTCATTTATCTGTTCCTCTGCCTCAATTATCCTGCTACTGATTCCTTCTAGTGTATTATTCAACTGTCTGTTTCTTCTTTAGTTCTTGTGAAGTGAAAGTTGTCAGCCGTGTCTGACCCTTGTGACCCACGGACTGCCAGTGCCAGCCTACCAGGTGCCTCTGTTCATGGAATTCTGCAGGCAAGCATCAGTTCAGTTCAGTTCAGTCGCTTAGTCGTGTCTGACTCTTTGCGACCCCATGAATCGCAGCACGCCAGGCCTCCCTGTCCAACACCAACTCCCGGAGTTCACTCAGACTCGCGTTCATCGAGTCAGTGATGCCATCCAGCCATCTCATCCTTGGTTGTCCCCTTCTCCTCCTGCCCCCATTCCTTCCCAGCATCAGAGTCTTTTCCAATGAGTCAACTCTTCCCATGAGGTGGCCAAAGTACTGGAGTTTCAGCTTTAGCATCATTCCTTCGAAAGAAATCCCAGGGCTGATCTTCAGAATGGACTGGTTGAATCTCCTTGCAATCCAAGGGACTCTCAAGAGTCTTCTCCAACACCACAGTTCAAAAGCATCAATTCTTCTGTGCTCAGCCTTCTTCACAGTCCAACTCTCACATCCATATATGACCACAGGAAAAACCATACCCTTGACTAGACGGACCTTAGTCGGCAAAGTAATGTCTTTGCTTTTGAATATACTATCTAGGTTGGTCATAACTTTTCTTCCAAGGAGTAAGCGCCTTTTAATTTCATGGCTGCAGTCACCATCTGCAGTGATTTGGGAGCCCAAAAAAACAAAGTCTGACACTGTTTCTACTGTTTCCCCATTTATTTCCCATGAAGTGATGGGGCCAGATGCCATGATCTTCGTTTTCTGAATGTTGAGCTTTAAGCCAACTTTTCCACTCTCCTCTTTCACTTTCAACAAGAGGCTTTTTAGCTCCTCTTCACTTTCTGCCAGAAGGGTGGTGTCATCTGCATATCTGTGGTTATTGATATTTCTCCTGGCAATCTTGATTCCAGCTTGTGTTTCTTCCAGTCCAGCGTTTCTCATGATGTACTCTGCATAGAAGTTGAATAAGCAGGGTGACAATATACAGCCTTGACGTACTCCTTTTCCTATTTGGAACCAGTCTGTTGTTCCATGTCCAGTCCTAACTGTTGCTTCCTGACCTGCATACAGATTTCTCAAGAGGCAGGTCAGGTGGTCTGGTATTCCCATCTCTCTCAGAATTTCCCACAGTTTATTGTGATCCACACAGTCAAAGGCTTTGGCATAGTCAATAAAGCAGAAATAGGTGTTTTTCTGGAACTCTCTTGCTTTTTCCATGATCCAGTGGATGTTGGCAATTTGATCTCTGGTTCCTCTGCCTTTTCTAAAACCAGCTTGAACATCAGGGAGTTCACGGTTCACGTATTGCTGAAGTCTGGCTTGGAGAATTTTGAGCATTACTTTGCTAGCATGTGAGATGAGTGCAATTGTGCGGTAGTTTGAGCACTCTTTTGTATTGCCTTTCTTTGGAATTGGAATGAAAACTGACGTTTTCCAGTCCTGTGGCCACTGCTGAGTTTTCCAAATTTGCTGGCATATTGAGTGCAGCACTTTCACAGTCACTTGGTATCTCTCATTTTCTTGAAGAGGTCTTTCCCATTCTGTCATTTTCCTGTATTTCTTTGCATTGATCACTTAGGAACTTATCTCTCCTTGCTATTCTTTGGAACTCTGCATTCAGATGGTTATATCTTTCCTTTTCTCCTTTGCCTTTCACTTCTGTTCTTTTCTCAGCTATTTTAAGGCCTCTTCAGACAACCGTTTTGCCTTTTTGCCTTTCTTTTTCTTGAGGATGGTCTTGGTCACTGCCTCTTGTACAATGTCATGAACCTCCATCCATGGTTCTTCAGGCACTCTGTCTATCAGATCTAACCCCTTGAATCTATTTATCACTTTCTCTATATAGTCATAAGGGATTTGATTTAGGTCATACCTGAATGGTCTAATGGTTTTCCCCACTTTCTTCAATTTAAGTCTGAATTTGGCAATAAGGAGTTCATGATCTGAGCCACAGTCACTTCCCAGTCTTGTTGTTGCTGACTGTATAGAGCTTCTCCATCTTTCGCTGCAAAGAATATAGTTAATCTGATTTTGGTATTGACCATCAATACACATGGATGTCGGTGATGTGTATGTGTAGAGTCATCTCTTGTATTGTTTAAAGTGGCTGTTTGCTACGACCAGTGCATTCTCTTGGCAAAACTATTAGCCTTTCCCTGCTTCATTTTGTACTCCAAGACCAAACTTAACTGTTACTCCAGGTATCTCCTGAGTTCCTACTTTTGCATTCCAGTACCCTACAATGAAAGGAACATCTTTTTTTGGTGTTAGTTTTAGATGGTCTTGTATGTCATCAAAGAACTGTTCAGCTTCAATTCTTGACATTTGTGGTTGGGGCATAGACTTGGATTACTATGATATTGAATGGTTTGCCTTGGAAACAGAGATCATTCTGTCATTTTTGAGATGGCACCCAAATACTGCAATTTGGACTCCATTGTTACTATGAAGGCTACTCCATTTCTTCTAAGGGATTCTTGCCCACAGTAGTAGCTATAATGGTCATCTGAATTAAAGTCACCCATTACAGTCCATTTTAGTTCACTGATTCCTAAAATGTTAATGTTCACTCTTGCCATGTCCTATTTGACCATTTCTAATTTTGATGCATGGACCTAACATACCAGTTTCCTATGCATATTGCTTTTTACAGCATTGCACTTTAGTTCCGTCACCAGTCACATCCACAGCTCAGTGTTGTTTTTGCTTTGGCTCCATCACATCATTCTTTCTGGAGTTATTTCTCCACTGTTCTCCAGTAGCATATTGGGCACCTACCAACTTACGGAGTTCATCTTTCAGTGTGATATATTTTTGCCTTTTCATAGTGTTCATGGGGTTCTCAAGGCAATAATACTGAAATGGTTTGCCATTCCCTTCTCCAGTGGACCACATTTGTCAGAACTCTCCATCATGACCCATCCGTCTTGGGTGGCCCTACATGGCATGGCTCATAGTTTCACTGAGTTTGATAGGGCTGTAATCCATGTAATCAGTTGGTTAGTTTTCTGTGTTTGTGGTTTTCATTCTGTCTGCCCTATGATGGATAATGTTAAGAGGCTTGTGGAAGCTTCCTGATGGGAGAGACTGACTGTGGGGGAATCTGGGTCTAGTTCTGATGGGTGGGGCCATGCTCAGTTCAGTTCAGTCTCTCAGTCATCCGACTCTTTGCAACCCTGTGGACTGCAGCATGCCAGGCTTCCTTGTCCATCTCTAACTCCCAGAGCTTATTCAAACTCATGTCCATTGAGTCGATGCCATCCAACATTCTCATCCTCTGTTGTCCCCTCCTCCTCCTGCCTTCAATCTTTGCCAGCATCAGGGTCTTTTCCAGTGAATCAGTTCTTCACATCAGGTGGCCAAAGTATTGGAATTTCAGCTTCAGCATCAGTCCTTCCAATGAATATTCTGAACTGATTTCCTTTAGGTTGGACTGGTTGGATCTCCTTGCAGTCCAAGAGACTTCAAGAATCTTCTCCAACACCACAGTTTAAAAGCATCAATTCTTCAGTGCTCATATTTCTTTTTTTTTATTTAATTTTTATTTTTCAGTTTGTTTTGCTTTACAATACTGTATTCATTTTGCTATACATTGACATGAATCAGCCATGAGTGTACACTCATATTTCTTTATAGTCCAACTCTCACATCTGTACGTGACTACTGGAAAAACCTTAGCACTGACTAGATGGACCTTTGTTGGCAAAGTAATGTCTCTGCTTTTTGATATGCTCCCTAGGTTGGTCATAACTTTCCTTCCAAGGAGTAAGCGTCTTTTAATTTCATGGCTGCAGTCACCATCTACAGTGATTTTGGAGCCCCCCCAAATAAGGTCTCTCACTGTTTCCATTGTTTCCCCAACTATTTGCCATGAAGTAATAGGACCGGATGCCATGGTCTTAGTTTACTAGGCTATACTCAGTAAATCTTTAATCCAATTTTCTGTTGATGGGTGGGTGTTTAGCCTGAGGCCAAACCTTGTAGGAGTAATGCCAGCAATGCCTTCTTCAAAAGGACTTATGGCTACAGGATTGTATTCAGTGCCCCTGACTCTGCAGCAGGCCACTATTGACCCACACCTTCGCCGGAGGCTTCTGAACACTTATAAGCAAGTCTGGCTCAGTCTCTTATGGGAACATTGCTCCTTTCTCCTGGGCCCTGGTGCACATAAGATTTTGTCTGTGCCCCCCAAGAATCTGTTTCCCTAGTCCTGTGCAAGTTCTGTAATGAAATCCCACTGACCTCCAAAGTCAAATTCCTGGGGGTCCTCCCTCCCTTTGCCAGATCCTCAGGTTGGAAAATCTGTTGTGGGTTCTAGAACTTTCTTAACAGTGTGAGAATTTCTTTGGTATAATTTTTCTGCAGTTTGTGGGTCATGTGTTTGGTGGCTTTTATGGTAGGGCCATATGGTGGGGCCCAACTAGTCTCATGGGTTGGTATAAAATTCAGTTGAAAGTATAACAGCAATAGCAAAATCTAAATTCAAGGAAAACCTGAGAGGTTATCTCAGTGGAAAAAAAATTTTTTTTGAGTTGTATGTTATTTCTTTCTTTCAAAAAAAGTTTTATTGCCATATAGTTTCTTTACAATGTTGTGTTAGTTTCAGGTGTACAGAAAAGTGAATCAGCTGAGTGTATTCATATACCCACTCTTTTTTGGGTTTCCTTCCCATTTAGGTCACCAGAGTGCACTGAGTAGAATTCTCTGTGCTATACAGTAGGTTCTCATTATAGTGTCAATTCCAGTCTCCCAATTCATCCCACCTTCCCCCTCTCCCCATTGGAGTCCATACATTTGTTCTCTATGTCTGTGTCTCTATTTCTGCTTTGCAAATAGGTTCATCTGTTCCATTTTTATAGATTCTACATGTATGCATTAATATGCAATATTTTTCTTTTTCTGACTGACTTCACTCTGTCTGACAGTCTTCAGGTCCTTCCACATCTCTGAACATGGCACAGTTTCATTCCTTTTCCATTGTATATATGTGCCATATCTTCTGTATCTATTCCTCTGTTGATGGACATTTAGGTTGCTTCTATGTCCTGGCTATTGTAAATAGTGCTGTAGTGAGCATGGGGGTGCATGTATCTTTTGGAACTATTGTTTCCTCCAGGTGTATGCTCAGGACTGGGATTCCTGTGTCAAATGTAAGTTTTATTTTTAGTTTTTTAAGGAACCCCCATACTGTTCTCCATAGTGGCTGCATCAATTTACATTCCCACCAACAGTGTAGGAGGGTTTCCTTTTTACCACATCCTCCCCAGCATTTGTTCTTTGTAGGCTTTTTAGCGATGGCCATTCTGACTAGTGTGAGGTGGTACCTTGTCATAAGTAAGTAAGTAAGTAAAGTCACTCAGTCGTGTCCGACTCTTTGTGACCCCATGGGCTGCAGCCCACCAGGCTCCTCAGTCCATGAGATTCTCCAAGCAAGAATACTGGAGTGGGTTGCCATTTCCTTCTCCAGGGGATCTTCCCGACCCAGGGATCGAAGCCAGGTCTCCCGCATGGAGGCAGATGCTTTAACCTCTGAGCCACCAGGGAAGTCCAATCTGTACCTTGTCATAGTTTATATATTTTGTTTCATTAGATATTCGTGCAAAGGCTTATTCTCCCATTTTACCTGGAAGTTTCTGTAGTTCAAATGCAGCTTCAATAAATAATTTCTGGGTTTTAATTAAATATTAGTAAAATTCCTTTCAGCGACTGCTAAACATTTCCCTAAGTTCAACTAAATCACTTTCCTTCCTGAATGGGAAAAAAGAAACAACACTTCCTAAACTTGCTGCTGCTTCTAAAATTAGTACTGTCAGTGTCCTAATATTTGTTATTAATCTCTTCTAAGAACCCGTTACACTTTTTCATCACTCCCTTTACAATATATTTGTCTTATACTGAAGTACACATACAGAAAAGTACGTAAAATGTGAGCATTTTAATGAGTAATTATAAAGCAACAACTGTTGTAATCTCTACCTAGGTCCGCAAATAAAACAGTGCAGTTACATGAAAAGTACTTCCTCAACCATGAGCTCTTTCCTGAGGACAGTCCCATTACTTCCTTTCCAGAAATAAGCACTGTCTTGACTGTCATGATAACATTTCCCTCCTTTGTAGTTTTACTGATTATTTTTACATTCCCAAATGACAAAGTTATGCAAAAACTTATTACATTCTTGCTTATTATTTTTAACATTGAATTTGTGAGATTCAATCATATTTTTATATGGATGTAGCTAAGTGATTTTCCTTGCTATAAAATAGTCAATTGACTGGAACACAATTTAAATGTTGTGTGAATGTTATTTATTGTGTCTGTGTGTGCTTGCTCAGTCAGTCATCTGTTATAAACATGCTGTTATTAATATAAACATTATTGTGGCATGCAACTCTCTGGAGTGTACACATAGAGTTGAAATTGCTGATTCCTAAATAGATAATATACCCAGTTAGCCACATTGTTTACCAAGATGCTTGTTCTTGTTGTTCAGACGCTATGTCCGACTCTTTGCAACTGCATTGACTGCAACTGCTGGGCTTCCCTGTCCTTTACTATCTCCCGAAGTTTGCTCAGACTCATGTCCACTGAGTCGGTGATGCCATCCAACCATCTCATCCTCTGTTGCCCCCTTCTCCTTTTGCCTTCAATCTTTCCTACTATCAGGGTCTTATCCAGTGAGTCGGCTCTTCGCATCAGGTGGCCAAAGTATTGGAGCTTCGGCATCAGTCCTTCCAGTGAATATTCAGGGTTGATTTCCTTTAGGATTGACTATTTTGATCTCCTTGCTGTCCAAGAGATTCTCAAGAGTCTTCTCCAGCACCCCACTTCAAAAGCATCAGTTCTTCAGTGCTCAGCCTTCTTTACGGTTCAACTCTCATATCTGTACATGACTACTGCAAAAACCATAGCTTTGACTAGACTAACCTTTGTTGACAAAGTAATATCTCTGCTTTTTTTATGCTGTCTATGTGTGTCATAGCTTTTCTTCCAAGGAGCAAGTGTCTTTTAATTCCATGGCTGCAGGCACCATCTGCAGTGATTTTGGAGCCCAAGAAAATAAAATCTGTCACTGTTTCTACTTTTTCCCCTTCTATTTGCCAGGAAATGATGAGACTGGATGTTATGATTTTCATTTTTTGAATGTTGAGTTTTAAGACAGCTTTTTTAAAAAATCTTTTTTATATACATTTATTTATTTTAATTGGAGGTTAATTACTTTGCAATACTGTATTGGTTTTGTCATACATCAACATGAATCTGCCACAGGTATACACGTGTTCCCCATCCTGAATACACTTCCCTCTTTCACCCTCATCAAGAGGCTCTTTAGTTCCTCTTCACTTTCTGCCATTAGAGTGGTATCATCTGTATATCTGAGGTTGTTGATATTTCTCCCAGCAATTTTGATTACAGCTTGTGAACCAACCAGCCCATTATTTCCTGTGATGTACTCTGCATATCAGTTGGATAAGCAGAGTGACAGTATACACCCATGACATACTCCTTTCCAAATTTTGAACTACTTTGTTGCTCCATGTCCCATTCTGTTGCACTTGGCCTGCATACAGGGTTCTCAAGAGACAGGTAAGGTGTTCTGATATTCCCATCTCTTTAAGAATTTTCCAGTTTGTTGTGATCCACACAGTCAAAGGCTTTAGTGTAGTTAGTGAAGCAGAAATAGATTTTTTTTTAATTCCTTTGCTTTTTCGATGATCAAGCATATGTTGACAATTTGATCTCTGGTTCCTCTGCCTTTTTTAAATCCAGCTTGTACATCTGGAATTTCTCAATTCACATACTGTTGAAACCTAGCTTGAAGGACTTTGAGCATTACCTTGCTCACATGTGAAATGAGCACAGTTGTATGGTAGTTTCAATGTTCTTTGACATTGCCATTCTTTGGGATTGGAATGAAAACAGACTTTTCCAGTCCTGGCCACTGCTGAGTTTTTCAAATTTGCTGGCATATTGAGTGCAGCAGTTTAACAGCATCATCTTTTAGGGTTTGAAATAGCTCAGCTGAAATCCCATCACCTCCACTAGCTTTGTTCATAGTAATGCTTCCTAAAAGGACCCCTTGACTTCACATTTGAGGATGTCTGGCTCTAACTGAGTCACCACACCATCATGGTTATCTGGGTGATTAAGACCTTTTTTGTATTATTATTCTGTGTATTCTTGCCACCTCTTCTTTATCTCTCATGCTTCTGTTATATCCTTGCCATTTCTGTCCTTTATCGTGGTCATCTTTTCATGAAATATTCCCTTGGTATCTCTGGTTTTCTTGAAGAGATCTCTAGTCTTTCCCGTTTTATTGTTTCCCTCTATTTCTCTGCATTGTTCACTTAAGAAAGCTTTCTTATCTCTCTTTGCTGTTCTCTGGTACTCTGCATTCAGTTGGGTATATCTTTCCCTTTTTCCTTTACCTTTTGCTTCTCTTTTCTCAGCTATTTGTAAGGCCTCCTCAGACAACCACTTTGCCTATTTACATTTCCTTTCTTGGGGATGGTTTTGGTCATCACTTCCTGTACAATGTTAAGATGATGGTACCAGTTTACCTCTTACCTATAGTGGTAAGTTTTCCTATAATATTTCCTAAATAACATGTTGATACTCTTGGACTATTAATTTTATCAATGGGAAATCTTATGGTACTTTTCTTTTTCTTTTGTTTTCTATAAACTTTATTGAGGTATTACTATAATAATTTCCTAATTGTGATTTTACTAATTATAACATTAATTTCTCTTATTTTCCTTAGTTCAGTTCAGTCACTCAGTCATGTCCAACTCTTTGCGACCCCATGAATCGCAGCACGCCAGGCCTCCCTATCCATCACCAACTCCCAGAGTTCACTCAGACTCACGTCCATAGAGTCAGTGATGCCATCCAGCCATCTCATCCTCTGTCATCCCCTTCTCCTCCTGCCCCCAATCCCTCCCAGCATCAGAGTCATTTCCAATGAGTCAACTCTTCGCATGAGGTGGCCAAAGTACTGGAGTTTCAGCTTTAGCATCATTCCTTCCAAAGAAATCCCAGGGCTGATCTCCTTCAGAATGGACTGGTTGGATCTCCTTGCAGTCTAAGGGACTCTCAAGAGTCTTCTCCAACACCACAGTTCAAAAGCATCAATTCTTCTTATTTTCCTAGGGATGCCATTGTAGTTGTTGTTTTTCAGTTGCGCAGTCATGTCCAACTCTTTGCAGCCCCATGGACTGCAGCATGCCAGGCCTTCCTGTCCCTCACCATTTCCTGGAATTTGCTCAAGTTCACATTCATTGCATCAGTGATGCCATCCAGCCATCTCATCCCTTCATGCCCTCTTCTCCTTCTGTCCTCAATCTTTCCCAGCATCAGGGACTCTTCCAATGAGTCTATTTGCCTCAGATGACCAAAATACTGGAGCTTCAGCATCCTTCCAGTGAATATTCAGGGTTGATCTCCCTTAAGATTGACTGGTTTGATCTCCTCGCTGTCCAGGGGATTTTCAGGAGTCTTCTCTAGCACCACAGTCCAAAGGCATCAATTCCTTGGCATTCTGCCTTCTTTACAGTCCAGCTCTCACAACTGTACGTGATCACTGTGAAGACCATAGCTTCACTATACAGACCTGTGTCAGCAGAGTAATGTCTCTGCTTTTCAGTACACTGCCTAGGTTTGTCATATCTTTCCTGCAAGAAGCAGCCATCTTCTGATTTCATGACTGCAGTCACGGTCCACAGTGATTTTGGAGCCCAAGAAGAGAAAATCTATCACTACTTCCACCTTCCCCCCTCTATTTGCCGTGAAGTAATGTGGCCAGATTCCATGATCTTAGTTTTTTCTAATATTTAGTCTTAAGCCGGCTCTTTCACTCTCATCCTTCACCCTCATTAAGGGGTTCTTTAGTTCCTCTTCCTTTTCTGCCAGAGTAGTATTAGTGATTAGAGTGGTATCATCCGCATATCTGTGGTTGTTGTTTATCCCACCTGTCTTGATTCCAGCTTGTAACTCATCCAGCCCGGAATTTCTCATCATGCACTCAGCATATAGGTTAAACAAATAGGGTGACAGCAGACAGCCCTGTCATACTCCTTTCTTGATCTTGAGCCAGTCAGTTGTTCCATACAGTGTTCTAACTGTTGTTTTCTGACTCACATACAGGTTTCTCAGGAGACAGGTAAGATGGTCTGGTATTCCCATCTCTCTAAGAGCTTTGCACAGTTTGTCATGATCCACAAACTAATAGATACCTTAAAACAACAGAAACATATTGTCCCACAGTTAGAGACTACGAGTTTGAAATGAAGGTGTCAGCAAGGTCTGGCGCTCTCTGAACCCTATAGGGGAGAATGCTTCCTTGCTGCTTCTAGCTTCTGGTATTGGCCAGTAATCTTTGGTATTCCATGGCTTATAACTATATCATGCCACTCTCTGCCTCTGTCATCACATGGTCATCTTCTCCTTGTGTGTGTCTCTCCTTTTGTGAAGATATCAAAAATGTTCAGTTAAGGCTATTTTATGTTCAATAGCCTTATGTTCAGTGTTCAATCCAGCCTATTTTGATAGGACCTCTTGTTAATTTATTATCAGTTCAGTTCAGTTCAGTTCAGATGCACAGTCGTGTCCGACTCTTTGAACCCCATGAATCGCAGTACGCCAGGCCTCCCTGTCCATCACCAACTCCCAGAGTTCACTCAGACTCACGTCCATTGAGTCCATGATGCCATCCAGCCATCTCATCCTCGGTCATCCCTTTCTCCTCCTGCCCCCAATCCCTCCCAGCATCAGGGTCTTTTCCAATGAGTCAACTCTTCGCATAAGGTGCCCAAAGTACTGGAGCTTCAGTTTTAGCATCATTCCTTCCAAAGAAATCCCAGGGTTGATCTCCTTCAGAATGGACTGGTTGGATCTCCTTGCAGTCCAAGGGACTTTCAAGAGTCTTCTCCAACACCACAGTTCAAAAGCATCAATTCTTCTGCGCTCAGCCTTCTTCACAGTCCAACTCTCACATCCATACATGACCACAGGAAAAACCATAGCCTTGACTAGACGGACCTTAGTCGGCAAAGTAATGTCTCTGCTTTTGAATATACTATCTAGGTTGGTCATAACTTTTCTTCCAAGGAGTAAGCGTCTTTTAATTTCATGGCTGCAGTCACCATCTGCAGTGATTTTGGAGCCCAAAAAAACAAAGTCTGACACTGTTTCTACTGTTTCCCCATCTATTTCCCATGAAGTGATGGG
>SJXQ01005518.1:701646-771796 GCA_006408695.1 Aepyceros melampus | reverse complement strand
GGAAACAGTGGAAACAGTGTCAGACTTTATTTTTCTGGACTCCAAAATCACTGCAGATGGTGACTGCAGCCATGAAATTCAAAGACGCTTACTCCTTGGAAGGAAAGTCATGACCAACCTAGATAGCGTATTTGAAAGCAGAAGATTACTTTGCCAACAAAGGTCCGTCTAGTCAAAACTGTGGTTTTTCCAGTGGTCATGTATGGATGAGTTGGACTGTGAAGAAAGCTGAATGCTGAAGAATCAATGCTTTTGAACTATGGTGTTGGAGAAGACTCTTGAGAGTCCCTTGGACTGCAAGGAGATCCAACCAGTCCATTCTGAAGGAGATCAGCCCTGGGATTTCTTTGGAAGGACTGATGCTAAAGCTGAAACTGCAAAACTTTGGCCACCTCATGCGAAGAGTTGACTCATTGGAAAAGACCTTGATGCTGGGAGGGATTGGGGGCAGGAGGAGAAGGGGATGACAGAGGATGAGATGGCTGGATGGCATCACCGACTCGATGGACGTGAGTTTTGGTGAACTCCGGGAGTTGGTGATGGACAGGGAGGCCTGGAGTGCTGCGATTCATGGGTTCGCAAAGAGTCGGATACGACTGAGCAACTGAACTGAACTGACCATTTAAACAAGTGTCAGAACAACTTTCCTTACCATCTGATATACAAGAATTATCTGATGGGCCCTTATCTTATAGAACTAGTCAGTCTTTCTTGAAGCCACAATTAAAATCCATAATCCAAAAATTGGAAAATTAGAATGACTTTAAAGATCATTTAGCTGACATAATATTGGAAGAAATCTCCTTTACAAAAACAGCCTTGAGCTCTTGTTTATAAAACATTTACTACCTTATAAAGAGGTTTGTTTAATTTTTGTGCAGTTCTAAATATTATATATTTTTATGTTTAACCAAAGTTTTGTCCCATTCCTCTATTCACTGACCTGAATTCTGACCTTTAAATTCACAAAGAATAAGTCAGTCACTTTCCACATGATAGCCACTTAACTGTAGAAACAACTGCATAGCCCATGCTAAGCAGTTCCTTTAGAGGAAAAAATTCTATAAATACTCCTTAGGCAATGTGGCTTCTAGATCTTTCTTTGCCCTTGTCACCCTCCTGAGATTTTACTGTAGCTGCTTAAGGTAAGGTGAAGTTGTGTCGTGTCTGACTCTTTGCAACCCCACAGACTATAGCCTACCAGGCTCTTCCATCTATGGGATTTTCCAGGCAAGAGTACTGAAGTGGGTTGCCATTTCGTTCTCCAAAGGATCTTCCTGACCCAAGGATCAAACCCACGTCTTGTGCATTGTAGGCAGATGCTTTACTGTCTGAGCCACCAGGGAAGTCCCTTAATCTAGCTGCTTAATCCTCTTAAATGTTGCCCCATAATAACTCACTGAACTTTGAACGTGTTTTGGTCAGCGCAGAGGACCTCTAACTACCCAGGTCTTCTTTTGCTGCAGCTGAAAGTGACATCAGGCCTCTGAATCAGTGACATTAGGTTCTTTCATTAGAAAAACTCATGGTCTTCTTTATGTTTTACTGATTATTAAGCCAGATTTCTTTCATTCCTAATTACAGACTTAATTTTAACCTTGAATTTAGGATGTTATATTTGTTATCAATTTAAATGCTATTAAATTTCCATCCATTTCATGATTCTGCTGTGATATTTTTGGATGGTAAGCCAAAGACTGAATGTACTAGCAACAGTAAGATTCATGTATTATCTGCAAACTTGATAAATATGTTTGTTCTGCATTCATTCTCAATTATTGATAAAAATATTGAGCAAGGCATTGAG
This sequence comes from Aepyceros melampus, assembly GCA_006408695.1. NCBI lineage: Eukaryota > Metazoa > Chordata > Mammalia > Artiodactyla > Bovidae > Aepyceros > Aepyceros melampus. The sequence continues at coordinate 769,989 of SJXQ01005518.1, read as the reverse complement.
CCCTGAGCCTCATCTCTTACCTCCCTTCAGTCAGTGTTTTTTGATGAAATCACAAGTAAGTTTTAAATACTGGTTCTGCCCTTGGATAACTTTGTAGTCCTGAGGCGTTTATTTCACCCCTCCAAGCCTCAGTTTCCTAATTACAAAATTAGACTAATAATAATAGTATTTGCTTTGATATGGCTTGATATGGCAAGTTGGCTTGATATGGCACTTAAATGAGAAAATATCTGGAAATGCTTAAGCTAAAAACTCAAAATTATTTTTTCATACTGAAATAATAGTTTCAAAGTTGATCAGAAAAAAGATTTCACATATTGCTTAGAGCAGAAAATGTGAGCAATGTATTTTGTTCTTCACATTTTTTCTTTCATTTATGTTTTTCATCAGCAGGAAAAATGCTTATTAGCTTGACTGTGGATGGAGAATTTCTATATTGGATCTCCAAAGTAGAGGACAGCACACAGATTTATCAAGCAAAGAAAAGAAATGGGGCCATCCTCTCCCAGGTGGAAGCCCCAAGGAGTAAGCATATTTTGGTTTACAGTTCAGTTCTACAGCCTTTTCCAGGTAGGAAAGTCACATTTTTTATAAGCTTGTTCTCCCAGTTTAGGGTCAGGAAAATCTCATAATGTCTCCTCCTCCAGGGCAGTCCTTCCAGCTCATCATTGTGCTCTCAGCATTGCTGCAAAGGGTCAGGGTTTGGTGCACACTGCAATTGCTATTTGCTCTGGGTCACAGTTTATCTCTATGTGTACTCATGGCGTGGGCTGTGGCAGGCCACTTTAAATGTGGGAAATCCTTGTCCTGTCAATCTCTCTGTTCTCTTTCTCTTCTCAGTCATATAACTTCCCTTCTTTTTGTCTTGTGTCTCCCCGACGGTATTTTAGACTTTCCAGTGGTGTCAAAAGGCTTTGCATTTAATTTCAGGTCTTTTTCAAGGTGAAATGACTTATGTATTATAGTATTATATATGTCAACTATTTTACGTGTGTACATGTGTGCTACTATTTTTATTGTTTCTCTCTTGCTTATTTCATGTGTCACTCATGAAGTTTTCTAGTGTTGTACTCCTAAATCTATTTTCCCCACAAACCTTTTGGATTTTGTTTAATGCAATGACTTTTAGGAATGTATGTATCCTATTATGGTGGAACTGACTATATTTTTTGCTGAGAGTCATAACAAAAAATGTTTGAAATATAAAAACCAACCAACCAAAAACAAAAACAGCATCACATAGCCTTATGGGTGACATTAAACCTAAAGTGGTTTTCTCAAGTTCTCTCTTCCATTAAAGTCGCAATGTCATTCTAAATTCAGTATAATTCCCTCTTAGAGATGGACAGAAATGAATAAAAGAAACTCTCTTTGCTTAAATGTATTGTTATAAAATATGTAAGTTATATAGTATGAAAAATGGGAGAATTTATAAATAAGCTGAATGTATATTTTGGTAAATAATTCATTAAGAGATTCAAAAGGCACATGCAATATCTGGCTGAGGTTGAGCACACAGGCGTATTTGTAGAATGAAAGTCCTAAAGGTGATATCAGTTTTCATCACAGGAGTTTATTGAAAAAATGTGATTGATAGAATACTCTCATTACTTCCTTCAAATAAAAAGGGGTCCATTTTGCTACTGTCTAGGTACATAATTAGGGCTTCCCTGGTGGCTCAGTGGTAAAGACTCTACCTGCAATGCAGGAGACCCCAGTTTGATCCCTGGGTTGGGAAGATCCCCTGGAGGAGGGCATGGCAATCTACTCCAGTACTCTTGCCTGGAGAATCTCATGAACAGAGGAGTCTGGCGAGCTACAAGCCATAGGGTCACACAACTGAATTGACTAAGCCGCAGCAGGTACATAATTAAGCGTACTTTAGCTCCATCTGCTGGAAATTGTAAGCAATTACCAGTTACTTTGCTCTCTTTTCCCCAGGCATTCATCATCTTCAAAATACATGGAAAAAAAAAAAAGTGTCTTTCTGTCCAGAATAACATTTCCAATATATCATACCTTTTCAGTTAAATAAAAACGAAATGCAACATTATCCTTGATGTTAGATAAATCTGCTATTTCTCTCTTATCCATATGTGTGTATATATTTAATAATTTTTATTATTATTTTAGATAGAGCATTTCTGTCTCTAGCTTCTGATATTGCAGAGCCAACTATACTTAACACTACTAATACCAGCCTCACAATCAGATTACCCCCCACCCGGACAAAACTCACATGGGATGGCATCATGAGTCCCACTCCCACATACTTGATTTATATAAAGAAGTAATTGACATGAAGAACAGCTCTGAACTGAGAGATAAAATGCTGGTAAGGCTGAAGCTAGTTGTCTTGTCTTTTTCCAAGATGCCCTATTTTGATATAAAATCCTCAGCCGAAGTATTTTCTGTATAATGTTCTGAAATGCTGTTACTCTGATTTTTAGAGCTGAATCATCAAACCATTCTGGATTCTAGTCTCTTGCCTAGGAGTAAGTTAAGCTCTAAGGAAGTACATTAGCTCTAACCAATGGTAAATTGCCTTATAGTAACTGTTCCCTGAGTGTCCTAAAAGAGCTGGGTTTGTTGCCCGTCTAATTTTATCTAATTATACCCAGAAAGTGATAGAGACCTATTTTTGTGGCCATCCCAACAGATTGAAGGGTAAGAAGTAAATTGGACAGAAAGAACATTATTGTGTACCTCTCTTCCATCGTATATAGCTAATATACAAACTGTACATTATGTTTTTATTTTCTATTTGTTGTGAAATGTGCGATCAGGCAGGGACTACCTTTTTATCCATCATTGTATTCCTAGTACCTAGCATAATACTTGCCATTGTATAGGCATTTACTAGGTATTTCTTGAATGAATGAATGGACACAATTCATTCCATCACTGATCCATGATGGAATCCAGTGATTCCATCACTGATATTCCAATTCCATGTGATGGAATCATGTGTTTCTAGTATTTTTCTTTGTACTTATATTTTGATCAAGTCAAAAGGTGAAATGGCCATCATCTATTGGAGGTAACAAGCACTGTACACTTTGACAGAAAGTACATCTGATTCTTGTTACTTCATTTGTCTATTTTTTAAAATATAGTATTTATTTTTGAATTTTGTCCATTTTAATCTTCCTTTACACATTTCTAAAAGGAGTTGTTTCAGAGACAGATTAGATCATTTGGCTGACTAAGATTGGGCTTCTGGCATTGGCATTTCTCTTATTAGAGCTAATCTATCATTTTGGCTTCACAGTGATTAACATGGATCAAAGGCAGTGAGTGGTTTCAACCTTGATGGTTCACTGGAGTTTTTAAAGTCTCTGAGCACAAGCTTAACCTAAGACTAATGTGATCAGATCGCCAGGTGTGGGATTCAGGCCTCAGTGTTTCCTTAAAGTTCCCCAGATGATTACAAAGTATAACCAAAATTGAGACCCATGGGTCTAAGGAAAGACTTTTCAGTTTCATAAGCTTTATTTCTAAGAATGATTAGGTAAGGTAGCTTACTGTATTCACTTATGTGTCCCATCCTCATAATACCTTCCTGCTGAAGGTATTTCTAATGCAAGGCTAATAAGACAGTTTTGTCCTCTGGGAATTTAACATCCTACATGAAATAATTAAGTCACAATTGACTGAGGGCTGCCAGTCATTTGGCATTTATTCCTTGAAACATTAAACAACTCAGATCTGGGCTGACTAAGACAATGAAGACCGTCAGTCATGATCCAAGATTTAAAAATAAATTAAAAATTTTGAGTCCTTTCCTTTTTCTCTTTTTGATTAAATAATGTCTCCACATTTGTACAAAAAATAAGAATAAGATATTGATTTTTTAAAAATTAATTACAGGAATTTCAGGGGAGTATAGCCCTTATTGAAGGTTTACAACCATTTTCAACGTATATGATACAGATAGCTGTAAAGAATTATTATTCAGATCCTTTGGAACAAATACCTCTGGGAAAAGAGATTTGGGGAAAAACTAAAAGTGGAGGTGAGTTATGGGCATGGTGTGGGTTTCTAGAGTGGGATTTTGCCATTAATGTGATGTGTGAGCCTATATTCGGTTTTTATCTGGATGTTAAGAAATCTTTCTTATGTGAGTTTTTTTTTAAGCTTAGTAAGAAAATGTGTTTGTAGAAGAATATTCTGATGACATCCTTACTCTAACACCAGAAGATGATGGATAATATTCCATCAAAATGAAAAGCAACTATAGCAAAACAGCATAACCAATTCTGTGTTGCTGGAAACACATTCCTTGGTCTCACCACACAGTGTCACTCTCTTCTTGTATATTTATAATCTCTGTACACGTGGTGAGACCCAGGAAAGTCAAACTTTTTCTCTATGTGAATTTTTAATAAATTTTGTTTATTTTTTAATTGAAGTTGTAATTTAGTTGCTTTACAGAATTTTGTTGTTTTCTGTCAAGCCTCAACATGAATCAGCCATAGGTCTCTGTGAATTTTACCAAGGGCTACTGAGATGCAAAGTTATGTAACCTCATTGCCTTAAGGAAAATGGATTTAGAGCCTGAAAATGTGTTGAAGGGGGGACGATTATTATGAGGAAATGCCATTTCTTTCACCTGTCTGCGATGGCTTTCACAAAACTCACCAGAATTGGCCAGATCCTCGAGCTGAAGTCAGAGAATGATTTAGTCATTAGTCAAAAATAAGCGAGAGCCTTTCAGGCAGCCTGGTAACCTACCGTTATATAAGAGGCTGGCTTTCCCTTGGAACATCTGTCATTCATTCTGCTCACATGATATGCTTATTCCTCAACCAAGACGCTATGACTTCTTTCCATCCTTCAGTGCTGTTGCAACGTCGCTTATTGTGTGCTGCTATTTATTTCAGTACCAGAGGCAGTTTGGCTCATTAACACAACCGTGCAGTCAGACACCAGCCTCGTTATATCCTGGAGGGAATCTCACAAGCCTAACGGACCGAGAGAGTCCGTCCGCTATCAGGTGGCAATCTCTCATCTGGCTCCCATTCCAGAGATTCCACTAAGGCAAAGTGAATATCCAGATGGAAGTCTCTCTCTCCTCGTTACTAGACTGTCTGGTGGAAAACTCTATGTGTTAAAGGTACGGCCAGTGGATTGGGTACTTTAAATACCACTCTCGAGAGCAAGGTTCAAGAAAGGTTAAGTAATTGTTCTTTTTTACTAAAAGGTTCTGGCCTGCCATCCCGAGGAAATGTGGTGTGTGGAGAGTCACCCTGTCACTGTGGAAACATTTGACTCGCCAGAGAAACCTTATGCCTTTCTTCCAGCGAACACTAGTTTGCAGTTACATTGGAATGCTCCATCAAATGTTACCTCATCAGATTTTGGTTTGAACTCCAAAAGGTACATCTCAACATACAATTTTAATGCAAATCTTTGTTTTATGCTATAGAATAAATTAAAAGGCTTTTTTCAAAAGATATCTTGAAGGCATTCACTTGTATTAAATGAGTGATATATTTGACAACATTCATTGATTCAGGTTTTTCAGATAGACGTGGTAAGCTATCTAGACTGATTTCTGATGGAAAAAATTCCCAGAGAGATTAATTTGCTCTTAAAAGACTCCACATAAAAGCATATAAATTACAGTTTTACTGATTTCATAATGTTTTACTTACTTTAGTTAGATGTTATCAGCATGGTTCTCTGGTTTGAAGTCCATAGCAGTTTGTTTTATTCTGTGGGGAAAAAAATGGAAAAAAATGAACAAACATAAACCTAAAACCTGTTTATAAGTGTTCTTTCAACCATTTAAGGACAGTATAGCAACAGGAAAGAAGTAAATGATAAACTAGTTTATTCTAAAGTAGTTGGATCTTGGCTTGTAAACTTTAAATAGTTCCTCATTCAAAAATCTTCATGCATTAACCAATGTAAAGATATCCACTGAATTTAAGCATCAATTAATCTAATTAATTCACTTCTAAGGAAAATCTACATTGATTTTTATACTGATACACTTAATAGATTATTAAGTTTTATAATTGTGACATTAACTATATATTTGTGTGTCCATATTTGTAAAGACTTATTAGGAGTGTTTTGTAAAAACAAATCAGTATGGTCATGACATCACTTTTCTTTAAAAATGAAGTTGCTTCCCAGAGGTTTTAAAATTTTACTATATAAAATATTTTTTAGAATCTTGTGCTTTTAGGTAAAAACTATGAAAAATAAGCAACAGCAGTGATAAGTTGCTCTAAGTATTAAGTTGATAAGACCAAAGACCATAGTTTAATTAGATTTTTTCCACTAAGCATGTTTATGATGAGTTGTTACCTATTTAGAAAATAGTCATTTCATAAAAATTCAGTTTTAAATTGGAGAAATGAAGGACCATCTTTTTGGGGGACATCTATTTAAGTAAGAGACATTACTTTGCCAACAAAGGTCCATCTAGTCAAGGCTGTGGTTTTTCCAGTGGTCATGTATGGATGTAAGTGTTGGACTGTGAAGAAAGCTGAGCACTGAAGAATTGATGCTTTTGAACTGTGATGTTGGAGAAGACTCTTGAGAGCCCCTTGGACTGCAAGGAGAGCTAACCAGTCCATCCTAAAGGAGATCAGTCCTGGGTGTTCATTGGAAGGACTGATGCTGAAGCTGAAACTGCAATACTTTGGCCACCTCATGCGAAGAGTTGACTCATTGGAAAAGACCTTGATGCTGGGAGGGATTGGGGGCAGGAGGAGAAGGGGATGACAGAGGATGAGATGGCTGGATGGCATCACCGACTTGATGGACATGAGTTTAAGTAAACTCTGGGAGTTGGTGATGGACAGGGAGGCCTGGCGTGCTGTGATTCATGGGGTCGCAGAGTTGGACACGACTGAGCAACTGAACTGAAGTGAACTGAATGCGGTTCAGCTTGAAGTCAAGGGGAGGGATGTAAAATTCATTGCCCATATCAAAGGTGTGAACTGAGGAAGGACCTTAGAGGTGATTCCAGCCTCTCGTGTTACTGATGAGAGGCTAGAGACTCAGGCAGGTGGCCCAGTGAGTCAGATTCACGGCTGGGCAGGGGAGGACCCTCTGCCTCATCGCTGACTCATTGCTGCAGAGGCTTTCCTTAGTCCATCTGCAGAAGGAACATGAGTCCTCACCACCCACCCCACTTCTTAAAGTTTAGGAGAAGGGCAGCAGACAGGGGCCACCTGGTTCTGTCCTCATGAGTTTCATATGATGCTTTTGTTTCAAGACCTCCTCTACCCTTGCTCAGAACAGGTTTTTAGATAGACCACTTGAGAAATCATGAAGCTGAAAATGTAAGATGGTAATTTCTACATGCATGATCACCTATAAGTACTAATGTAGAAGGCTGTGTTCTGAGAGGGTTGATGATGACATCTAGTTGGGAGGTCTACTTCTATTGAGAAAGTTGAACCTACCTCATCATGATAGAAAGTTAGGAATAGTCTTGTAACTCCACACCGAAGCTCTGAGGGGTGAGTGACAAAGGTGAATATGCATATTTTAATTAATTTTTTTGTTCCTTTCCACCTCCGCCCTTCTCCTTTCTGAAAAAGGAGAAAAAGATAAACTTCCAGTCTTCACCTTTTCCTTACATGGAAAAATGAGAGTCTTAGAGCACAAGGGATAAATTTTTATCTTGGTCTTTAGATTTCATAAATTCTTTATTATAATAATGCATAGAAAAAGAACACATTCAAGATTGAGGAGAAATAATTTTGCTTTGGTAAATTTTTTTCATGAAAATTCATTAAAATGGTCTTTTTCTCAGCTGTCCAGGGGAATCCCTACCAGAACTGGACATTTCTGAAATTTCTGTCTCTGAGACATCATAGTCTGCACCATTTCCCCTACACCCTTGCTCAATAATTTGGAAATCCTCTCTGATAGCCTTCCCCTCTGCACTTGGTCTCTGATGAATCAAGATCCCAACTCCCTTGTGATCTGCTGGGGTAGCCCATGGCATCTCTACAAGTTAGCGGTCCGCCCAGAACATTCATTGCTGTGATGAGGTCAATATCCCATAGTTTTCCAGAAAAACTCTTGGCCAAATATCTCCCTGACATTCCAAGGAGTTCTTATGGTTTCTGAGTGGTGTGGAATGTTGGGCCATTTAGACTACTCACTGAAGAAGGCATTAAGGAGGCAGGACCAAAAAGGGCTAAAATGTTTCAGCCAGGACTCAACCTCTCCCTTCCTCCTTCCCCTTCCCCCCTCAGAAGGTTCAGAATAAATATTATTCTGCATCTGCATCTATTTCTTAGGCTGTATGAATCAGTGGGACTGAGACATCTATGAGTGTAACAGGCAATGTTTCTGACATCAGCATTTTGGTTTTTCTTTTCGTTCCTTCTGTTCCTCTTTCTGTATGTAATAAGGTGATCTACTTCCTGAAGGTGCTATAGTGATTATTTCTAACTGAATAGAAAAATAATATAAAGTACCCATCCAAAGAAATAGTGTGACCTTGTGAATGCTAAATGAAAAAGGAGATGTAAAGTAAGGTTTATTTATGGAAACTGATCTTCTTAGGAAACTGTACTGGGGAAAATACATGAAGAACCCTTGACAGAATGCCATATCCTCTGTCTTCTCTTATTTATATGTTGAAAAAAGTCATCATTTTCATATAAGATATTAAGGATCTTATATCTTATTTAAAATACACAGATATTTAAAAATACACAGATTCTTTAAAAAGCAGTGCTTCAGAGAAGGAATTTTAATATAGCTCTAATTATAGACCCAGTGAAATGAAAGTAACATTTCCTATACTTAACTTCTAACCTTGCTACTTAGTGATTGGGTGACAATAGACAAAGATTTCCCTCTTTTAGGGAACTAGGCTTCCTATGTAGAAAAATAAGGAATGTTGCTTAGATGCCTGAAGAGGGTTTGGGGAGGAAAACCTAAATGTTTTCATTTATAAGTCATTGTGGACTTCTTCAGTATGTGAAATATTGTGAAAATATGTGAAAATATTACTACTTTGAAATCAGCAAATGTGTGGAATTGAAAATATCACAGTTTTAATCCATCGTTTTCCTTAAGCTATGAATTTGCATCCTTAGCCATCCTGATTTGATAAAGAGGCCTATGATTAGGGATACCAAGAAGCCAAACAATCCTCCCGATGATAAACAGTCAGAGGTGCACGTCTCACCTTGGACTTATCCTCGGGACCATCATTCAAGTAACTTCATTTCAGTTCAGTCGCTCAGTCATGTCCTACTCTTTGCGACCCCATGAATCACAGCACGCCAGGCCTCCCTGTCCATCACCAACTCCTGGAGTTCACTCAAACTAGCGTCCATCGAGTCAGTGATGCCATTCAGCCATCTCATCCTCTGTCATCCCCTTCTCCTCCTGCCCCCAATCCCTCCCAGCATCAGAGTCTTTTCCAATGAGTCAACTCTTCGCATCAGGTGGCAAAGTACTGGAGTTTCAGCTTTAGCATCATTCCTTCCAAAGACATCCCAGGGCTGATCTCCTTCAGAATGGACTGGTTGGATCTCCTTGCAGTCCAAGGGACTCTCAAGAGTCTTCTCCAACACCACAGTTCAAAAGCATCAATTCTTCGGCACTCAGCCTTCTTCACAGTCCAACTCTCACATCCATACATGACCACTGGAAAAACCAGAGCCTTGACTAGATGGACCTTAGTCGGCAAAGTAATGTCCCTGCTTTTGAATACTTACAGCTTGTCATAAAAAATAAAATTTCTGTTGGTGGAAGGGGATACTATCTGGGACCCGGCACTCATAAAGAAGCTCTTATTTTAGTATAAACTTTAAGCTTTAATGCTTGCTACAGGCTTTTGAATTTCTATGTTTAAGAAGTTTTTCTTAAAGAAACAAAAATCTTAATTGAGACATCTTTTCCTAGTGGAAGCACAATGAGTTTTACCATGTTAAAGCTTCGTGCAGCCAAGGTCCTGCTTATGTCTGCAACATCACAGACCTACAGCCTTATGCTTCCTATAATGTCCGAGTAGTGGTAGTGTACAGGACAGGAGCAAACAGCACCTCGCTTCCGGGAAGTTTTAAGACTAAAGGTGAGTACTAACATACTCAACACTTAGGAAACTCTGGACATTTCTCAATTCTTTTCTTATTGCTTACTTCACTAATCCTAGAGGTTGAGATTTTTCTTAAAAGAGTAAATTACTATCTTTAGAGCCTGACTAAAGAAATTGAAAAGAGGTAGGGGTTTCTTACAGGCAGTAATGAGATAACAGTCCTCTGGTTTTACAGGATCCTAAACTGGGAAAAATTATTTCACCTTTCATAATTCTGATTTTCTGTCTAGCTATGATATTTTGTAGTAAGAAGTAAATGAAAACAGTGTCACTGGGTGTTCAAATATTTACGTATAGACTACTACAACCAGATGTTAAAAATAAAAAATCTAACAAGTATGTTAAATTAACCAGTGTTTTAACAGCTATACGGCTTCCCTGGTGGCTCAGAGGTTAAAGCGTCTGCCTCCAATGCGGGAGACCCGGGTTCGATCCCTGGGTCGGGAAGATCCCCTGGAGAAGGAAATGGCAACCCACTCCAGTATTCTTGCTTGGAGAATCTCATGGACTGAGGAGCCTGGTGGGCTGCAGTCCATGGGCTCACAAAGAGTCGGACACGACTGAGTGACTTTACTTACTTACTTACTTACCATAACTCCAAGTTAATCCCTGTAAGAATCAGTGAAAAGTGCTCCAAATGTTACAATCATCTTTTTTTCCTTGCATCACTTATTTTATGTCAGGCTAAGATCTATTGTTACTCCTATCATAAATCTATCTAATCCATCGCTAATAAAAATCTGCAGGTACTCAAACATATGCACTCATATGAATGCATTTCTGAACATTTCTTTAATGTATTTGGCTTTTCTCTTAGTAAATGTGGTCTATAGAAAGATGTTATGCAGAATATTTTATACTTCTAACATATTAATCAAATTTTCTTTTGTTTCCAAAGCTGGAGTCCCAAGTAAACCAGGGATTCCAAAATTATTAGAAGGGAGTAAAAATTCAATACAGTGGGAAAAAGCTGATGATAATGGAAGCAGACTTATGTACTATATCCTTGAAATCAGGTATGTCTGTTTATAAAAGTGCTTTGTAAATTGCAAAGACCTAAGCAGTTGATTGTAAGGTATTATTGGATCAAAATTAACAATATTTATGAATGTGTATTTATAAGTAAACATAAGAGATCTTTAGTTTAAGGGCTTTGCATGCCTCATTACGTTCTTTGCACAATTCCTAGTGGTCAGCCTTGGCATTCAGTTACAAGGCAAATAGTCATTCTTCTCAGAAATCTGTAACAGCTTGTCAGGGGAAACAACTCAGTCTTTTGAGCATGTACCTAATATTTACTTGATATCGATTCTGTTTAAGAAGCTAAATTGATGTTTGATGTTAAATGATGGTATGTGTATAAATTTCTGAGACTGATTTGTTTTAGAAAGATGATAAGATCTAGTGAGAACTGACAACGAGCTGGTATATTTCAGAAGGTAAAGTCAAGTCAGGATCTGAAATGGTCTGTTGTGTATAGGCAACCCAGGATTCTCTCTCCATTTTCAAGGTTACAGTTTGTAGTGTGTTCCCAGGGACTAAAATTGTGCCTTCGATGAAAACCTGATGAACATATGCAACCTCAGATCCGGCCAGTATGGGGAGCTCTGTGAATCACAACTGGCTCAGATGAGCTGATTTCGTGCCAGCTTGAGGAGAGAATTCCAAATTCCACAGACACTCCCCTCACGGGACTATGAAGCCATCTTTTAAGAAGCTCCAAGGACAAAAGTCACTTCCATAATTATAGTCCTGGCAACTTGAGCTTTAGATCTATTTTTGCTTCATCTTGCTCTGGCATTCCCATAACCTTAAAAAAAAATTTCCTGCTCACACTAGAGAATTATGTTTGCTTATTTCTAACTGAAAACGGCTTGAAATTTCTGGTACTTTAAAAAAAAAATGCAGAGTGAAGAACATTTGACCTGCAGAACTGTCTTGGTGGTCTGTGACTGCAGTTATGTTCACCAACCAGGTCACACCATAGTCTTACTATCGCCTTGCTAGCAGCACTGTAGTGTATTGCCTTCAGTAACGTGTTTAGTGCCTAGCTCCATAGATACTCTGCATTTCCTCGCCCCTAAGTCTCTACTCTCAGGAGAGGGACTGTAGAATAATAGAAAGTGTCATCTATCTCAGAGGACCTCACAGTATCTCAGAATAGCTTCTTCGGTCAGGACATTTGTGTGTATTTGCTCATGGTGTACTGGTGGTCCAAGTGTATGCACTTGGGAGCTGAGTAGGTTGCATGAGTTTCCCAGGGCAGTTTCCCAGGGCACCCAGAACAAAGTACCACCAACTGGGTGGCTTAAAACAACAGATACATATTCTCTCACAGTTCTGGAGACTGGAAATCTTAAGTCAAGGTCTTGGCAGGATGGATTCCAGGGAAGCATCCTTCTTGCCTCTTCTCAGCTTTGGTGATGGGCCACAGTCCTTGGCTTTCCTTGGTTTCTGCATACATCTCTCCAGTCTCTGGCTCTCATCCCATGATGTTCTCCTTGTGTGTGTCTCTTCTTAAGACGGCACTGGTCATTGGATTTAGGGCCCACCCTAAACTAGGACCATCTCATCTTGGCTTAATTACATCTGAAAAGACTCTATTTCCAAGCAAGGTCACATTCAGAAGGTCTGGGTGGCATGAATTTTGAGGGGGATTAGCCAACCCAGTACATAGACTATTTAAAATCTTTGCTCTATTTCTTTTTTGAACTTAAGCTTTCTCATCTGTAAAATGAGATGATGATATCTACCTCTTCAGGTTGTTGTGAAGATTCAGTGAAATGATACAGCATATGAAAAGCCCCAGTTGTAAATAGAAGGTGCTCAACCAATATAAAAAGCCTTCCTTCTCTTCCTTAGTGGCCAATGTCTGTGAAGAGCCACTTTATACATTTTAAAATCTTATTTATTTTTAACTGAAGGATAATTGTTTTACCACTTTCAGTTCAGTTCAGTCGCTCAGTCGTGTCCGACTCTTTGCGACCCCATGAATCGCAGCACGCCAGGCCTCCCTGTCCATCACCAACTCCTGGAGTTCACTCAGACTCACGTCCATTGAGTCCGTGATGCCATCCAGCCATCTCATCCTCAGTCATCCCCTTCTCCTCCTGCCCCCAATCCCTCCCAGCATCAGAGTCTTTTCCAATGAGTCAACTCTTCGCATGAGGTGGCCAAAGTACTGGAGCTTCAGCTTTAGCATCATTTACCACTTTATACATGTTTCAAGATCTCTTTCTTTTGGATCAGAGTTGTTTGAGTTGAAAATTGAAATTGCCAGTTCCCAACATGAGGCTTCACACAATGCAGGACAAACACCGTCCATAGCTTTACTTAGGATGGTCCCAAGGACACTTAGCTGCTGGCCCCAGTTGTAACCCTTGCTGCTGTCTTGGTCCTCCTGATGTCCTAGCTCATCCTCTGTCTCCTGGAGGCTCAGCCTTGCTGCCCTTGGTGCTTTTGCAGGACAATCGTTCAGTTAGTGGGAGCAGAACTGGCTTCCATTATTTATCTTCAAGCTGACTGTGGGTTGGTACCATGCCCTAAAACTGCTGTGGTCTGGAAAGTTTCAGACCTTTTCAGACTTGAAAAGGTCATTGTCAGAAAAGACATAATGGGAAGGCCTTGAGCTTACCTTCAGTCTATGATTCTGTTAAAAGTCATTTTAGTATGTCTTTTGAACCCAGCTCTTGTTCTCCTCCCGTGTTTCATTAGGAAGGGTAGTGAGGACTGATACTGAGGTAGAGTGTAGGCTAATTGGAAGCAACGAGGCTCAGAATCTCAGATACAAGGATAATTTTGGTAGCCGAACTATTTTATTTTCCTTTTCAATTTTATGTTCTGTGTTTTATCCAGATATGGTATCAGTAAATGACAGATAGCACAAGAGACTGAAAATTAAGAAAAATTTAAAAATTCGCAGTTAAAAAGTATGAAATCATTGTCTTATGTGTTAGGAATTCTGAAGAAAGTTAGCACACTCCGATAGAAAGAAGAGGCTCTTCAGCTGTCTCTCAGCCATTGATTACTCGTCATTTTCCAGATGGGCTGAGTTGGTTGGCTCCAGGCATTGCTGGGATGACTTTATAAGACTCTGCTATGTTCTGTAGCCAAACCATGTGAGAGGAATGAGATCAAGGGCAAAGTGTGCAACAGGAGGTGTTCTGGAGTTCTGTCATTAAAATGATATATGAGCATCTAGAAATAACACATATATTGTCTTGTATATTTCCTATATTTATGATTCTGCCTTTTTTTTGCAGAAAGAGCACTTCAAATGATTCACGGAACCAGAATTTAACGTGGAAAATGGCATTTAATGGCTCATGTAATAGCATTTGCACATGGAAGTCCAAAAACCTGAAGGGGACATTTCAGTTCAGAGTAGTAGCTGTAAATAATCTGGGGTTTGGTGAATATAGTGGAATCAGTGAGGATATTATATTAGTTGGAGGTATGTTACATGTCTGTCTACATACTAACTTATTACACGAGGATTCAGAGATAAAGATAAACGTATTCTCAGCACTAGCAGTAATTGAGTGACTACATAACTTCCCCAAACTACCATAGAATCTATTGAACTATTCATTTTATGTGATGAGAGCTTCCTGAAACATCAATATCAACATGTCCTTTTTCTCCTCAGTAACCGTCAGTTGATCTTTAATGCCTACTGCATTAAGGCCATGCTCCTAGATGAAGTTCCAAGGTTGTTCGCAGTCTGGTTTTTATCCAGCCTTATTTTTCTGTTCCTGGTTCTCTAATCTGCTACACAACACACCTGAAACTCAACGTTGTCTCTTCCCCAATATCTACATCTTCCACTGGGTAGCCTGTTTTTGTTTATAATACATCATCTTTCTGATCACATAGGCTAGAAGTCTCAGTACCATGTTTGATTTTCCTCTCTATTCGGTCACCAAGTTCTGTTGACTTTATCGTCTTGATTTCTATCTACTAAGTTCCCTTCTTCCTCTTTCTACTTTGGCTTTCCTAACTTAAGCTACCACTTCTTGCCCGTGCTCTTGGCTTAACCCCACTGCTGACAGCTAATCCAGCTGAAGCACAAGCTGGATCACTGCACCGCTCTCTGAAAATCTTGAAATGGCTCTCCATTCACTGCCTTCAGAATCAAGTACAAACTTTTCTGCGACATTTAAGGCCTTCCATGACTTGCCCTCCAATTGTGGTTTCTCTTTCCCAATATTTATCCTTACGGCTATAGCCATACCAAACTGGTAAACAAACTTCCATGACACCATGTTCCCTCAGCTCAAATGCAGGCTTGCACCACCTACCACTTGCCCTTAACTGGGATTTTCTTTCTCTCACTTTGTCAACTGAAATTCTTCTCATCCATCAGTACCCACTGTGATGCTTAACTGACGCTCTTTAGACACACACAGCGCACTACTCTATGCAAAAGTGAAGTCATTCTTATTTGTATTATAGTTAGTTACCTGGAGAAGAGCTCCACAAACTTTTCTGAAAGAACCAAATAGTAAATATTTTAGGCTTTTCAGGCTACATTCAGTCTCTGTAGCATCTTTTTTTTTTTCTGATGATATTTTTAAAATGTAAAAATTATTCTTGGTTCACGAGTAGTACAAAATCAGGTTACTGTGGCCAGATGTGGCCTGCATGCCACAGTCTGCCACAGTCTGCCAAGCTCTGGTCCCCAAGTCTCTTCTCAGTGAAACTAAGAGCAGGTACCATGTTTTCTCCAGGTGGCGCTAGTGGCAAAGAACCCGCCTGCCAGTGCAGGCAATGTAAGAGATGTGGGTTTCATCCCTGGCTCGGGAAGATCCCTTGGAGGAGGGCATGTCAACCCACTCCAGTATTCTTGCCTCAAGAATCCCATGGACAGAGGAGCCTGGCGGTCTGCAGTACATAGGGTCCCGCAGAGTCAGACATGAGACAAAAGTGACTTAGCAAGCACACACACACACACACACACATCATGTTTTCATGTTTATATTCCTCAGTTCGATACTCACGGAATTAAATGTATATGAAGACGTTATAGAGGAAATAATGCTCCCAACATTATGATAAATGAAAGTTGAGACTTCTTTGTCCCAAATTCATTAGAAAGATTATTCATGTTTTATCAATCATTTTAAAGTAGAAGATAGGGTGGATTTATCCCAATGATATATTGGAAACCAGACCACTGGAAATGAAAAAAGAGGAAAAAAAACCCTTGACTTTGATTACTCACAGTGTAAATATACTGTCTCCATGGATGATTTCAAACTACTGATGGTTTAACTATTGGCTTGCAAAAATTCAGTAGGGGCTAACTTTGGCATATTCTGGCATAATACTGAGACAATCGAGTTTTACTCTTTGAATTATGTTCTTTTTCTCATTTATTTTATTAGATGGTTTTTGGATACCAGAAACAAGCTTTATACTTTCTATTATAATGGGAATATTTCTGGTTATTACAATCCCATTAATCTTTGGTAAGTATAATAGATTTAAAAATACATCAATAGGTATAAACTGCTTACTTGATCATATTAATTGATTTATCTGAGTTTAATTTATAGTAAAGTAAGTAAAGTCACTCAGTCGTGTCCGACTCTTTGTGAGCCCATGGACTGCAGCCCACCAGGCTCCTCAGTCCATGAGATTCTCCAAGCAAGAATACTGGAGTGGGTTGCCATTTCCTTCTCCAGGGGATCTTCCCGACCCAGGGATCGAACCCGGGTCTCCGGCATTGGAGGCAGACGCTTTAACCTCTGAGCCACCAGGGAAGTCAGTTATATCTGATTAATTTTCTACATGAAATAGATTCATGAAATTCACAATGTTACCTTTGGCTATGCTTCTATGACCACTAAACACTGTGAATTTTTTTTCTAATCTGGGGTAACCATTTTATGAAAAATATATCCATATTTATACTTCACAGTATTCTTTAGGTAAAACCACTTGCTAAGGCACCAACTTCTAGCCTTTTTAAAAACAGTATTACAGATTGGCTATATAACCAGTGTTTGTAACTTATAATTTGAAAAAAGTAAAAGAAAAATAACTCTGGGTATAAAAAAAGTGTGGGATTAAAGGGAGACCAGTGAAACCCTTGTTCAGGATAGTCTGGGTCTCCAGGCAGACAGCCTAGTTTAAAATGAACAGGGCCTCTTGCAGAAGATCCATTTCTGGCTTGTAGCATTCACTCTCACTTTTGGATGTCTGGTCTATTTGTTTCAAATCTCTGCTCATTTGTAAATAACCAGGAAAGTAGAGCAGTTTGGCTAGATTGATAGAAAGCTAGCTATTTCTCATCACTAATTTTATACTAATGTGTTAATCTTAAAAGTCTTTCTTTAAACATTTAATAATGAGAAAATACAGGAACAAGCCCCCAAAAGGTGATTAAACATTAGACCTATCAGGTTATCATACATCAGAGCTTCCCTGGTAGCTCAGTTGGTAAAGAATCTGCCTGCAATGCAGGAGACCCTGGTTCGATTCCTGGGTGGGGAAGATCTGCTGGAGAAGGGAGAGGCCACCGGCCTGGTATTCTTGGGCTTCCCTTGTGGCTCAGCTAGTAAAGAATCCGCCTGCAATGCAGGAGACCTGGGTTTGATCCCTGGGTTGGGAAGATCTCCTATAGAAGGAAAATGCTATCCAGTATTCTGGCCTGGAGAATTCCATGGATTATATAGTCCGTGGGGCCATAAAGAGTTGGACATGACTGAGAGACTTTCACTCTCCGGTTATCATAGTGGATCATACATCCTGCTTTACCCCCTTAATTCCATTATAGTCATTACTACTACTTTCTTTCAGTCTCCTAAAATGTCCTGATTTGGATTATACGGTACACAGTCACTCTGTCATTAATATATGAGCCTCTGACATGCTGAAGCATTACAAAAAAGACATGATATTTACCAGAAACCAACACTCAAGCATATAGTCAGGAAATTGGGGCTGCTTCTTTTTTTTTTAATAAATAGGGGAAAGTTTAAGGAAAAGTTACAAACATAAAGTTGAGCTCTCAGATAAAGAAAGGCAATATTTCACTCCATGTCCTAAATCTGTATTCTTTCCACAAACTGATTAGAGGCATAACTATTAGCATGTTGAAACTTGAATTGAGATTTCTTTTCAAACATTCCACACCAGACAATATATGGAATATATGATTCCTTCAGCTAACTTGGAAAGCTAAAAATTTCAACTGACCCTGCCAGGATTTTAACCTGTGGTTCCAGGGAGTCTAAGTACTGCACAGCTGATGTTTGTGCCACTAAGCCAGCCCCTCCAGAGTTACGCATATGACTGTAGTATATTTGGCAGTTGGCATATAGGCTTGACTATTGTCTGCTTTCCTACTGGGAAGGAGTATGCATGAAGGATCCTTCATCTGACCTTTGCCTGCCTACTTGTACATCACCACCATTGTCTAAACTCATGACTCTAGTGGATGGACATGAGATAATTTCAGACAACCTATTGTGCTTTCAAGACACTTCATGGATATCTGACTTTCTCAGGACTTACAGGTCTTTATTCTACGTGGAACTCATGCATTTTGAGTGGAGCTAAGCCGATTTGGCTCTTTTGTCTTAGGAGTAGTGCATGTGGTTTTACTGGTAGGATTGTGTGAGTACAGGAGGAAAGATTGAGTTATTCAAATAATGAAAATACCAATTGTTTAAAAATTTGAATTGTGCTGAGGGCTCTCATCAGTCATACTTATAAATTCAAAATTGAAACAAAGATTCTAAAATAAGCATCAACAGCCTACTCTTTGATGAGTGGTTATATCTACTGTGCAACATGAGCCTTACACTGGGAGCAAAGGGAAATGAACTGTAATGGTGTTCTGTGACAACCTAGAGGCGTGTGATGCGGAGTGGGAGGAGAGTTCAAGGGGGGGGGATATATGTATATTTATAGCTGATTCATGCTGTTGAATGACAGAAACCAACACATTATAAAGCAAGTATCCTCCAATTAAAAATAAATTTAAAAATATAATTGCTGACCTCAAGAGCTTGTCATTTAATGGGGGAGGTAAGACATATTGGTTTCCCTTGTGGCTCAGCTGGTAAAGAATCCACCTGTAATGTGGGAGACCTGGGTTTGATCCCTGGGTTGGGAAGATCCCCTGGAGAAGGGAAAGGCTACCCACCCCAGTATTCTGGCCTAGAGAATTCTGTGGACTGTGTAGTCCATGGGGTCACAAAGAGTTGTACATGACTGAGTGACTTTCACTTTCAAGATATATCCTGTGCAAAAAGTAAAATAATGAGAGATGTGTTAAATAGCAATAAAAGGAAGTAGTAAATGGAATGTAGAAGACAGTGACACAGCTATGCTGACTGATAGCCACAATTGGTCTTATAAATTCAGAGATATCAACAGAGGTGGCAGAGGTTTTGGATAGCATCCCTGAGGATATGGAGTCTTGAGCTGGGTCTTTAAAAATGAAGGACGGGCGATATGAGCATTTCAGGTTTAGAAAAATTACATTAGCATAGGTACTTAAGATCTTTTCCTGTGTGGTCCCTCAGATGGAATTTCACTTGCGTAAAACTCTTACCTGTTGGTGCAGAAGCTACTGTGAAATAAAGTTCAAATTTTAATCATCATCTCGCAAAGCATCCTTGTTGTTTTCAACTTTTGTGTCAATATTCTAGTATAGATGGGCAATCTTAATGACATAAATGTATTTTAATCTTTGAAAAATATAACATGTTTTATGGTTATAAAAATAATATTTGTCCATTGTATGAAGAAAACAATACAAATCACCCATGATTCCACAACTAGGGAGGACCACTGCTAACACTTGGTAGATTTCATTCTAATAATCTTTCTATATATGTGAGTATGTGTATTATGAAAAACAAGGAATATACACTGTGTACTCTGCATTTTAAAATAAAGCATGCTGTTATATAGAAGGCATCCTTTAGGTCTGCTGAGGAGAATAATCTGAATGTATCTGGATTCAAAAATGAATTTGTTCACTAATAACTATAATGCAAATTTGTTTTGGTTTATTTTGATTCTAGACTATGAGTGATTTTGTGAAATAGTTCTTATAGTAAGATACTTCCATGTGTTTATAACAGCAATTGGAAATATATTAAGATTTACACTGAGAAGTGAGATAAAATGTGATGTGGTATAAATTATATATTTTCATATGACTTTTTACCTGGATTTAGTTACTTTTTCTATTATGGGCCTATTTTTTCCAATCAAATTTGGTTATTCTATCAATAGTGTTGTTCAGTATAAACTTTAAAAATGTATTGTTAGCAGTATTTTCTAAAGAAAAAGAAAGCAATATTTTATTTGGTAAATTATGCTTTTTTTTCCTTGATAGTCTGGCATAGATTAAAGAATCAAAGTACTTCCAAGGAAGGGCTGACGGTTCTCATGAACGAAGACAAAGAATTGGCTGAACTTCGAAGTCTGGCCACTGGAGTAGGGCTGGCAAACGCCTGCTATGCGATACAGTATGTAGCCTGGGCTGGCATTACGGGACACCTAGATGAAAAGTGTGTGCGTGCTAAGTCGCTTCAGTCGTGTCGGACTCCGTGATCCTATTGTGGGCAACTCAAAAAGAGTGTCCATGAGTGCCACGTTGCCCAGGATTGTCCTGGTCTATGCTCATTTTTCTGGCATATTCAAAAATAACATCCCCTTTCATTCTCAAAGGTGACTTGGGATGGATGGCAAATTATGTTGTTATCCTATCCTAAGAAACATGAACAAAAATCAAATGTTTTCTAGTGTTTTAGCACATAATTTAAAAATATGTAAAACAAAGAGATAAATACTATGTGGAAGGGAGTAGATGGTAATATGGTTGATTCAACAAGAAGAGAAGGATTCTCTTGTGTGTGTGTGCTATAAGTAATTTTTTTTCTGTTTTCAGAAATTGTATGGTGATTGTCTACAAAACTTCTGTAAAATATATGAGGTTTTAACTTCCATTGTCATCATAATTTAAGACAATATTTAAATGCCTCATTTAAAAGACAGACAGTATATTATGCTCCATGCAAAAAGGATTATATATAGTCATACGCCTTGTTTCTAGGAATTTATTTAAAGACATAAGAACACAGGACTTGGAGTAGAAACAGAGGTGACCTAAATGTGCTTTTCAGAGATGACTTTTCCCTGAGAAGATATGCAACGTATCTGATTTTCAAGATTCTCTTTTAAAAGCTCAAAGCATTTTTAATGCTGGTGAATTTTCTCCTCATAATATTCCGAGTGAGAAACTTGACTTTCTAAAAGTTAATCTGATGGACAAGAAATGATGTTGCGGTCATAGTAAATTTTGTATTACATGAGAGATTAGGTGTATGAAGTAAAGTAAAAGCTTTGAGCTCATAAGCCCAGCTGTATTTATTACTAATTTGCAATAGCTTTTTATATGAACTGATAATTTTAACAAAACAAACTACAGTGAAAAAATTTGAGGCAATGCACTCACAGGCCTGTTATCAAAAGGAAGCTGCCTAGAAGTGAAGTAATCTACTCTGTCTGGGTTTCAGAAGGTGGAAGGAATATTCTAGAAGGTGGCATAGGACTGGAATAAGAAAGTAGACACCTCACCATGTCACATTGAAGCACTACAATGTTGCCAAGCCATGAGATTTCTCTTCCCTTTCTCCTCCTTTTTTACTCTCAAACACTAACACCCGCATCCACTTATAAACCATATGCATTTTGGGAGACCGAAAATAACGTTATTTTCCAGTACTCTTCCGACCCAAGAGGAGATTGAAAGTCTTCCTGCCTTCCCTCGGGAAAAACTGACTCTGCGTCTCTTGCTGGGAAGCGGGGCCTTTGGAGAAGTGTATGAAGGGACAGCGATAGACATCTTAGGAGTTGGAAGTGGAGAAACCAAGGTAGCTGTGAAGGTAATGTAGCTCTTTTAACTCCCCGGCTTGTTATGTCTGCATTACTGACGGACTTATTTAAATATAACAATGAGAAAAAAGGACTGATCTTGCCTGAAAAGATGACTAGGAGAAGGCAGAAGCCCATCCATGGCTACGGAAATCACAGCACTTTTTCCATTTCCTGCATAAGCTCTGTTATTAACAGTCACTTCTGAGGTTACTAATTCGCTAAGACCAGCAGAGAGTTTTTCCCTTCAGATACACTCTAAGAGAACTGCGGTGCTTGGTGCTAGAGCAGACAGTAAATATTTCAGACTTGCTAGCCAGATGGTGTCAGTTCTAGCTATGCAGCTCTGTCACTGCAGTGTGAAATCAGCCACAGTCAATATGTGAATGAATGGGTGTGGTTGTGTTCAGGTAAAACTTTATTTATAAAAATGGAAATTTTCATTTCCCATAATTTTCATGTGTTATGCAGTCCTCTTATTTTTTATAACTTTTTCCAATCATTTCAAAATGTAACAAGTTAATTATACCTCAATAAAACTGGAGAGATAAAAATGTAACATCTATCTTCAGATTATAACTGTACAAAAATAGCTGATAGGCTAGAATTGGTCCACAGGTTGTAGTTTGCTGACCCCTGTACTCCAAAATTGTCCATCATAGTGTATTCAAAAGGAAGTTAAAAGGAAGTGCTGGATATACTCTTGTATTTTTGTAAAACTTCCTTTTGATCAACAGATATGTATCTTTTATGTAATTGAGTAATATCCTGATTATTGTTTGTTAAGAATTTATTGCTTTGAGAAATTGTCAGAGAAGTTGAAAAATTCTCTCCATTTCCAGTTGATAGCATTTTAACATACTTTAATCTCAAGTGGTTTAAACGAGTGTTTCTTTTTCTTACATAACAAGATGACTTCTGGCTTTGGTATAGTACTCTGTCAAGCCAGAGCTAGTAATATCTGAAATTCTCTTGACTGTACGTGTGTGGTGCCTCATGGTTCCAAGATGGCTGCCAAAGAATCAAGCATCACATCTTCATTCAAGACATGGAAAGGGGGAAGGATAGTGTTAGATGTACATGTTCAGGAAAGTAAAAAATTTCCACACACCTCCTCAACAATTTACCCCTTAGATTTCATTGATCAGGACTGAGTCATATGACCATCCTTGTTTGCAAGACAGGCTGGGGAATTGGAGAACATAGTTTAGGATAAAGGTGGCTATTACAAAACGAAGGTTGTCTCCATTAACCTACTTAGCGCACAGAAATGTCTGCTGTACTGATTCCTGGCTTGTTTTATGTTGTGCAGACTTTGAAGAAGGGCTCCACAGACCAGGAGAAGATTGAATTCCTGAAGGAGGCCCATCTGATGAGGTATTAGGCAGTTCTGAAATACTTTTCCCTTGGTCTGGGTAGGAAGCTTTTACATATGGTTAGTGGATTTTTAACTTTCAAAATCAGCTGACATCACAGATTATGTTCAAAATAAGCATGGCTGAAATTTAAAAGGAAGTATGTCTGGAATTGGAGGAGCCTGGTGGGCTGCAGTTCGTGGGGTCGCTAAGAGTTGGACACAACTGAGCGACTTCACTTTCACTTTTCACTTTCATGCCTTGGAGAAGGAAATGGCAACCCACTCCAGTGTTCTTGCCTGGAGAATCCCAGGGACAGTGGAGTCTGGTGGGCTGCCGTCTATGGGGTCACACAGAGTCGGACACGACTGAAGCGACTTAGTAGCAGCAGCAGCAGCAGCATGTCGGAGTGACAAATACTCTGTAGAATAGATTTTTATGATGGATTCTCTGAGTCTGGGCACAGGCAGTCCTTAGACAATAGGTCTTCTTCTTTTTTTTTTTTTTTTTCTCCAATAAGAAGCATGTTTTGCAAGGGATTTCTGAGGCTGATAAGCTTTAAATATGCTTATGTTCTTCTAAATGTGTAATCATAAGTCAAGTAGACCAAGTAAGGGAGAGTTCTTTTAAGCACGGTGACATCAGTGAAAATATCCTTGGTCTTGGTAAACTTATCTTCAAGTTAGAGTTAGTTGATAGTAATGAAAACGACTCAGGTACATTTTAATAACCCTGAGGTGGTGGTCGACAGGGTCCCAGGTTGTGGGTTCTGACCATTAGACTGGGGCTTATTTGCTTTGACCTCTTGAGAAACAATTGTAGCCAAAACTGCGTGTCTGAAGTGTTTCTCTAAAAGGGAGAGAATTATTTCACATTTGTCATGACCAAAAATGTAGTGTTTTTTAAAATATCTTTTGAAGAAAGGCATTAGTTAAAGTTACTTCTTTTTCCCCCAAACATAAAATATTTGATATAAATGCCACTTCTGAAACTACCCCTATTCTATCCACGTGCCTTGGCCACTAGGGGTTGCAATATTACCTCTCTAAGGCAGGCATGAAAGAGGCTTTCATTTATTCAGTTCAGTTCAGTTCAGTCGCTCAGTCGTGTCCAACTCTTTGCGACCCCATGAATCGCAGCACGCCAGGCCTCCCTGTCCATCACCAAAAAGATCAGGGATTGGAAGGAAACCAGAGATAAAGATTTGCTGTTTCACAAAGGCCTTCACAAGACTTCTGTCGCTGACATGTCAACCTGCCTGTCTGTTTCCACCTTTTAGCAAGTTTAATCATCCCAACATTCTGAAGCAGCTTGGAGTTTGTCTGCTGAACGAACCCCAGTACATTATCCTGGAACTGATGGAAGGAGGAGACCTTCTTACCTATTTGCGTAAAGCCCGGATGACGCCGGTAGGAAATGGGGTCCACGTATTGGTTTGGTAACACAGCTGGCCTTTTAGTTCCTTCTTAATCTTCTTTTAAATTCAATAGACTGCAGTTTTGCCTGATGGTAGAAATTTAGAAGACTTCCATCAGAAAAATTCTTATATTTCCTTCATGTTGGATCACTCAAACTAGAACCCTGGGCTAATGTCTGGCCTTTTCTGGCTGATTGAGCCTGTTTTTAGTATCTAATGGAAAAATAGGTTCTCCCCCACCACCACGTTGCCAGAATCATGTTCTCTCAAGAACAGAGAATGTGTGGAGTTTCTGTGTACTTAATTTACCTGCCTTTATGTCACAGATTGAAATTTCCAGCCCTCATGTCTTTACCAAGTGCTAGGTTATATGTCCCTCCCCAGCTGACATTTTCCGTATGGATTTTCACAGGCATCTCAAAAACAGGTCTCTTGATGTCATGCATCCTCCTTCATGCCCCCTATCCAGTTCCTTACTTTCTCTTTCCCTACCATCATGCTAATAGGTCCTGTCTGCTCTGGGGTTCCTCTTACAATATGCAGCCCCAGTCCATCCTCCCCATCTCCCCCGGGGCCGAGAGCACAGGTGGTCGCTGGAAATCCTGAGGCCTGTGTGTTGAATCAGGCTCGGGGGCGGGCCGGTGTCTCAGCTCCTATGGAATTTGTTTTAGGTCTCAGATGAGAAACACCTGAGACAAAACAAGTAACTAACATTTAAATCTGTAGTTTTAAAAATTCTGTTTTTTATTTCTATCAAAGTACATGTGCGTGCATACATGCTAAGTTGCTTCAGTTGTGTCCGACTCTTGCCACCCTACGGACTGCAGCCTGCCAGGCTTCTCTGTCCATGGGATTCTCCAGGCAAGAATACTGGAGTGGGTAGCCATTACCTTTCCAGGGGATCTTTCCAACCCAGGGATTGAACCCAGATCTCCTGCATTGCAGGCAGATTCTTTACCGTCTGAGCCACTAGGGAAACCAACCAAAGTACACATTATATGCTTAAAAAACTGAACTATATGACAAGGTTTGTGTGAAAAATAGGTGTCTGCTCATTCCTTCTGGTGTTTACCTCTGCGTTCCTAAGTGCTCTGCGTATATGGTTCAGTTCAGTTCAGTTCAGTCGCGCAGTCGTGTCCGACTCTTTGCGACCCCATGAATCGCAATACGCCAGGCCTCCCTGTCCATCACCAACTCCCGGAGTTCACTCAGACTAGCGTCCATTGAGTCTGTGATGCCATCCAGCCATCTCATCCTCGGTCGTCCCTTTCTCCTCCTGCCCCCAATCCCTCCCAGCATCAGGGTCTTTTCCAATGAGTCAACTCTTCGCATGAGGTGCCCAAAGTACTGGAGCTTCAGTTTTAGCATCATTCCTTCCAAAGAAATCCCAGGGTTGATCTCCTTCAGAATGGACTGGTTGGATCTCCTTGCAGTCCAAGGGACTCTCAAGAGTCTTCTCCAACACCACAGTTCAAAAGCATCAATTCTTCTGCGCTCAGCCTTCTTCACAGTCCAACTCTCACATCCATACATGACCACAGGAAAAACCATATGGTACACAGTGAATTTTCAGCCTTGGGGGAAATCTATGGACTGTCTACCGTGAGAGGCAAAGATTTAACCTAGGAGTAGTCATGACTGCTACTCTTGACTAAAAGTAGTCATGTACCAGCCCAGCCCCATCAGCTCTACACATAGAAAAACTTTGTTTTCCCTGCTCTTTGACAGTCACCCCAATTTGCAGATAAATCATCTTTGCAGGTCTACATTGCTATGCCTATTTAATTATTATTTGCTAAGATACTCAAATACTATGGTTGTGATTTTTCTCTTGAGTAGTTTAATAAATGCCTCTTTCCCCCCATTTGCTTAGCTTTCTATATACCTAAACTTTCTGGCAGAACTGTAATCCTTTCTCAGCATGGTTAAATGTATCAGATAATCCAGCTCCTCACAGTTTTTCCCCTGGACACTTCCCTCATGGAGTTGATATGGGCACTTTGCTTCTGGTCTCTATAGTGCTATTATCTAGGGGTTTCCTTCATGTTTACCCTGGTAATTTCCATGTTGGGCCCTTACTTCCTCAATTCCATGACTTTGTTCTGTTTTAGAAAAGAGAAAGCACAAGAGGCAAAAATCTCCTTTTTTTTTTCCACTTTGAGGAAATGTTCTTTTTCATTCCCTCACACTGGATTAATGATTTGCTGTGTTCTAGGTTGAGAATCCCTTTTCCTCAAAACTAAATCCTCTTTCTCTTTGTTTTCTAGCTTCTACAATTGTCTTTAAAACCTTTTATGCCATTCTGATTCCTGGACAAATGATCAGCTTTTTTGCCCTTCTCTTTGGAAAATTTTAGAAACTTCTCCTTATCTGTGGACTTTTTATTCATCTGGATGCTCAGCCTGGAAAATCATGCCTTTCAGTTATGGGATTTTTTTCATATCATTTCTTTGGCAACTAACTCTGTTTTCTTTATTTCTTTGTTCTAAAAATCATATTATTTAGATAATAGTCATCTTTGTTTTATCCTTTTATTAACTATTTCTCCTATTTTCTACTCTGCATTTTTGCTCTCAATTCTGGTATATTTCCATAACTTTGAAATAGAATTTAAAAATTTAATTTTCCACAGACTCATCCTTATATTTTGACTGCCTCTTAAAATAATATTCTGATTTTTCCATACATGCAAAATCTTCTTTTATCTTTCCTAGGATATTGATTATAGTTTTTTTTAAGTGTTAATTTGCTTCCTACATTGCCTTGACTTCCTTTTTGCCTCTTTGTTCTGAGATCTGTTTGTAATGTGAGAAGCTTTTCTCAAATGTGTGGTAATTTGTGGCCAGTCTACATATTTAATAGTGAGCCCTAAGAAGCTGATTGGAGCCTATGTGTCCAAGCAGCTTCCTTTTGTTAGGTGGGACTGTGCTGTTCCGTTGGGGTCCCCTAATGATAGCATCTGGGTGTCTTCCCTGGCATATGCCAGTTTCCCCCAGAGAGGAGTCTGCTGGTCTCCTGCTTGGGCAATAAATGCATGAGCCTCAGTTCAGGGAGTCAAGCAGGGAAGAGAGCTGGGGGGTCTGAAGGCTCAGAATGAGGATGCTTGTTTAATTCCCTTCTCCATATTCAGCACAGAGCCTCAGCATGACTGGTATCTTTGAACCTGGAGTTGTTTTGGTCTGTGTGTGTGTGTGTGTGTGTGTAGCGGGTGGTGGTGGGATTGCAGTTTGCAGAGAAAAGCCTCCTGATGCAGTGAGGGGCTCTAGTTAGCCCATAAACAAGCTTTTAAGTATTCACTTGGTCTTCACCCTACTCCTTACCCCTGCATTCAGAGGTAGTTGCTGCCTTCAATTCCAGCGTACTTATAGGGTTCTATAGTGAAAAAAACTCTTAATTCTGCTGCCTTCTCTGCAGGCAGCTAGCTTTCATTTCTATGGGCTCTGCTAAATGACTATGCCTCCATCTGCTTTCCTTCCTCCAAAACGTTGGCTTGTGCTCTATCTATTCTCATCTGTTCATCCTCATGAGATTGTAACATTCCCTCTATAAGGTCACTTGAGTAAGGTTTGGGAAGAGACTTTAATAAGAAAGTTTCTCGGTAGATTTCTTCTTTTAGTTTTTTGTTGGAGAGAGAAGAGACAATGAAGATGGGCTGAAAGAGCTCACAGCACTGCTTTCCTCTAATGAATCCTATTCAGCTAGGGTGCTAGTGGCTCTGATGATCTGTTTGCAAGCGCATGTCAGTCCTTCTGTTGTCTTTCCTGCTGGCTACCCAGGCAGCTTCCATGCTTGTCTCCCTTGCCAGGACCCTACAGGACAGGGTGCCCTTAGGTGCTCAGTGTTAGAATTAAGGTCTGGGGTCCACAGCAGAGCACTACAGGCACTAAACTCTCATCAGGCTAAGTTCATGTGGGGCCAGCCGTCTCTCCACAAAGGGTACTCAGAGGCACCTTTCTAGATTTGCCACAAGCATCCTTCTCCCTATCCCTGCTCTGAGACTGTTTTGTTGAATTGAATGCCTAGGGATTGACTGCAACTGGGTTTATAAACCTTAGGCTAGTCCTTCATTTTCAGTATACTCAGTTTCTGCATCTGTAAAATGGAATATTGAATCCAAAACTTTCTCAGCTCCTTTTAACTTTGATGTTGTAAGATAGAACTAACATTCTAAAATGTACTAAGATAGAAAAAGTGAAAAAACAAAGAGTGAAAAAAGAAAATAAAACCCAAAAAAGCTCTATCAAAAAAAGCTCTACAGATACAAATTTATTATTTGTATCTATAATACAAATCCATAGCCAGATAAAATTCAATTCATGAAATTTCTGCTGCATATTTATTTCGTTTAATACAGCAGTGGGGGATGTGGCAGTTGCTTTCAAGGACCTTGCCAGTATGGTAGTGTGGGTAAGTCACCTGTAATAACTCATTTAAGGTAGAATTTAAGGTAGAAAGAGGGAAGGTTCATTAGAATGGAGTAGAGAATATACTGCTGAAGCTCAGCTAAGAGAGAGAGAGATGTTACCTACTGGGAAGATGCAAAAAGGTTGCATGATGGAAGTCTTCTGTTTGGGACACAACCGAGGTGCGAGATAGAACAGTTTCTGAAACTACACCCACATGAGTTATAAAAGGCTTTGACTAGGGATAGACTGAGATGGAGATTCGATATATCTGGAGAGTTGGCAAGAGAAGACAGATGCCCATCTGGAGTTAAAGAGGCCTGACATGGGGTGATGAGGTGTCCCAATAGGTTGTCACAGGGACTAATAGGTGTAAGTTATAGTTAGAGATCCAGGCAGGCAAGGAGCATCTGAAAATCTGTCAGCAGAGAACAAGGCACCAGCCATCAGACTGTCATTCAGGAGGTGGATTCTCTGGGAAGAATGTCTTCAAGAGTAGAGTAGGTTTTGCCAGGAGTAAAGCAGGGTTCTGTTCATCGAGAGACCAGTGAATCTGGGAGGAGACTCAGCAGGGACTCAGACACAAGGCTGTGAGACAGGCATCTGGTGGACCATAAAGGGGCTGCAGGGGACAGATTCTTGGGAGTAAAATTGGGTCGAGATATAAGATGTAGGTGTGGTTGAGTGGGAGCATGACAATACTGAGTCCCAGGTCATCAGGATTCTTCCTACTCTGGGGGAAGACATGAGCTTGTCAGAGGAGGCAGAGGGAACAATATTTAAGAGCACCCGTCTATGAGGAATCAAGGGATTTCAAAGCTGTGAATCCTTTGAGATGCTCAGTGAAGGATGTTGATGGAGATGAAGCATAGGGAAGGCCTTCGAATAATGAGAGCAGGAATAACGTACAGAGGTTGAGAAATGCAGAGCAGGTATAAGGAGCTGCAAATGGCCCAGTGTGACCGAAGCACAGATTGTGGGAGGAGAATCTATGGAAAATAAATAGATGTGAGGAGAGGCTGGTGCAGCCTGGGGCTTCATGGAGGCTGTGCTCAAGGATCTCTAATAGACTCTGCAGGCAGTGGGTCACAACAAAGTGAGCTAATTAAAGCACAGGGGCTGGAGACATGGGAAGTTTGGGAAGCATCATAGGGATGATAAAGGCTTGAAATAGGGTAATTTCAGGGAAATAGTAAGGAACAGACATATGAATATAGTCTCCAGGAAGGAACTTTGAATTTTTTCCATATGGTCCTAATAAAAACTCCAACTGGCTTTTTTCATGCAGAAATCATTGCAGCTGGTACAGGCTCAACTATGTGGTTGTGCTGGTTCTCCTAGATGAGAGGAGTAATCTGTGACCCTGAAATAGAGGATCGCTGCTGTCTATGGGGTCACACAGAGTTGCACACAACTGAAGCAACTTAGCAGCAGCAGCAGGAGCAGCAGCAGTTTCTATGGGGCTCATATGGAGAACAAGCCCATTCTCATAATGGACATTGGGGCTTCCCTGGTGGCTCAGAGGTTAAAGCATCTGCCTGGAATGGAGGATACCTGGGTTAGATCCCTGGGTCGGGAAGATCCCCTGGAGAAGGAAATGGCAACCCACTCTAGTACTCTTGCCTGGAGAATCCCATGGACAGAGGAGCCTGGTAGGCTACAGTCCACGGGGTCGCAAAGAGTTAGACACGACTGAGCGACGTCACTTTCACTTTCACTTTCATATGGAGAACAAGCCCATTCTCATGATGGACATTATTGCGTGACATTGGGCCAATAATTAAACTATAATTGCTACTTATGAGAGCAGCTACTGTTTATTAAGTTCCTGGTATGTCCCACCAGATTACATATCTCATCTCAGATCCAACACAATCAGTCTTATTGTTCCCGTTTTATACATGAGAAAGTTGTTTAGTGCATTAAGCCCTGTCAGGAAGTTCACATAACTCGTAAGTAGCAGAAATAGGTTTTAACATGGTCCATTTGACTAACACCCTGAGAGCTTTCCAATGAAGAGTCTACATTGCCTCGGCTTATTAAACATAGTCTTATTTTATGGTATTTTGGTGGAAAGCCTATAAATATAGCTCTTTTCCTCTGCTTGAATTCCTTAACCGTAACTAAAAATCCCTTTAAAACATCATATACATGCAGTCATATGTATGCATGAATGCTAAGTCGTGTCAGTAGCGTCCAACTCTTTGTGATCCTATGGACCCCCCAGGCTCCTCTGTTCATGGGATTCTCCAGGCAAGAATAATGGAGTGGATTGCCGTGCCCTCTTCCAGGGGATCTTTCTGACCCAGGTATCAACCTGTGTCTCTTAAACCTGTCTCCTGCATTGACAGAACGGTTCTTTACCACTAGTGCCACCTGGGAAGCCCAGCCATATTTGTATATAGTGCAAACTGGAAAAGTGCCTGTAATTTTTCTTTTGTTCCCTGCAGTTTCATGGTCCTTTACTCACCTTGGTTGACCTCGTGGACCTCTGTGTAGAAATTTCAAAAGGCTGCGTCTACTTGGAGCAGATGCACTTCATTCACAGGTATAGTGACTTTCTGGATACCGGGTTCTTATGAATATTGATACAATAATCACCTTAGTTTGGGTGAAACTTACAAGATAATTAACATTTTCATTCCTTCAAGATAGCAATACTTTCTGTTAAAATCTCTCTTCTCTCCAGACCTACTAGTGTTGCTTGTCTGATCTCTGGAACTTCACTGTTATTATTATTATTAAATATAGCTTCTGCTATAGGGATCTGGCAGCTCGGAATTGCCTTGTCTCCATGAAAGACTATACCAGTTCATCACGGATAGTAAAAATTGGGGACTTTGGACTTGCGAGGGACATCTATAAAAACGATTACTATAGGAAGAGAGGAGAAGGTCTGCTCCCTGTTCGGTGGATGGCTCCAGAAAGTTTGATGGATGGAATCTTCACTACTCAGTCTGATGTATGGTGAGCTTACAGGGCACAGGGAAACGTGGGCAGCACCATCAAATATCAGAGCCAGAAGGGACCTTCAAAGGTCATCTTGTTTCGTATGTGAGAAAACACAAGACCATAGAGGTTGATGATTTTCCTCAAGCTAAAGTGAAAGCTAGAGGGCAAGAAGGGGCTATTCCTGGGTCTCAGCAGTTTATACCAATCTTTTTTGATCCTTTAGCTTACTGGTGTATGTTCAAGAGATCCATTTACTTCACCTATCTTATTACTCTTCAAAAATGTAGAGGCTATGATAATAGGAATTGGCACCTATGAATTAATGTCCAAGTTTGTGTTCAAATGCCTGCTATTTTGGGATGTTTGGTCATTAATTTATAAGCAGAATTTAAATCATGGATCTCAAAAAGATTAAGACATGAGGGAGGTTTGGACAGCTCTTTATTATGTGAATAGAACCCCTCATTTTTGCTTGTTGACCCCAAAATTTGATTAGAGCTGCTCAAAATGTAAAGATGTATCCAGTAACTTAAACAGTAATTTTATTTATTTATTTATTTGGCTATGCTGGGTCTTCGCTAATGCTTGGGCTCTTCTCTAGATGTGGTGAGTGGGGGCTACTGGAACGGGGGCTGCTACCTAATTGTGGTGTGCATGGTTTCTCTTGTTGCGGAGCACAGGCTCTAGAGCACTCAGGCTTCAGTAGTTGTGGCTTCTGGACTCAAGGATGTCACAGACTCAGTAGTTGTGGCACACAGGCTTAGTTACCCTGAGGCATGTGGGGTCTTCCTGGACCAGGAATCGAACCCATGCAAATCACTTGCATTGGCAGACAGATTTTTCACCAGGGAAGCCCTCCAATAACTTTTAAGCTGGACTGGACCTCTGCAAAATCAGGGATAAGATAAAGTTGGCCCTCAGTTTGCCAGTTTTTATTCATGCCTTCCCTCTCCACTTTTGCTGGCACTCAAACTCAAGTAGATGAAAAGCTTTCTTGCTCACCCTTAGTGTGTTTACATAATGAAGGTATGAAAGCCATAGGTAATGCAGGAGCAGTGCAGGTTTAGCCGGGAAGGAGGAGCAAAGTATTTGTGTGTGTGTGTGTGCGCCCCTACTAAGCCTTCCTATCACCTTTGAAGTGT
This sequence comes from Aepyceros melampus, assembly GCA_006408695.1. Lineage (NCBI taxonomy): Eukaryota > Metazoa > Chordata > Mammalia > Artiodactyla > Bovidae > Aepyceros > Aepyceros melampus. The sequence continues at coordinate 736,738 of SJXQ01005518.1, read as the reverse complement.
TGCTAGTAGGCGTTGCTTGTTCTACTTTTTCTTGAGGTTGACTTGCTTTTAAGTCTCCCATTTGCCTTTTATGGGGCCAATAATGCCAATCACAAAGTAGAGTCTTGATAGCCCCAGGAATAATTATGTTGGAAAAACTACTGTAAACATGATGTTTGTAATAAGTATAATTAAAGCAAACTGTTTAATATCCTTAGGTCTTTTGGAATTCTGATTTGGGAAATTTTAACTCTTGGTCATCAGCCTTACCCAGCTCATTCCAACCTTGATGTTTTAAACTATGTGCAAACAGGAGGGAGACTGGAGCCACCAAGAAATTGTCCTGATGATCTGTAAGTTAATTATGTTCCCATAAGCATCTCCAAAACAAAAACACATGTACACACATTCTTATGCTTCATTGGTATGGTATTTTTAAATAAAAACTGGAGTTCATATATTTGTATATCCTATTTAAAATGTAAATTGTGACATTTAACTCACTAAATATATGATGATTTCTTTTTATTTATATATATATACACATAATACTTCAGAAGCAAAATCTAGAACAACAGAATGTGTTTACTCTTGGTTAAGTGAATTCTAATAAGTAAACAAAAGCTCTTTGTGTGTTTGTACATCACACACATACTCATTTTATTTCGGAACATCTGATTTGACTAACATCTTAACCTGCATATTTAAAGGTTCTCTTAAATAGGAATAGATTGTGTAAAAGCTGAATTGCTTTTGTTAATAAAGCTGATATTGGGATATACTACTACTAAAATATATATAACAACTTATACTTAACATAGAGTAAGTATTAGAGACTCTTTCAAACTGGTCCTGGCAACTACTGAATTCTAATAGATTTGTGATCCTTGGAACAGTTGGTGATTTTGATCTAATTATAAAGGGAAAACAAACCAGGTTATTTTGCTGTGTACTAATCTACCTTCTTGTGAACAACGTTTTAGCAGGGATAGGAAGTCTTGGCACTTTTTCTAAAAGTCGTCTTACCCAAGATGTTTCTGAAAGAACAGAGAATAGCAAGTCCAACCTTCTCTGTTGTATGTTCTACACCATGCTACAGACTGTGGGGAATACAGAGGTGTTTAAACCAGAGCCACGGCTCTTCAGCATCTCCAAATGTATTTTGAAAGAACAGACACACACATGGAGCAGGTGGATAACAAGCCAACATGTAATACAGTGCTAAACTGTGTGGTACAGACAAGTGCAAAAGGAATTAGCAGCATGCGGATACACACCACGGCTGTACTGCCTTGACTATGCTGTGTTATTTAGAGGATTATTCAGACTGGAGCCAAAAGATGATTAAGAACTGGGCACCTTGGTTGGAAGTTCTGTGGGTGAATGTTTTTGAATTATTTAAATCTTCCAGCTCGAAGAAGATTGGAATCACTGTCTGTTTCTGATTTAGCTTTTATAGCCTCTGGGATATTTACAGAAGGATCAGTTATACACATATCTGAACAAGTTTGGTGGCAGTGCCTAAAAATATGATTCATGATCCTTTGGGGGCAGATGGAAAAACTTCTGTAAGTTAGGGGTAAGAAATTTATATAAAATTTTTAAAATGTTAGTCTAGAGCTTGAGGGGAAAAGAAACACCTAGCATTCCTAAGTATGAAATACATTTGTATCAAGTAGTTAGCAAACTAATCACTATTTTGCACCTCTTATACATCTACTGAATACTCAGAAAATTTCCACCAAATTTCAGTTGCACAAAATTTTCCTTGTGCTGTTAGAATTTTATTTGGCATATCTTCCCCTCTAGGGGGTAATGTATCTCATCATAATTATGCATTTCTTTTTTTTTTTTTTGATAGGTACGCTAGGAATCACTGAATTATACATTTTGATTAATGTGTTCATTTTTTCTGTTTGGGGAGGAAGAAGGTAGATCATGAATTGTCCTATTGTAAGGAAGAAAAATGCAGTTAAGTTGAACTTTGCCCCCTCCAAAGGTATCCAGAAATTTAACTAGAAGGAGGAGGAAGAAGGAGTGCTAGAAAAGTTCTAGAAAAATATTCCTGATTATGAGGAAAAAAGATAATGTTCTATATGATTTTATCTTGAGTAATTATTCATTTGGACACATTATTGCTCTAAGTTTATGAAAGTATAGTTTCCTTGAAGCCAAAATTTCCATTGCTGATTTTGAAGTTCATTTGAACATCAGTAATTAAAAAGCAAACAATGCTCCACACCCTCCAAAGGCTGCCTGCTTCAGAGCCCCAGGAAGGGTTAATGATCCATGGCCTTCTAGGAAGACAAGCCCTGCTAAGGAAATGGAGGTCTCAGCGATGCCATTCATCTGGCCACGGCCTTAAGTTGTCATGATAAAGATTAACTACTCTCCTTAGAGTACAGAGGAAACTGATTTTTATTTGAAGCCTTTCTCTGAGATCACAGGCCCAGCTTAGGGGGTTGAAAGTCTGCGCTGAGCCGGTCTGCACCTTCTATTCACTGCTTAAATGCTCAGCACCTGGATGCACTCTGGGTCAGGTGAGCGCGTAGATGGCTGTGCTGTGCTTAGCTATTAATGGAATGTGAAAGTTCAGAGCATTCCCACCCCTCTTTCCATAGTCTGGGACGTATGGTGCAAAGCCCAGTCCTCAGTGTTCTCTTCAGCTTTTAGTTTGCACAACAACCTTAACACTCTCAGAAATAAACGGGATCAAAGGGCAATCTACATCAAGTGAGAGCTCTTTGGGGTTCTCGGCCACAGGTATCACAGGGGAAACTGAAATTACTGGAGAGTCTCTCCAATGCAGGAGGTCACAACAGAGAACATGGAGCCTCACCATCTTATTTTTACCCTTTAAGAATATGTATATATGTTAGTTGCTCTGTCATATCTGAATCTTTGGGACCCCATGGACTGTAGCCTGCCAGGCTCCTCTGTCCATGGACTTCTCCAGGCAAGAATACTGGACTGGGTGGCCTTTTCCTTCTCCAGGGGATCTTCCTGACCCAGGGATCGAATCCGAGTCTCTTGCATTGCAGGCAGGTTATCATCTGTACCACCAGGGAAGCCCAAGAATATGTATATCTGGATGTTAATGCATCTTTCCAGGATTGCATATAGTGAGTAAGGGAGTTTTTCAAATCAATTTTATGTGATTTGCTTAAAAGCCTATTAATTAACCTCCCCTTAATTCTGAAAGATACCATGGAGTTTTCATCTGTTAAATTTCAATTGCTTTATGAATCCAAGAACTTTACTCATAAAAACTAATAATGAACATGGTTAATGAGTTTTGTGCTATTTTAGAAGAAATTGAAGCAAAGAGGAGTAAAAGGGTTGGTATGATGAATGGAAGAATTTGAACTGAAACACTTAGCTAAATGAGATATTTCAAGTATCAGAGTATCTGTTTAGAGGTAGAACCAGCCAGGTGAATTTTAATAAACTGTCACTTTATTTAGACTAATATGATTGAATATTTGTAACTATAACTTGGTAAAAGTATTTAATGCATGATACTGAATTGCGACAAGTAAGGAAAGACCCCTTTTTGTAAGGAAAGACCCCTGTACCAAAGAAATAGCTGTTAATTTACAAGATGCAAGAAATGCATTTTTTGGGGTTTGATAATATTTAAAAGCCTAGTCATTTATTCCATTGCCATTTTAATATTGTTTAAGAGCACAAGTTGTGTGTGTACTCAGTTGTGTCTGACTCTTTGCAACCCCATGGACTGTAACCTGCCCTGCTTCTTGGTCTGTAGGATCTCCCAGGCAAGAATATTGGAATGGGTTGCCATTTCCTTCTCCAGGGGATCTTCTGACCAAGGGATCAAACCCAAGTCTCTTGTGTCTCCTCCATTGGCAGACAGGTTCTTTACCACTGTAACACCTGGGAAGCCTGAACAAGTTTACTCTACTTTTAAATGACTATTGCTTTATAGAGTGTGCCTCTTTTTTTAATCTAGGGCAATCTGGTACTCATTTGACCCTGGGCAGTGGGAGAGAAAGGTTTTATATATTTATCAAGTCACTTGTTTTTGCCATTAGAGAGTTAAGAAGAATAATGTAAATTAAAGCCTCCATAGATAAAAATTAGGAATATCTGCTTAAATAACTACATAAATTAAACTTTTGCAGGAAAGTGGGAGTGGGTGAGGTGCAGAGTGGAGAAGGGGCAATTGTCTGGGTGCCTTCTCTCCTCTCTCCCTCCTTCCTTTTCCTCCTTCCTTCTTACTTTATCATCTTCATTAAGTGTCTTGAATACTTTGTAGAATGAAGTGGATTATAAATAAAAACTTCATAATTGAAATATGACAGGTCTTGAGAGATTCAATGTATCCTTTGATAATATCTCAGAATTACAACTTTGTTTTTAGAAGAGGTTAGATTTCTTGTGGCAAGTTACACTTTACTTTTTCCTTTCACCTGTGTGCTGGTTGCTCAGTTGTGTCCAACTCTCTTCAGCCCCACAGACTGTAGCCCATCAGTCCATGGAATTTTCCAGGCAAGAATACTGGAGGGGGTTGTCATTTCCTACTCCACAGAACCTTCCATACCCAGGAATTGAACCGGCATCTCTTGTGCCTCCTACGTTGGCAGGTGGATTCTTTACTGGTAGCACCGCCTTAGAAGTCCACCCTTAGGTTTGTCATTAAGATTCTATTTTAAAATTGGTTTAAATTCCATGATCGGGTATCAGTTACATGATATTATTTCAGAGTCGAATTGTCCTTCTTTGAGTTATTTGTTTCATTCCTGTTGCTAAATGCCAAAGTATAAAGCAATATGTAAAGGATTAGGTTCTTAGTGATGATTCTAATCTATAAAAAATACAGCCATGCTCAGTACTCTATATCCAGAATGTAAATCGTAATATAAATGAAAAGTCATCAGATCAATACCGAAAAAGATCAATATTAGATTTCTCTATCATACTCTGATATTAACATTGACATGAGGTGCTTGTCAAGAAATAAAAGAGACAGAAGTGGAATTTTTGTGCCACATACAGATATTACTATTCAATCAATACCTATGATGATTTCTGGATCATTGTCACCTAGAGATTGAATGTATTTTCACTCCATTGTCATTGCTTTAGTCCAAACTACCATCGTCTCTCACCTGCTGCTGCTGCGCTAAGTCACTTCAGTCGTGTCCAACTCTGTGCGACCCCATAGACGGCAGCCCATCAGGCTCCCCTGTCCCTGGGATTCTCCAGGCAAGAACTCTGTAGTGGGTTGCCATTTCCTTCTCCAATGAATGAAAGTGAAAAGTGAAAGTAAAGTCACTCAGTCGTGTCCAACTCTTCATGACCCCATGGACTGCAGCCCACCAGGCTCCTCCATCCATGGGATTTTCTACCTAGTCTTCTCTAATAACTTCCTTGCTTCCAACTTGCCCCTCTACAATCAATTCTCCATGTATATCAGCTAGAGTCATCCTTTAAAAATGTAAAGATCATGCTCCTTTAAAAATCTTTGACACCTTCCATTGTGTTGCATAAAATCTAGCGCCTAGGCTGATCTTTGACTTTTGTGATCTCGCCTTCCTCTCTGGCCTCATCTCTTATACTCTCCCCGTCAGCGACTGCTCTACAGCTATACTGGCTGTCCTTCATATTCTAAAATGTGCCAAGTTCTTTCCAAAGTTAGGAATTTACACATGCTTTTGCCTCTTCTAGTGTGTTCCCTGACTTTCATCCCCACCCAGTTCCCATGGCTAGCATCTTATTTTTCTATAGAGTTCATTGGCTTAAACGCCACCTCTGCAGAAGTTCTTCTGTAAGCAACTTACCAAAAATGTTCCATCTCTAATTAGCGGTCACATTTGTTTTCTCTATTACCATTTTTAGAACTTATAATTTTTAATTATATATTTATCTGTTTATATGGTAGTACTAAAATTTTTAAATGCTTCCCAGTTTATGTTTCTTTATTAGTCTTTCTCTCTCTGCCCCTAGTCAGCCTTCTAGCTCCAGAGAGTGAAAGAAGAGAGCAGGTACTTGACCTTTTTAGTGAGTCAGCAGACTTAGAGCAGTCTCTCTGCTTAGAGCAGAGAGAGGCTTATGTAGAATCCTTTAGCTCCTTGTTAGTTTGCTAAATGGCAACTTTGAGCTACTAAACCTATAGTTCTATATAATCTAATAAACAAGAAGAGAACTCCACTCCTTCTAAGCTCTGGACAAGGGTAGGAAGACGAAACCTTGACAAGGTAAGAGGGTGAAGATGTTGGATATTCAGGTCCTGAAACCTCTGTAGGCTTCAGTTAGATAAGGTGTCACCAAACACAGGGAGCAACTGCCTACTCCTCCCAGTCTGGCAGAATGGCAAGGAGATCCCTGCGCATGGGACCCCCCACATTGACAGGGACACTCAGCATCCTGAATAGGGACTGCATGTCCAGACAGAGAACATGTAGCTTGTACTTCCAAGCCTCCTTTGTTTCCCTGTGTAAAGTGAACATTTTGTTGAAAACTAGGACTTTGGCTAGGGAGCATGCTGTAGGCTGCAACAGAAACAGGAAAGGGTTCCCTGAGCCTTGTCAGCAGATGTAGGATGTGATACAGTCTCAGAGAGGCCTGCAGCTGGAGAGAGAAATGGGAGGCCCAGTTCCCTGAGAAGGACCAAAAGAGCAGGTAAAGAGATCATGGATTGCAGATAGCAGTCGATGCCTGCAGGATGGACCAGACCAGTTGCTCCTTAGGGAATTCCTCATCATTCCACTCCGAGACTAGAGAAGGCCTGCAGGACACAGTGCATCCTTCAAAGCATCCTTCACGGGGCCAGGACAGCTCGTGCAAATCCTGACACCACCTTGGAGAGGAAGACGGAGGGAGTAGGAATGGCCTGAAGATAAGAGACAGCAAGTTATTAGCCATAAAAGACCGAGGGTTACCCAAAAAGGGTGGTTTTCAGAACAGCCTAGTTTATAACTGGCATTGTTCTAAATGAAGTTAATTTTCTTCTGCTGGGTGGGGCTTTGCAAATCAGTTACAAAGCTATCAAAAGAGCTACCTTTCCCCCTGTTCCTGTGAGTTGTAGTGGGTAAATTTTGCCACCCTCTTATATGGGTTTTATATATCATATGAGGACAGGAGCCACACTGCCACACCTCTTGCTCTTGATATCCTGCTCATATATAATGTGTCCAACAGATCTTTGCTGAATGAATGAATGAGCCTCATTGAGAGTTCTGCACAGACATGTCTTAGACAATCATTAAGGAAAAGGTAATATTAAACAACCAGCTATTTATGGCCAGGGAAACTGAGCATCTTAATTAACCTGACAGTGAAGAACTGGATCTGATTTCTGCCTCTGGTTCTCCCACTAAATATCTGTGTGGCTTGGAGTACATCTTAGATTTTGTTTCAGATATCAATGTATAAATGTAAAATTTAATCTCAGCTTCTTCAATAATTTGTAAAGCTGTTGGTTTTCTTATTGGTTCAGTAAACATTTTCTAGCCCTATATTTATTTATCTATTTATTTGGTTAATAACTGTTAAATGTTGGCCTTTCAGAAGGAAGATATTTTCTAATAAAGGTAGTTACATTGTCAGCAACTGTCATCTTCCTGACCCGTGGCTCAGCAGTTAAAGAATCCACCTGCAGTACAGGAGACATGGTTTGACTCCTGAGTCAGGAAGATCCCCTGGAGAAGGAAATGTATTCCTGCCTGGGAAATCCTACGGACAGAGGCATCTGGTGGGTCACAGTCTGTGGGGTTGCAAAAGAGTCAGACTCGACTGAACAACTAAACAACGAAAACAAATTAAATAAATAAGAAACAAAAGCTTTTGTTCTGGTTCAGTTATATTAATTGTGGAAAACTGGCAATAACTCAAATTCTTTTCCGTCTGAAATGACCTTACCCAGGTTATCGGCAATGGCTACCTAATGACATCCAGTCACCATTTACTTTCATGTCTTTACTCATATATCCAGGTGGAATTTAATGACCCAGTGCTGGGCTCAAGAACCTGACCATAGACCTACCTTCCACAAAGTTCAAGAACAGCTTCAGTTATTCAGAAATTTTTCCTTAAATAGTATTTCTCAATGCAGAGGAGAAGCAAACCCCAGTGGAGTCATAAATGAAGGCTTTGAAGGTAAGTTTGATTCTTCTTCAGAATTTCTGGGTTTTCTCTCCAGTGTTAACTGAACAAGGTCAAAATGGGATGTACCTGGAAGATATCTTAAGTGCACAGGAGGAATAATATGCTGGCACCATCCTCGTAATTAAGTATTTAATATCCTCCTCTTTGAAAGTAATTTTGGTTTGTTCATTATATTAAAAAAAAGAATAATGATATGGCCCCTGGATTTATAACCTAAGATAATAAGAAAGAGAATTAACATGTTAGACTATATTTTCATGAGGCCTGTTCTCTTCATTCTCCACTTCTCATGCCAATTTGGACCTCAGTGGCAGAGTTGAGTTAATTACAGTTGATGGTACATTATCATGATTGGTCTATGCAGGGTTTCTCTTTCTTTTGTTTGTTTAGCCCCCTATTTCCATATTCCTCTTCTGTTCTAGTTCCTCTCTCTACCTGCCAGGTAGCCATTTAATGTGTCTCTGTTAATTTGTATGTTTTCTACAAAATGAGTATTGTCTGCATGGATACTTTAGTGCTATACAGTGCTTCTTTTCTTCCTTTTTGCATTAATACTGGTTTTTAAAAGCCATCCATGTGTATATATCTAATCTAGTGCTTCAAATTGCCTAGTTAGTTTGCTGGGATTATTGTAGTGGGTCATACCCATAGTGTAATTCCACTTCAGTATTTTGGTATTAAACACAATAATCACTTAATTCATTTCCAAAGACAGATTTATAATACATTTGCCTAATTGGGTGCAGAAAAATAAATTTTAAAATGATCCTTTCCAGCTGTTCTTAAACTCCACCCCATAGTTAAAAGTTCACAGGATTTTTTCCTTTTCTTTTCAAATGCAAACATTCTTGCTGAGAAATAAACCTGGCAAGATGGACCATGACTCAGAATCCCTCAGAAATTAAGCCCTTGGCTCAGCACTGATTGATTATACAATGGCTGATGGTTGCCCTGGAGGCATCTCTCTACAGTGAGACCTTCACCTTGAGCGATGCACTTGACTAATAATAGCAGGGAAAAACAAGAAGCCCAGGATGATTATCTGCTTGTCTTGTTTGCAGTGTTTCTAACTACACGTTTTGAGTAAATTTCGATCCATGACAGAATGCAGGTAAGACTGATCATGACAATTCTTTAACATGAACAGCTAAGCGAAAATTTGGAAAAAGATGTGCTTTGAGCGTACATCCCAATCCTCCTCAGAATAAGCCTTGCTAATAATCTCACATTGGCGCTACCTGCTAACTCATCATGAATGATTCTGAGTGTCCGTGGTAGAAGACAGAAGACTGACTTTCTTGGCGGGCACTGAGAGAAGTCAGAATGGGAAGGGAAGGTTGTCATGGAAATCGAACAGAGAGACTCACAGAGTCAGGAGTGGTCAAATGCTGCAGAGAAAGAGAGTTCTGTGGGGATATGAGGAATTTACAATTGACTTGTGTTATATTTCAAAATCCAACTCTGCTCACAGAAGCCTTTCCTTCTAATATGTACAGACATTTGTAAAAAAAAAAAAATGGCAAAGGCTGCCATAATGGGTGTTAGAAGACCTGAGAGCTTAGCTTTACCTTAGGGTCTACCAGATGTCTCCATGAACCCTTACAGAAATCTTTTTACCATGTAGCATTACCTAGTTTATCTATGAAGCTGTAAGTACCAAACTGCTCATGGTGTCTATAAAGGACAACCCCCTTTTAATGAATGGCTTTTAATTGCAATATTATGTAACTTTATTTCAGCACTTTTGAATATACCACTTGGGCTATTTAACTCATTAAATCCTTACAATAGCCCTATGAAGTAGGCATTATAATATTACCATTTTACAGATGAAAAGACTGAGGTTGGTAACTTGCCCATGGTCATCCTGCTGAATAGGGCTGGAGCAGGATTCTATTCTAGAGCCTTTATTCTCAGCCTTCACAGAGTGGTAGCAAAGGCAAGGACACTTTGTTATCTTTAGCGTTCTGCATAGCTAGGGGTAGTGAAAGAATTTGCTACTTTTGGCCTGCTAGAAAAGATATAATAATCTTTCCTGGTTATATCTAATTTATTGAGGAGCCAAGTTGTTGACAGACTGAATTAAAATTCTAAAGGATATTTTTAAAAAATAGAGAAGCAGACAAACTAGGCAGAATAAGGATACTGGAAGAGGTTATCAGGGAATATAATCAAACTCTAATAATTTTTTAGAAACAAGTCTGTGCCATGACAGATATATGATTTTGGTAACAGGAGAAATTCACATTCTGAAATCTACAACAAATGTAAATTGTGACCATAAGGAATGGAAAAATATATGGGGATCACCAATGTTTTTGATAATTGGCATGTGACTGAACAAAAGTGACAGAGAAACGAGAAGAAATAGAATGAAAAGCAGAGTTTGAATATTTGCAAAGCATAGAAATCATAGAACAGTCACTTTAAGGCAAGCTTAAACTTAATTAACTTTTAAGTAAAAGAATATGTTTAATAATAGTTTGCTGTTTTGCAGACTGGTGGATGTATTTAACAAAACAGTAAGAAGTCGTCTTTGTTATTGTCAGAGATATATAAGGAGACAAGTAAAGCCACTGGGAGGACTTTTTTGAAAAAAAAAAAAAGAAAAGGAGGGGGGCATTAGGATTAAGGGAGCAATAATACCATGCCTGTGCTATGGTCCTACTGACCTAATGGGGTGGAGAGGGGATAGAAAGAAGATTAGTAACATATCTGGGCATATAGTAAAAATATCCCAGTGACTTCATCCAAGCATTTGTGTAAACATCACCTCATCAGTCCCAGAGAGCTCTACAGGAAACAAATCTAAATGCTCCTCTGCTGTTCTAAACATAGCCAGTCAGCCGGCATATGTCTCGTCTGTAAATACCCTGTCTTACTTGGAAGCCTTTATTTTAATATTTCCCTCTTAAACCAAGGGTTGCCAAGTGCATGCCGTCTTCTGCTCTAAGGACCTGCAAGTTTTCTATTCAGTAGTTTTTAAATCAAAATAAACAACCCGCCCCATCTCTCATAAATTCCTTATGCAATAAGAAGATGTACTCATTGCTGAAAGCTTGCCAGGGTCAAGTTACTAAATATTGTCCTAAGTACTACGAAGCGATGAAATAGTGAGCTAATGATTTTTCTTTGACATATTGCACCGAATTTGTAAAAATAGAATTTATTCGCCTTATGGAAAAGAATTTTTTTCCAATGTAGGCAAAAAAATTAAATGATGTTTCCCAATATGCTATTTAATAAGCCAAAGGTATGGCAGTAAAGTGGCTGATAATGTGAGTACCTAGACCTACGTTATAAGCACATGTTTTTGTTGAAATTTTAAACTCCTGTAGCCTAATTTCTTTAAGCCCTTCAGGAATATCATCCTAATTTCCTCAATAATCTGGGCCACTGGGTAATTTATTCCTATTTCTTCCTATCATTTTTTTGATATTTTTATTGCTATTTTCATGTATAACAAGTTATTCTTGTGTATTTCTCAATGGCTATCAGTAAATAGTGACAATAATCATAACAGTTGGATTCTTCCATAGATATTCAGCACATAGGCACTAACCAAACTCAACATCTGATAAGCTTATTTTTATGGGGGAGATATTTTAGAAAAACTGACTATTCACATGGTTTGAAATATACTAGAATGATGTTGGAATAATGAAGAGGAACATGGAATGATACCAAAGAGCCTGCAGCCTAGCTGTGTTATTCAGCAGTAGGGAGGGCCTGAAAAATGAAATAAACACCTACTGAGTCAGAGCAAGAACAGTGATTCATATGTTGTTATAAGCACATGTTTTTGTTGAAATTTTAAACTCCTGTAGCCTAATTTCTTTAAGCCCTTCAGGAATATCATCCTAATTTCCTCAATAATCTGGGCCACTGGGTAATTTATTCCTATTTCTTCCTATCATTTTTTTGATATTTTTATTGCTATTTTCATGTATAACAAGTTATTCTTGTGTATTTCTCAATGGCTATCAGTAAATAGTGACAATAATCATAACAGTTGGATTCTTCCATAGATATTCAGCACATAGGCACTAACCAAACTCAACATCTGATAAGCTTATTTTTATGGGGGAGATATTTTAGAAAAACTGACTATTCACATGGTTTGAAATATACTAGAATGATGTTGGAATAATGAAGAGGAACATGGAATGATACCAAAGAGCCTGCAGCCTAGCCTCTGTGTTATTCAGCAGTAGGGAGGGCCTGAAAAATGAAATAAACACCTACTGAGTCAGAGCAAGAACAGTGATTCATATGTTTTTATAATAAAATAAGCTTTGTAGTTCAGATTTGGAACTTGGTAATAGGTGCGTGCATGCGTGCTAAGTCAGTCAGCCATGTCTGACACTTTGGGACCCAATGGACTGTTAGCCCGCCAGGCTTCTCTGTCCATGGGGATTCTCCAGGCAAAAATACTGGAGTGGGTTGCCATGCCCTCCTCCAGGGGATCTTCCTGACCCAGGGATCAAAAGCGTGTCTCCTGTGTCTCCTGCATTGCAGGCAGATTCTTTACCCCTGAACTACTGGGGAAGCCCTGGTTAATAGGTAGACCCATTAAATTCCAGCAGGGAATAAACAGGTGCAATGGTGCTTCCCTTCATCCTTTGAAATTATTTAAATTTTTCTGATATTTCAATTTAAATGCATTCCAAATAAGTCCAGCCTGGGGTATACACAGAAGCTTGGCAGCCAGACTAGTCTCACCCAAATTTGGACACTCTTGTGCTGGAAGTGTCATTAGGAGAGAGGGAAGGACCTTCATCTATTGACTGAAATGTTTCTGATTTGTAAAATGTGATGCTGTATGAAAGGACAGTTATATTTCTGTCTGTAAACTTTTCATCCAGGCAGTAACACTCAGGGATTGGAAAACATGGATAAAAAACAAATAATTCCTACAATATACATTTGTATGTTTATCTTGTAGATTCCTTAGAATTTTGTGGAGTGTTTCAGAAGCTCTGCTATTAGGTTTCAATAGAATTCTTATACGTTTCTAAGGTCAGCCTTTAAGTAAAGAGGGACAAAATAACATGAGCATAGTTGTGAAGAAGTCAGATTTCCCTCTGACTATCCGTTTTTCTGCAGGCATCCCCACCTCACACACGTGTGTCTGGAGTCAGTCCCTCTCTAGGACTTCTGTAGGGCACACTGTCCACCACCTCCTCTGCACACAGCACGGCAACTCTGCTCTCTGCTTGGGGAGGTGAATGCGAGGACCAACTAGAACCAGACAGTTTGGGTTCAAATTCTAGTTGTGTGACCTTGGGCAAAGTATTAAGCTCCTCTGTCCTCAGTTTCCTCATGTGTTGAATGCAGATAGTGCCAGTACTTACTTAATACAGGAAGAATGAGTTAATATATGCATATAGCTTAGAATAGTGCCTGGTATGTAATTAGCAGTCTATAAGTATTAATAACAATTATTATGATTATATTTCACATCAGTGTTTGTTGCCACCGGACATAGATTTAGTTGTCCATTAGTTTATTGTCTGTATCCCCCTATCAGAGTGTAAACCTCAAATGGTAACATATGTGTTTCGTGCACTGCTATATCATCAATACCTAGGACACAGCCTGGTATGCAGTATGCAGGCAATAAATATTAGCTTAATAAATGATTGAATTCCTTGACCTAAAAAAAGTACATCTTTAAAGGTAGATATTTTAGCCGATGTGGCAAGATGAAAGGGTAAGCACTTTATACAAAAAGGGCTATCCTAGGCCTACTTTATTCCTGTCACAAAGACCAGACCTCTGTCACCTGTTATGCAGAGTTACCTCTATATGCTCTTGCTGCTTCGTGTATCCCTTTCTTACATAAGCACACGTAACCTTCCATCGCATTTTATTACTTCTGCTCTCCTACTAGACTGTAGTAGTATCAAGGACTGGGGACATGTCTTTTATCTTTGTGTTCCCTCAGTGGTCATCATAAATGTTTACTGAACCAATGAGCAAGGCTGGTGTTTTTCCAGTTTTCATAGAGCCTGGATACTACAAATTCAGGAAACCAAATAGATGCTAGAATAATGTTTGTATTTTTTTCACAGATGAAGATGGTCATCCAATTTGTTTGAATTCAGATGGCGTTACATCAGTTGCTTTAATGGAAACCAAGAACCAAGAAGGGTTAAACTACATGCTACTTGCTACAGAATGCAGACAAGGTGAAGCCAATTCTGAGGGTCCTCTAGGCTCTAAGGAATCTGAATCCTGTGGTCTGAGGAAAGAAGAGAAGGAACCACATGCAGACACAGCTATCTGCCAAGAAAAACAAGTGGCTTACTGCCCTCCTGGCAAGCCTGAAGGCCTGAACTATGCCTGCCTCACTCACAGTGGATATGGAGATGGGTTTGATTAATAGCTCTGTTTGGGACATGCAGGGTTGAGATAAACACTCCTCCCATTAAGTGGTCACTGAAAGAAAACCTAGTGGAGCGATAGACGTTGTGGCGTGGTGGTCTGTGACTCCAAATTAACACCGGAAAGTTCCTGTATTCTAATTTTGGTTCTAAGAGCCATTTGGTTTAGGTTGAGACAATCTCCATACTAATAGTCTAACCTGAGCAGAATTCTGTGGTGAACCTCTGAGCATTTGAAAAGCTTAGAAAGACTACTGAGTCTGGAAATGAAACTGTGATTCTTTGCCCTGAGGTTCCTTAAGGCCACTTCCCACCGTTCAGTCTGGGCTCTAAGAGAAACATCTTAGTTAGGAAAAAAACACATACATTCAAAGACCTGAAGGAGGAGAACAAGTGTGCTCAGGGGGCCAAGTAAACTACAGATTATCCCAAGCAGGACAAAGGAAGTTACTAAATAACTCTACACATACAGAAGGAACCAGAACCCAAGACACAAGTCATAAAGAAAGCTATTAATACAATACAAAGTTGTCCTTAATGACTACTCTAAAATATTTTGTTTTTTGGAGTCTTAGAACAGCAGTTTCAATCGTATTGCAAAGAGGACCATGAAGATCTCTATGTCCTAAAGTTTAGCATTCCATAATCTTTGGATCATATACAAATGACTCTGTGATTTGTGTGCTGTTATTATTATAGAAATTAGCTAATATAGAGATTTTTTATTTGCCATTTCTATTTTCTACATAAAATACTTAAGATTACATTTGCTATGAAATTGTCCTTAAAATTAAATATAAATGATAATATCATGTTAATTCAAGCTATATGATTTTCAGCAACCATACAAAATAATAACCTAAATGATAACTATTAAAAAATTGCTTCAGGGAAACACTGATTTAAAGCCAGTCATTCTTTGCAGTTACCTATTTAAATCTGAAAGCCTCAAGCATTCTAACAACAGATCTAATGGAAGTATTCAATGTGTTATTTAGTTGCAGCATACAGAGTGTTCACAAGAACCAAAGAACACTTTGATCATACTAATAACATTTGCTAAAAACTATTGTGGAAGCAGAACATGGTTCCATTTCTGCTTTGGATCATTTAGTTCATTTTTAAATTTGTCCACTGCCTAAGAACTTGCAGAGATGACAGGCTGTATGGTGAAGCACACAGGGAGGTCAGTGTGTTTGTTCTGTGTTGAACAGCCCCCAAGTAAGGTCCAGGATTTGTGGCCACGCTTTCACACCTAGTATCCACTGAACAAGGCAGAATATTCTCCCTCTGATCTTCAGACTTTTTAATGGGCATTGATCATTCTTTTTGTTGGCCCACCATATGACCCCCCTTCCCCTGTTGGGGAGTTCTTCTACCTTTATCTTCAGATGGGGAGCCATGTTCTATTTGCTTCCCTAAGATCTCATGCAATACGAAGGGAGGCAGTGACCCTAGCCCCTACCACTCAGACATACCCACCACAGGCTTCTAATTGAGAGAGAAGGAAGCAAAGAAACAGGGACTCTGGTGAGTCACGCCTGGTCATGGTGGCAAGTGGAGTTAGTCTGGCTCCCAGAACGCAGCGTCCAGGGCTAGGGGAGCCAGGAGAACAAGCCTGGAGCCTGTTGTCTGGGTGCCTCTGGCAGGCAGACTGGGGGCTTGGTTCTGCTGTCTGCTTCTAGCAGGGTTCCCTGCTCCATAGCCTCTGAGTTCGGTTCTCAAGCCCTCCCAAGGATTCTGTGACTTATCTCCATATCCTTTTAATAAATGTTTTTCTTTCAAGTCAGCCAAAGTCAGCTTCTGTTTTTTTGCACCTACGACTTTTGCTCTGCCAAAGTAATACAGAAACTTTATTTTGGACTGCACAAAGAAACGTATAGAAGAATTGGATTTTCGGTACAATACACTTGCATTACAATTTGGATAATAGAGAAATTTACAGAATATCTGAGGAGAAACAGCCCATAAAGTATCATGCTTTAGCTAGGTTATAAGTGCAAATTATTAGACTTTAAAAAATAATTCATAATAAATGATATTGGTAAAAAATATTTACTAGAACATAGAATAGACAGTGGCTGAAATTGCATAGGAATATTTATTATAGATCAATTGATAAAAATCGATAAAAATACAAATGGCTGATAATATTGAAAACTGTAAGTTTATTCTGGAAAAATTAGATTTCGTAATCAAGAGGGAAAAATTGGCTGGAGCTAAAATCGGCATTAATTAAAATGTGTATTCACTAAAAATTAACAGAAGAATAAAATATCACTGATAAATATTTTTATCTGCAAAAATGACTTGGGAATGTTAGACTTGAGAGAAATTATGACTCCCAAAGGCAGAGTTATCATTGATATAAACAAAACAATACAAAGTCAAACCTTAATTTTAAATTGTTCAAGGAAAAGAAACAGTCTGTAAGAAAAATATTTAAGTTGAAAATGAAAAATATATTTTTTAACATTGCCAGTTGAACGAAGATTTACCTGGATAAACTTAATATGTTGCTATAATTCTGCTGCAAATGCTTTATTCAAAATGTCCTGGAGAAAAGAACCTGTCCTTGATCTCAGAAATCCTGTGTTGCTTACCCATCCTGGTTTTCCCTGGCCTATTGGAATGTTCTCACCTATTCTTCTCTGCTTATCTAAATTCCAGACATCCTTTAGGGTCAGCTCATATTCCAACTTGTTGGAAAGGCTTGTCTCTAACTCCCTCCCCTCCTTCTTATCGGAATTACTACTGCTCTTGTCTTTATGCCTTGTTAACTGGCAATAATGGTATTGTGGTATGGTATTTCTACCTTATTTCTATGTGTTTTATTAACTTGAATAAATTGCAAGTTTTCCAGACTCAGGTGGTATCTTTTAACCCTTTGTATCTTTAATATAAAGTAAGCATTCATATTGAATGGGTGAATTGGCTTTCTCATCATCATTTTCCAACACATCTCACAAGTTTTCACTTTTAGCTCACACAAGAGATGCCAGAAGACTGGTATATTGCCACGTTCAGTGCAGTTCAGTTCAGTTGCTCAGTCGTGTCTGACTCTTTGCGACCCCATGAATCGCAGCATGGCAAGCCTCCCTGTCCATCACCATCTCCCGGAATTCACTCATACTCATGCCCATCAAGTCAGTGATGCCATCCAGCCATCTCATCCTCTGTTGTCCCCTTCTCCTCTTGCCCCCAATCCCTCCTAGCTTCAGAGTCTTTTCCAGTAAGTCAACTCTTTGCATATTGTCAAGAGGGACATTATGAGGATTCTTTTGATTCTGAGTTATCTGAGACCTAGATATATTACAGAAGTTTGTGGACTGCTTTGAGTTTCAGATCAGACTTAGATGAGCCTGAAATGCTGAAAGTCCTTGAAATGATGGTAAAGGATATTAAAGAATACAAAAAATTATTTTTATCCCTCATTGTAAACTCAACTTTTATCCTCAGAACGGCCTTATGGATGTGGAATAAATGTTAAGTTGTCCTTGACTTCTCTTTGACTTTCTCTCTTTGGTAAAGAGGAGCCTATTCAGTTTTCCTTTTTATAGTTGATCAAGGCTCTGGGTTGCCCAAACTAGAAGACCTATCACAATTCTTCTAGGCTTCTTCACAACCAGAAGAAACCAAGGGCCAACATATACAACCCATATGCCATTATATGTAACTCAGAATATTTTCTTTTAGGTTTCTTTTTTTTCTTCCTCAATGTGAGCTTATTTTCATGGCTGGGTTAATTTCTCTTTTTTTTTTTCCCCACTGACTTTTTGCACATGCTTTCTCTCTTATCATTAAAAATTCCTTGTTTTTCTAATAACTGCATACAACCCCTTAGGATGGATATACTGTAGTTTAGTGTTCCCATGTAGATTCATTCATTCATAAATATTTATTGAATGTCTATTACACAGAAAGCATAGGTGCTAGGAATAGAACGATAAACAAAGCTAAGTCTCTGCCTTGATGGTGGCTACACTGTAGCATTCTAGATGGGGGAGAAGACATAGTAAATAAAAAATAAAAGTATGTATGACAATACATTAAAAGAATGATACATCATGATCAAGTGGGCTTTATTCCAGGGTGCAAAGATGGTTTAAACATTCACAAAATACTGCATTAACAAAATGACAGATAAACATCATATGATCATCTCAATAGATGTAGAAAAAGCTTTTGACAAAACTCAGCATCCTTTATGATTAAAAACTCTCAGCAAAGTGGGCATAGAGGGAATGTACCTCAACATAATAAAGACAGTATATGACAAACTCAGTTAAATAATAATCAACAGTGAACAGTTGAAACCTTTTCCTCTAAGGTCAGAAACAAGACAGGGATGACCACTCTCTCCACTTTTATTCAAAATAGTATTGGAGTCCTAGCCAGAGTAATTAGGCAAGAAAAATAAATTAAAAACACCAAAATTGAGAAAGAAATAAAACTGTCATTAGTTGCAGGTACTATTATATATAGAAAACTCTGAAGACTCCATAAAAAGACTATTAGAACTAATAATTTCAGTAAAGTTACAGGATACAAAATTAATGCACAAAAGTCTGCCACCTTACTTTACATTAATAATGAACTATCAAAAAGAGAAATTAAGAAAACAATCCCATTTATGACTGCAACAAAAGGAATAAATCTAGTCAAGGAAGTAAAAGAGCTATATTTTGAAAACTATAAGACGTTAACTAAAAAAAAATTGAAGAAGACAAAAAGACCTTGATTAGCCAAAGCAATCTTGAGAAAGGAGAAGGAAGTTAGAAACATCATGTTTCCTGATTTCATACTATATTACAAAGCTATAGAATTAAAATAGTAGTGGTGTTGATATAAAACAGAAACATAGATCAATGGAAGAGACTAGAGAAGCCAGAAATAAACACAGGCATATATGGTCAATTAATTTATGACAAAAAATGGAGGCAAGACTGTACAACGGAGAAAGGATTGTCCCTTCAATAAATGGTATTAGGAAAATTGGACAGGCATATGCAAAAGAATGAAACTGGATTGTTGTCTTATATACAACTCCCTTTAGTTAACAAAAGTTAACTTAAAATGGATTAAAGGCTTAAATATAAGACCTGAAACCTTAAAGCTTCTAGAAGAAAATAGGTGATAAGTTCCTCGACATACGTCTTAGCAATGATGTTTTGAATCTGACACCAAAAACAAAAGCAAAATTGAACAAGTGGAACTACATCAAACTAAAAAGCTAACACCATACACAAAAATAAACTCAAAATGGATTAAAGATCTAAACATAAGACCAGAAACTATAAAACTCCTAGAGGAGAACATAGGCAAAACACTCTCCAACATAAATCACAGCAGGATCCTCTATGATCCACCTCCCAGAATACTGGAAATAAAAGCAAAAATAAACAAATGGGACCTAATTAAAATTAAAAACTTCTGCACAACAAAGGAAGCTATAAGCAAGGTGAAAAGACAGCCTTCGGAATGGGAGAAAATAATAGCAAATTAAGCAACTGACAAACAACTAATCTCAAAAATATACAAGCAATTCCTGCAGCTCAATTCCAGAAAAATAAACGACCCAATCAAAAAATGGGCCAAAGAACTAAATAGACATTTCTCCAAAGAAGACATAGAGATGACTAACAAACACATGAAAAGATGCTCAACATCACTCATTATCAGAGAAATGCAAATCAAAACCACAATGAGGTACCATTTCACGCCAGTCAGAATGGCTGTGATCCAAAAGTCTACAAGCAATAAATGCTAGAGAGGGTGTGGAGAAAGGGAACCCTCTTACACTGTTGGTAGGAATGCAAACTAGTACAGCCACTATGGAGAACAGTGTGGAGATGCCTTAAAAAACTGCAAATAGAACTGTCTTATGACCCAGCAATCCCACTGCTGGGCATACACACCAAGGAAACCAGAATTGAAAGAGACACGTGTACCCCAATGTTCATCGCAGCACTGTTTATAATAGCCAGGACATGGAAGCAACCTAGATGTCCAGAAGCAGATGAATGGATAAGAAAGCTGTGGTACATATACACAATTACTCAGCCATTAAAAAGAATACATTTGAATCAGTTCTAATGAGGTGGATGAAACTGGAGCCTATTATGCAGAGTGAAGTAAGCCAGAAGGAAAAACACCAATACAGTATACTAATGCATATATATGGAATTTAGAAAGATGGTAACAATAACCCTATACGTGAGACAGGAAAAGAGATGCAGATGTATAGAACAGCCTTTTGGACTCTGAGAGAGGGAGAGGGTGGGATGATTTGGAGAATGGCATTGAAACGTGTATAATATCATATAAGAAATGAATTGCCAGTCTAGGTTCGATGCAGGATACAGAATGCTTGGGGCTGGTGCACTGGGATGACCCAGAGGGATAGTATGGAAAGGGAGGTGGGAGGGGGGTTCAGGATTGGGAACATGTGTACACCCGTGGAGGATTCATGTTGATGTATGGCAAAACAAATACAATATTGTAAAGTAAAAAAATAATAATAATTAAATAGAAAAATAAAAAGCTTTTGCACAGTAAAAAAAAAAAAAAAACAAGAAAATTAAAAAGCAGTCTACTGGATGTGAGAAAATAATTGGAACTATAAATGTGATAAAGGGCTAATACCCCAAACCTAGGCTTCCCTGGTGGCTCAGGCAGTAAAGAATCTGCCTGCAATGCCAGAGACCCAGGTTTGATCCCTGGGTTGGGAAATCCCCTGGAGAAGGGAAAGGCTACCCACTCCCTACTCCAGCATTCTTGCCTGGAGATTTCCATGGACAGAGGCGCCTGGTGGGCTAAATATACAAAGAATTCATATAACTCAACAGCAAGTAAAACAACAGAAAGGACAGAGAGGAGAGTGCTAGTGGGGGTTAGATCATGCAGGCCACTGTATGGACTTTGGCTTTTTACCTGATAGGAAGACACTGGGGGCTTCTGAACATACAAAATGCATGATTTGACTTTGGTTTTAAAAGAATCTTTCAGAGCCTGTGTGAAGAAGGGACTGAGAGTAGGGTGGGACAGAGAGGTAAAAAGAGGTAAATCAGTTGGAAAGTTATGATGATTAACCATGAGGTGATGATGGCTTGGCAGGGAAGGAGATGAAACAGCAGTAAAAGTGAAGAAAGTGGTTGATTCTATGTTTCTTCTGAAGGTTCTGCTGATGGATTAGATATGGAGTACCAGAGAAGAAAAGATTAAGATTTTTAACCTGAGCAGTGGGAGGAACGTTAAGATACCGCTTATCAGATGGGAAAGACCGAAGGAGAGAAGATTCATTTTGAGAAATGAGTGGCAATTAGAGGTTCAGTTTAGGATGTGTTCGTTTTAAGAGGATTCTTAGAGACCTAAGGAGAGAGGCTGAATAAGCAGTGGGAGAGGGGATTAAGGAGGGGGTGCTGGCTGCAGAGTTGTCAGCGTACTGACTAGCCACGAGACTGGCCCAGCTCAACCAGCAGTGCGGATAAATAAGAAAGAAAGGCTGAAGGCAGAAGCCAAAGTCTTTCCATGTTTAGACATTCGGGAGCTGAGGAGAGACTAGCAAAGAAGACTGAGAAGGAGGTGTCAGAAAAGCAGCATGAAAATCAAGAGCCCGTGGAATCCTGGAAATCAAACAAACACAGTGTTTGAAGAAGGATGGAATTATGAACTGTGTCAAATATTATTGACAGTGACGGTGGCCATATGTCTTAGTTTGCCTGGATACTCCCAGTTTACGCCTTTGTCCTGGATTATTACCCATGTTCATTTCACACTTACAAGTGATCTTGTTCAGACCATAAATTACATGGTCCCCTGTGGTCCCTGGAGGTGTGCTGTTTAGATCATCTTTCAAGAGAACCTGCCTTGCGGAGCATGGCTAATTGACATGTCCAGCTGCTGTACCTTCAAATCTACTGTGACATTCATGCCAGGTCATGCTTCCCGTGGGCCATTTCCAGCCACTGACTAAACACAGGGGCGTACCAGAAATGGGCCATTCCTGCCTGATCTGGACATTATGTGGCTACTGTCAGGCCATCTGACTTGGGGACTGACAGCCGCTCAGTCTGGCTGACACCTACCCGGGACAGCACTGTAGCCCCAGGCTCTCCTCATCCATTCCTCCTGCTTCTCTGTTCTTAACAGGTGTCAGGCCTGAATTGCAATCTGAAGGTCTTTCTCTCTCTCTTTTTTTTAACCTACTCTTTCTCTCCCTCCCTTTATCTTTCCCAAACATTTATCCCAACAAATCATTTGCATACCTATTCCTCTTGACATCTGTTTCTTTGAGGCCCTTGACTAATATAGATAGTAGCAGAAACAGCCAAAGAAACAGGTAGCAAGATGAGGTTTGGGGTCTGGCTCACTCATCACTCAAGGGGCTAAGAGGACCTCATCATGAAGGATATGTGGGGCGTGGACAGTCCTGGGCATAAAGTGGGGTCCCCAAGGGCTAAGGACTTCTCCAGTGGTGAATAAGAAAAATGTCCCGTGGAGGGTGCGATGATTCAGGCCTTTGAAAGACACAGAGGTGATAATGTCTATGAGAACAGTGGATCTGGCTGGCTCTTATTAAGATGCCCTGATTCCCTGAAGAAGGATCATGAGAAATCAAGGTTATGTAACAAATAAAGGCTAAGTGTGAGAGGTAGAAGACATCTCTGATAGGTTAAAAAGAGACATTTATAAACTGCCAAGAGCAAACTCAAGTAAGGGGCAATCCTTGAATGTGAGTGTTACAGAGCTCCAGAGAGGTGGAACTGATCAGTCAGTTGGTCTGTTGAGAAAACCTAAGACCCTGAAACTCCAGACTGGGGAAAGAGACTGGATGGATGCCCCCAAGGAATTTGGCTCAGCAGATCCCTCTCACCCCTCCCTGCTTGTCGAGATGGCTCACAGCTCTAATGTCAGAGCCAGCACTCTGTACAGGAAGATACTCCTGTGGCCTCTTCACAGCAAGAAACATGGGCCCCCTCAGGAGCTGCACACATCTCCCCTGGACACTACCAACCTGATAACCAGGTTAAATTCCAGACTAGCCTGGCTTGGGATAGACTGGATCTGATACAGGAGGAAGAGACTACGTCTCAAAGGAACTGCACGAATTAGCTAATACCTAATGGTGGGAGCCAGGCATCCCTGATGGCTTAGCGGTGAAGAATCGGCCTGCCAATGCAGGGGACGCAGGTTTGATGCCTGGTCGGGGAAGATCCCACATACCTGCCACGGGGTAACTAAGCCCACTTGCCACAATTAATGAAGCCCGTGTGCCTAGAGCCCGTGCTCCACAATGAAAAGCTGCCTCAATGAGAAACCTGAGCACAGCAATGAAGAGTAGCCCCCACTCGCAGAACTAGAGAAAACCGCACAAAGCAATGAAGACTCAGTGCAGCCAAACAGATAAATAATTTTTAAAAATGTGTAATAGGGATTGACATACTTGGTTGGCTCACTGCATCTTTGACCTGTCGGGTGAAATGTATCATGGTGTGTGGAAGGCCAAACAGACAACTCTGGAGCTGTGCCTCTCCTCTCTTCCCTCCCTTAGCTGATACAGTAAGTTAAAAATACAATAGGATCCTGGGGAATTACAATGATTAGCACCAGCATTTATGTTAGAAGGTCACAGTGTTCATGGCTTCTGTCTTATTTCCTTTTATTGCACCAGAGCTCCTGAAAAAACCACATGGACTCTGGAGAATAGCTATAGTGTAGTGTGAGTCAAATACTAACTCCGATTGCAGCTGCCATGCCAGGTGCAGTATCTTTGCTGTGTAATGTGCTTAGTTGCTCAGTCGTGTCCAACTCTTTGCAAACCCATGGACTGTAGCCTGTCAGGCTCCTCTGTCCATGGGATACTCCAGGCAAGAATACTGGAGTCAGTTGCCATGCCTTCCTCCAGGGGATCTTTCCAACCCGGGGATCGAACCCAGGTCTCCTGCATTGCAGGATTCTTCATCATCTGAGCCACTATCTTTGCTAGAATATATTAGTAATGCCTCAAGTACATGGTATGTGTCCCGACATCTGCTTATTAGAGGATCTTAACTGATGCATCACCCTATTGCTGACAGAAATAAAAGATTATTGAGAGCTGATCTTCAGGTTTATATGGAACTAGCTGATTACCTTGACAAATGTGTGTAGTAGAATCTAAGCTAGAGTTGGTACAAGAGAATGTAAAAGTTAGTGGAGAGAGCAAGAAAATGACTCATTTAAGGCCTGTTGCCATTTAAAGGGAGCAGAGAAATGAGTTACTAAGTAAAAAGTGCAGTGCTAAGTCACTCAGTTGTGTTGGATTCTTTGTGACCCCATGGACTATAATCCTCCAGGCTGCTCTGTCCATGGGGATTCTCCAGGCACAAATCCTGGAGTGGTTGCCATGCCTCCTCCAGGGTAACTTCCCAACCCAGGGATCGAACTGGGTCTCTGGCATTGAAGCTGTATTCTTTACCAGCTGAACTACCAGGGAAGCCTAGTAACTAAAAGGAGATGGGGGTCAAAGATGTTTGCTTTTTTTTTAAGGCAGGAAATATTGCAGCCTGTTTTTATATTAATGGAAATAATCCAGTAGAGGGGGAGAAATGATGGTGCAGGAAGAGAGTGGAAAATTGTTGAAGGGATGTCCTTGAGCAGAAGACCCAGACTGAGGATCCGGATAGAAGCACAGAAAAAGGATGTGTGCATGTGTGTCTGCTCAGCCGTTCAGTCATGTCTCACTCTTGTGGCCCCATGGACTGTGGCCCACCAGGTTCCTCTGTCCATGGGGTTTTCCAGGCAAGAATACTGGAGTGGGTTGCCATTTCCTACTGCAGGGGATCTTCTTGACCCAGGAATCAAACCTGCCTCTCCTGCATTAGCAGACAGATTCTTTACCACTGAGCCACTTGGGACACTAATTGCCTCCTAAAAGTGACAGAACCTCTCCCCGCTCCTTTTATTAAGAGGATTTTTTTTTTAACTGAAGCAGGCTTTTAGACTATTTTTTTTCAACTTGTATGTTAAAACTTAGATGAACCTATATTTAAAAATTGCTTTGCACATAATAAAATAAAACAATGAATGCAATAATCTGTGTATTTTTCTCACAAGAGTTGGGGGTACCTGCTCAATGTACTTAATATCTAGTTGCTGCTGCTACTAAATCGCTTCAGTCATGTCTGACTCTGTGTGACCCCATAGACAGCAGCCCACCAGGCTCCCTCGTCCCTGGGATTCTCCAGGCAAGAACACTGGAGTGGGTTGCCATTTCCTTCTCCAATGCATGAAAGTGAAAAGTGAAAGTGAAGTCACTCAGTCATGTCCGACTCTTCACGATCCCATGGACTGCAGCCTTCCAGGCTCCTCTGCCCATGGGACTCTCCAGGCAAGAATACTGGAATGGGTTGCCATTGTCTCTCCAAATATCTAGTTGAGGGGGTAAATAACATTAAAGTCAAGAGAGAATGAGATAATCTTTAGGGCGATTGCAACCTTTTAAATCCTGAACTTGTGTCACAAGATGTTAAATAATAAATGGAAAATACATGGCATAGACATTAGGTAGCAAGAGTTCTGATACAGGTGAGACCACTCACTGCGTCTAGTGTGGAGACAAGGTTTCGTTTAAGAGGCAGAACTTTAGTGAGATGTCAAAGAATTGATAGCATTTGGATGAGAGGGTAGTTAGGTTGAAGGTTTCCTAATAGCACAGGAGGGAGGAATTTACCAGGAAGCTTCTGTAGAATATAAGAAAGACATTGCTGAGTGTGCTAACCCAGAGGAGCAGTCTAGTAGAATCGGTGTGATGATGTACCCTTGAGCTGAAAGCATCTGATGGTGAGCTGGGTGTCCTCCTGGAAACTGTGACAAGACAGATCTAACCTCATTCTGAGCATCCATATGGACGTGAGGGCTAGGAAGCATAGGAACTAGATCAGGAAATGAGCAGATAACATGGAAAGTATTTTTTATAATGTCACTTTTAGAATTTTTCTGTTTACAGTAAGAAGCAGCAGAATGAAGCTTGTGTAACTGAGTTCAAATTAGAAAGTTCTCTAATAAAGAAGTGACAAAAATTAAATTTGCACTCTAAGTAGCAGTGAAAATGTAGTCAGAAACTTTCAGGATCTAAAGAACATACATTATTAAGTGGTATAATTTTAACTTAATGTCTTACCCTCGATGTTGTTCTGTGACACATGGAGAGTCAGTGGTATCCGTACTTTCTACCTCAGTCTCCTGAGACCCAAAGCCTATATTAGCCTGCAGCCTGGTATTTTATGGTAATGAAGCTTTATTTATTTTTCAAGTTTTTATACATTTTATTTTTTATCTTTTTATTGGAGTATAGTTGATTTAAAATAGTTTCAATACAATTTATATCACAAACATACAAACCAAGAAAAGGAGATGGTAGTAACTTACCAGTGGATTTAAATTTTTTCAGTCCTTAAACATCAAATACCCAGATGTCCCAAACTTCACTGAAAGATGACGGAGACTATATTATCATTTTTAAAATTTATTAGAGAGTTTGAAACAGTTAAGTGTGCACTTGTGAATAAAAATTTCCTTCTCATCAATCCCAAGTGAATATATGACTGTATCATGGTTTTCCCTTAGGATACAAATCTGACACTTCCCTTGACTCTTTTCTCATTCCTTTCAAAAAGTACAAGAATGTGTTTTTAGAAGAAGCCTTTGAACAAGGAGGAACAAATATCATAAGCCCTGTTCTTTGTGTTTCTTACCAAATCTGTCAATGCCTTTCTGTCAGTTTCTGAGTGTGGAGGAGAAACTGCCTGAGGTAAAAACAGGATTTCACAGTCTACAAAGCAAGGTGGAAGAATACAAGTAATACAGAACCTTTAGATATATGGAAATGACCTTCCAGATATGTCAAGAAATCCCCCCCCAAAGTTGATACAATGAAAAAAGTGCTGCTACCAAATGAGAAAACATCCCATTGTTTTCTGAGATGTATTACACAGTGGATAAAATGTGCTAGAAGGAAAAAAAAAAAGGATTGTGCCTAGTAAAAACAAAAAGCAGTAACAGAAAGTTTTATTTTTTGTTTGGTTTCCACCCTGTTTCTTGATAATACCATGACTGGCACAGGGCCAATAATGTCGTTGCCAAAAATAAGGGCAAAGCGGTAATAATGAGAATTAGCAGAAAAATAAGTAAGTTCCGACATTCTCATCTGTTATAATGCATATTTTAAGCAATCGTGTGTTTATATTTTTGAGATACTTGATTCGTTCTTCCTAAGTGAAAACTATTTTTATATGACGTACTCTAAAGAAGCTTCCAAATTATGAGGTAAATAGTGTTTTACTAAATACATACATAGACTATAAATACATATATATATATTTGTACATCTATAAGCTATAAATACATATATGATGTATACCTATAAATACATATATAGACTAAACTATGTACTCATTAAATAAAGTTGGTAAAAATCTCTAAGTGGTAACTAGATCACTAGTCATGCAACTATTGATTAGAAATAAAAAAAGTTTTGTTTTTCAAATTTTAGCCTACCTTTCACCTAAACTTCTTATAGGTAATAACAACTGTATATTTATTAATTATACAATTTTGATAGGAAATGGAAGTGATAATGACAGAGGAGGATAGTTTGAACAAAATCACTCTTTAATGAACTAGAAATTTTGGGAGAAAAGTAGGACTAGGTCTTACTAGGAGATTCTAAGGACAAAACAAAGGAACAGAAAATATGCTGCTGTTGTTTTCCTAGATGAAACAAATGAATTCAATATGATAAAGGAAATTTGCTTCTGTTTTAGAGGCGCTTAGTTCCATAAGAGTTCACTGGTAGATGCCTGGAAACACTGTAATTTGAGATAGACCATGACACCATGTGTGGAGAACTTTAGATTTTTCTCTTACTGAGTTAAGTTATAAAGTGAAAAAATCCAAATAGAGGATGATGTTTTACCAAAGTGTTAATATTCCAATAAATTCACTATATATATTGTTCTGAACAATGTTTCCCTAAACATTAATTCTTCAGTCAAATATTTACTTCTTTTCCCCCAAAGGGGATTTGTCTATTTTCTTAAAGTGAGTTTGGATTAGCAGAATCACCTCTGCTGACTCTCATCGGCCGCTCTGCCTGGATGCAGCGTCTCCACTGGGGCGGAGGTCAAAGCTGGAGACAACTGTGCGCTCCTCCTGAAGGCTGCCTTGCCTTTTTAGGGTATGAGGGTCTCTCTGTGTTTAGGATAACATGATTGACAGCTCTGTTCCAGCTCCAATTAGCACCCTATAATTTATTAGCTTCTGCTTTCAGATTATGCGTTAACTTTACAAATATTCCAACCATGGAAACAGCAGCTATCAAGTGTCTCTTTCCTGATCCAGCCCTCTGGGGCTGGAGTGAAATACAAGGAAAGAGTGATACAGTTGGTCTGTCAAGTGAGAATAATCATTTGTGTCTGTGTCTGTCTAGGGCATGGGGTCTCTGAATTCTCTTTAGGCCTGCATTAGTGATGTGTGTATTGGTAGATAAATAGATTTTATCATGTGTGTGTATGTGCTATTTGTAGATAAACAGATTCTATCATGTGGATCCTGTATTTGTATTATGAATTTCATTTATTTATGGGACAGGAAGTATAACTGGTAATGAGGAAATATGAAATTTATGTTTGCTTTACCCTGTTGTTTGTTTAAATGTCAAAACATCAGTTATGTGCAGAGAGCAACTGTGGTAATGATAGTGCCTTTAGGATGCTTTTTCCTTAACTCCAGATTTTAGAAATATGCAACAAATAATAAATGATGATAAGTCCTAAAACTCTTGCAAGGAAGAAGGGAATATAGAGAGCAAAGACTTCCACAGGTATAATCAAAACATGAATTATCTGCATGCAAACGATCCACAGATTGTTAAAGCAATTTTATAAAGAAATCTTATGTTTTCTGGTTTCGTTTAAAGTCTTCTCAAATATCTTTCCATTTTTCCTCCATGCTTTGATACGTGGTGAGTTATGTTTAAAAATGCAGCTTATGGAAATGGCATTCATATGGAAAGCAGCTTAAGTTTTATTTTTAAAAATCTCCTCCAACTCTGAAGTAACTAATCACTAATTAAAAAAAAAAAAGCTTGTTTATTTTGACAGAAGGTATATGGGTGCCTGCATATAAGGATTTATGATTCTAAGTATTAATAAATGAGAGGTTAAAATTACCTTACGAGTTGCTTCCCCCAGTTTGAAAGGGCACAGAAATGCAGTACTTACCCAGGAAGAGTGGCGAGGGAAGCTTCCAGTCAGGCAGCCTTCGTTCCCAACACCCGCCATCTCTGCCCTCCCTCCCATCCAGGCCTGAATCAATCTTAAGTCATTGCTAGAATTTGCCACGCATTGAAATAGAACTTCAAAGGGGAAATGAGACAAGACGGCAACTCCTATTAAACCAGGGGAGTAGAACAGATAGAGTTCCCTGCAGTTGGGTGACTGAGTTCTCACCAGAGGGCAATCGGCAACAGGATTACTTGGTAGCGGAGAGATGTCTCTCCCCTTTTCGTCACCTCTCCCTCAGCGGAGGCCAAGTGCAAAGGGAAAACTGGGGGTAAAGAGGACACCGGTGCCAACTGGGATGATTAGAGGACAATCTCATCTCCCTGAGACCCCCAACCAGGTATAATATATGCAGACACATCATGGTTACCTTTCTCCTGTCATCCCTCCTTTCCTTCAATGTCTTTTTTTCAACTACTAGGGCCTCCTCTAGTCTGCATGGTTTCACGAATACTAGCAAGACAAGCATGAGAATTCATCCTTTACATGAGCTGGTAGGCCTAAAAGAATGTTGAAAAAATGTCAGTTAGGGCTACGAATTCACCAAAGTTCCCTCTGAAACTATTACGCAGATCTGAACGATGGGAGTCCCAGGGCTTCTTACATTTCTACTTCGGGAACGTAAAACATGGAGGGAAGTGCTCTGCTCTGCCTGTTCCACGCGCCAGGTCACTGGAGCCTTGCTCGGCAGTCTGGAAGGTCTGTTCAGGACTGCCCTGAAGGCCAGTTCCAGTGAATGAGTCTCCTCACCAGCAACCTGATATTCAGGTCAGATGCAGCTCAGGAGAGAGGCTTCAGTAATCAGAACCTTGTGGCTGGGAAAAGGCTCCCTGTGGGTTCTGATCAGAGATCTTGAGTGCTAACATAGGTGGAGCTCAGGGAAAGCTTCTGAGAGAGGGAAGAGACTACTAGGAAAAGATGTCCAGCAGAGAACACACTTGCTGTCTTCATCTGTACACTTATTGGCAAGTTTTTAAAAGTGCGCTGAAAGGGAATGCATTTATGCTTGTATACACTGGTGATCCATGCCAATGGAACATGGATTTAAAAAATCACAGAGAAGTTCAAAGTTAATTTTAGTTATTGCTTCAGTGTCCAAACCTCAGCCTAAGATGCTTAACACGACTTGGTTTGGTTGGGTGTGAAGAGCTTCAGAGCAAAGAAGGCTAAAAATACTGAAATGAATTACAAGAGATGCAGTAAGAAGTCCTTCCTAGAGATGAATGGAACCCTGCCTCTCATTGCATTGTCTGCAGGTGGGAGTCTGGACAATGTCCTATGATATTTCCTTTGAGTCCTGGGATTCTATACATTCTAGAATGCCAGTCTTTGCTGCCCTGCCTCTTCATCTTCTGTGGAGGAGAAAGTAAGCCCAAAGTTGAGCATCTCAAGACAAGTCAGAAGTGGATCAGCAGTTACTGCTGTGGGTAACAGTGCAGTCTCTGCCCCGTGGATGCCTGGGTTGGTTTCCTGGCTCTGCCACTTACCAGCTATGTGACTGGGCAGATTACTCCTCCTCTGTGAGCCTCTGTGGTAGTAAGTACCACACAGAAATGTTGTGAGGTTGAGTTAACCTATATATAAAGCCCTCAGACTAGTGCCTGGAAAAATTATAAACAATTAATATTTGTTATTGCTATATACAATATATGCAATTATTAATAGTTATTACTGACTGCTATCACATCTTAACAGGTATCAAAATGATAGAAAGAAGAGATGGGTAACTCTGCTAAGCCATGCTCTGAATAAGGTCCCCTAACTGCACCCAACTCTTGAGAATATTATCCAAGATAAATGGTATTTGCCTCTTGTGTTATAATGGAGGAGGAGGAGAATCTCCATGGGCAGAGGAGCCTGGCGGGCTACAGTCCATGGGATTGCAAAAAATCAGACACGTTATAATGAAGATGAAGATTTGAATTAATATTTTATGCTTTAACAGCCTTCAAGGGCAATTTTGGAACAACATTAACTCTCTCTCTTTAGGGAAAGAACACAAATAACTTTGGCATCAAGGGAACATAAAACCATTAAGTTCTTAATAAATTCTTTTTTTTTTTTTCTGGCCTACTTGTACGTTTGGTTTCTTAGCCTAGCTGATCAAAGTATAAAACGACCAAGATGTCAAAAACATTTTTAAACTCAGTACTTTACTATCTTAAGAGTACTAAGTACTAAATTACTAAGTACTTAGTAATTTTCATTAATAAAATTCTCTTTTGGGGAATAATGTGTGTATCTGACCGAATGGTGCACAAGTCACTTTTCCTATACATCTGTTTTACCTGATGAAAGCTATCAGGTAACCTGGGCTTCCTTGGGCCATGATTTTTTCATTTATGAAACAAGGTGGGAATACCTAACTTCTCCATCTCCAAGGTTGATACAAGGTGGAAAGGAGTTCTCA
Organism: Aepyceros melampus; assembly: GCA_006408695.1. Lineage (NCBI taxonomy): Eukaryota > Metazoa > Chordata > Mammalia > Artiodactyla > Bovidae > Aepyceros > Aepyceros melampus. Next base: position 704,513 of record SJXQ01005518.1, on the reverse strand, counting down.
GATTTCATGGCATGGCAAACACTTTGGAAAACCAAAAATACTTATACAAAGTGATTTTACTTACTGACATCAGGTCATACTACTATAAATTATTTTATTCAATTAGAGAGAAACTAAGACATTTGCTTTCTTTTGAAGAAATAACACAGCAACCTAGTGGTAAACAAACATCTTTAATGTTTGTTTCTTCTTCCTCATCACCTTCAGTTTTGCCCACACATGTACCCTTTCCCCTGTCCCAATACTAAAGTGATCAAATCATGACCATAGAGATTGAGAAGAATATTTGAGATACCCAAGACTCCATGGACATCTCTTCCCCTTGTGGTGATTCCTAGTTCTTCTTGAAGACCATTGGGATCTCTAGAGGCTTAATTTTTTTTCCCTTCCATCCAGAGGAGGATAGAGGGAGGGACAGAACTTGTGGGAGAGAAGGCAGAGAGTTTTTCCTTTCGTCATAAAATGTCCTTTATAAAAAATATGATATACACACACACATGTATAAAACATATCCAGTGCAATTGCAATTGTTGTGCCAAACACTGGGAAGTGCCACCTTGGTCGATGTATTTCTGGAGTTTTAAACAGTTGTCCTACGACAGCTGCATTTCAGTAAGACTTGGGCAGGTGGCTCCAGATAAGCCACTTGCCACTCACATTCAGGCTGAGGCTTCTATGTTCACAGTCCGAAGGAAAAGGTGTGTCTTTGTGTCTGGAGTGGGTGTTGCAGGGAGGGAGTGGGCAGGAAGGGAGCTGGAGACTACAGGTGAGGAAGAAAGAACTGGCTTCTTTTGACTTCTCTACCATATAGTCTTCGATGCAACAGAAAGACATTTTCAATGTGAGGATATTGACGTCAGCAGTGCTGTGATCCCACTACTTAATGAAATAATTCACACCAGCATAAAAAAAATATTCACACCAAAACGTCTCTTTTTCTTTCCTTCTTTCCAAGAAAACCATGATATCTTGTTACCTGAGTGATCTCACCACGGATAGTTCCAGTGATTTGCCCAAAAGTCACTGAGCATCATTCAGAGTCTTTGGGTCTGCTCTTTTGGCAGAAGGCATTCTTTTTAGATGAAAACTCTGTCGCGTGTGTTTTGGTTCTCCCGATACACGGAGCAGTTTGAAGTCTCTGCCTTTCCCCATGTCCTCATCCATGAAGTGAGAGGCACAGATGCTGAGCCTCCATGGCTGGTCAGAAGGGAAGGGGCAAGGGGAAGGTCAGTAGATCAGCTCAGGAGGGACGCACCACAGAGGGAATAACGACGAGCTGCAAACCAAGATCAGAAGCTGTTACAAACCCACTTGATTTCAGCTCTGAATGTCACCAATTGCGCTATGCAGAGACCTACAGGGAAGAAGGTGGGCTGTCTAAAACCAGTACAGATCCTTGCTTTTGTCCTGAGGCTGCAAACCTGAAAACAGAGAGAAAATAAAAGGGAGAGAGAGAGGGAGAAGAGACAGAGAGAAGGAGAGAGAAGGGGGTGGGGGAGGGAAGGCACAAGGTATTTAAAGAAAGAGAAAGACAAACACCACTGTTTTATTGTGAAAGTCACAGAATTCATCTAAAGGGCATGAATGAAAGTAAAAGCAAAGCAAACAAATGTCACATCTGCACCTGAGGGAACAGAAATCGGGGCAAGACTACAAGCCAATTTATTTGCAGTTTTTTTTCCATTTTGCCCTAAAAATAAAGCAAACAAAAAAGTAAACCCTTATTTGAATGTACCTTTCAAATTCAACTCTTTAAGCTAGGGATGTAATATTATCACTAACAACGTACTCTTTAAGTTTTCTGTTTTCAAGAGACCTATTTCATTTGGCAATTAAGTTGTTATCGTCATGGGTCATATTTGTATGACTTGTAACTATCACTAGATGACAAGACCCTCTCCGCCCCTCAAGTTGTAGAGGATTTTAAACTATATTCTTAGCAGTACTCTAGATCAGCGCTGTCCAATATAAACAATGGAAGCCATGGGTATAATTCTAAATTGTCTGGCAGCCACATTGAAAAAGTAAAAAGAAACAGGTGAGAATTTATTTAGTAATATATTTTATTAACCCTATATATTTAGTATGCAATGTTGAAACACGCAATCAATATAAAATATAATGAGATGAATTTTACATTCTTTTTGGGGACAAAGTCCTGAAATCCAGTGTGTATTATACACTTGCAGCACACCCCAGTTCAGCCTGGCCACGTTTCATGTGCTCGGCCGACACACGTGGCTGCTGGCTACGGTACTGAACAGCACAGAGCTAGAACCTCTCCGACAAATTTTATTCTTAAAAAATCCTCTGTAATATTAACCGGCCACTTTCTCATTTTGTCCACACCGATGACAGAGTCATCTGTCTGCTGAAACACAACCCCGCTATGTGCAGACCTTCGCGCCTCAGGGTCACTGGGGTCTCCAAGGAGAACTAAACGGGCTCCCCGGCTCAGCCCAGTTTGGGGCACAGGGCAGGAGGGGCCCGGGGATGCCACATCCCCTCTCCCGCTTACCTGAGTCCACGCTGAGGCCCAGACCCCCGGGCACGTCCCCCGCGGGGCTCGCGAAGGGTCCCCCAGGCGCGGCCCACGCGGCGCTGGCCGGCTCGCCCTTGGCGGAGAGCTCGCAGGGCGGGCTGCCGGGCGCGGGGGCCGGGGCCGGCGCGAGGCGGGCCGGACGCCCGGAGGCGGCGGGCATCAGCAGCGGCCCGTAGCGCGGGTCGAAGTGCGGCGCGTAGACCTCGTGCACGGCGGTGGGCCGCGGGTAGGCGGCGGCCTGGGCTCCGAGGGCGCCGCCCAGCGCGTACGGATGGTGCGGGTGCGCGTGGTGCGGGTGCGCGTGGTGCCAGGGCTCGGCCGTGCC